>JAJNOH010000059.1:0-181189 GCA_022376275.1 Xylariomycetidae sp. FL2044 | reverse complement strand
TTATTGACGATTTTATTTATATTTAATATATATTTATTAATTATTATATTATCTTTTCGATTAGTTATTTTTAATAGTTTTTTAATATATAATTATATTATTATATTATTAGCTTTTTATTTAGCTTTTATTTATAAAGGACCTTAAATCCTTAATTTATTATAATTAAAAGTTAAAATAATTATAATTAATAATAATTATAATATTTAAAAATAATTTATATATAATATATATTTAAATATATAATTAATTATAATCTATAAAATATAATTATTATAATAAAAATAATATAATAAAAAAAATAAACCGCTTTTTTATTTAAATAATTATTATTTAAAATAAAAAAAGGTTATATTTTTTTATTTTTAATAAATTAATAAAATGCCTTTTCCCCCTATTTTTTTAGCGTATATTTATTAAGAAAATTGTTTTTTATTATTAATATTTATAATTCGTTTTATTTAAATACGTATTTATTTAAATCGTTTTATTATTTTTATAATTTTATAATATAAATATATAAATTTAATTAGTTTTTAATTATTATTTAAATAAACGCTTTTTATTTATAAAAATATAAATATATAATAAAAGGTTAAAAGTTTAAGGTTTATTTTAATTAAAATCCGGTTTTTTAAGGTATTTTTTAATATTTTACTTTTTATAATAATTATAATAATTATAAATTATATCCGATTTAAATAAATCTTATAATAAATTAATAAAAAATCGCTAATTAAATTATAAGTTTATTTTTATTAAGTTAATTTATATAATTATAGCTTTAAAGCTTAAAATATTAAATAAACGAGTTATAAAGCTTTTTAACACCTTTTATTTTTGCGTTAAAAAGCATTTTACGGCTTAATAACGCAATAAAACGTTTTATTTATTAAATATAAAATATTATTAAAATTTACCCTTTATTAAAAACGCTAAATTTTTATAATTTATAAATATAATCGCAAATTATTTTAATAAAAACTATTATTAATAATAGGATATTTTATTAATAAATTTATTATTAAGCGCGTTTTAAAAAATTATAATATAAAAAAATAAAAAGCTTAAAAAAAAATCTTTATTATTAAAAAATTAGTAGCTATTTAATATTATTTTACGTATAAAACGTTAAAAAATCTTAAAGAATTTTTTAGAATATATAATATTAAAAATAATAAATGGTTTATATTATTAATATAAATCTTAATAAATTATTTTTTTTAATAAATTTATTTATTAAAACGGCTATAATTTAATAATTAAATGGGTATTTTACTTTTTATTCGAGAAATAATATAAAAATTATGTTAATTTTAAAGATTATTTAAAATTAATAATTTTTATTATAATTTAAAAAAATATTTAGCTAAAAAACGATACGGGTTATAAATTAACTTTAAATATTATAAAAAAAAACTTAAATCGTAATAAAAACGATAATAAAAAAGGCTTTATAATATAAAATTATTTAAAAGCTTTTTAAAAGTTTTTTTTAATATATTAATTATAGCGTTATTTTTAATAAAATAACGCTTCGATTTATATTTTTATAAGGATTTTAAAATAGCTATTTTTAAATAAAATTACGTTATTTTAATATTAATTAATATATTTCCTCGATTTTAATTTTATTAAATATATTTAAGCCGTATTTAAACGTAATATAAAACGGATGTTTTTTATAATTTAAAAGATAAAAAAAATAATATTAATATTATATAATTTAAAAATTATTTATAAGCCGCGTAAAAAGCTATTTTAAAACGTATAATTTAAAAAATTTTAATTTTTATAAAAAATAAATTAAAAGCTATAAAAAAAGCTCGTAATTAATATATATATTATTAATTTAAATGGTTTAAAGTTCGATTTTTTATATTTATTTTATTTTTACGATTTTATTTAAAAAAAAATTATTTATAATTAAAAAATAAAGGATATTAAAAAGCTTTTTATAAAAAAAAGTGGGTAAACCTGAAACTTTTAACTTTTATTTATAATTATATCCGGGATAATTAATATAAATGCTAATATTTCTTATAATAAGCCTTTAATTTTTTTTGTGATATTTTACGTGTTAATTAGGAGGGTTGGGCTAATATCCTTGGTCGCGTTCGAGGATAGCATTATAAGTGATACCATTATATGAGCGCGGGCGGGAATGATAGATGGTGCGTGCGATGTACGTGCCGGTGCTGGATCAAGGCCCTGTGAGAATGATGCGAGCCGTGGGGTCGCAGGGGGGAGAGGGAACATTGCAGATTGCAAGAGTCTGGGGGGTCCGGCATTCTTCTTAAAATGGGGTTTGGAGGTCGTCACGGATTGGTCGGCGGCGCGCCAATGAGGTCCCCAAAAATAGGCCATACATGCACATCCAGCATTTCTCGGGCGCTTAGAAGCAGGAGAAAAGCTTCACAGAGAGTACTGCGTAACCCAATGAGAAGCCGGCGGTAATCAAGTCTCGCATATTTCGTTTACGCAGCAGTACTTACTTACTCGCCCATGTCGTGTCGAGCATCACGTCGTCCCACGGCACCACAGATCATTATGTGCATACACATAAGCCTGGCTCCGTCCGAGCGGCTAGGAGCCCGTTGCGATTCGAAATTCGTTCATATTGGTTGCGTCCTTCGCGTTTCTGCTTCAGGTGGGTGAAGGAACTTGTTTTCCTGTTCGGTAGCACTCAGTAGTACGTCCTTTGGAACCGCTGGTTGCGACGATTTTCTTTTTTTGGTTCTTCACTTCTGCATCATATATGTCTATCTACCTAGCTATATATTCTTCTTCAACTCTCCCAAAACGAATCCTGAAACGAAACGGCCTCTGTTTCTTTCCGTTCTACTAAGTAGTACTGTTGTTGTCTCTTCTCCCTATCCCCTATCCGCATTGAAACGGATCGACATTCTTCCCTCTCTCAACTGCCACCCACCACCATGTCTTCCGAACAAAAAGGCACGGCGTCCGCCTCCGACTTCGAAGTCGACTCCCACGACCTGTATTACCAGGCACGGCAAAAGAAGATCCGTCTGATCGACAGTGCCCGCTTGGGTCTTACTGCCCTGGCTCTCCTATGTGGTCTCACCATCCTCGGCACCTCGGCCGACACCCTTGCCGTGTACAAGAAGACTCACCTGTCGACGGATTTCAACCTGCCGTTATGGCCGGAGGATTTCGACCTCCGGCCTACGGTCGCGCTCGTCACCGGTAGTGCTATTGTCGTTGTGGCCAACGTTATCTCGCTCCTTTTCAGCAAGGTCATGACTGTGAGTACTTACTTACTGTGCCCTCATAAAGGGGTACTTAGGTTGTCCCAAGTAGTGTTGCAAACTCGCTGACGCCACGGCAAAAGCTCCGAAACCAGGCCTTGGTCCACACCTCGATGACCTTCGCCGCCCCTTTCGTCGGCTTCCTCGCGGTCATGATCAGCATGATCTTCTTCTACGCGGTCAATGCCTCCATCCGCGTCGACACCCTGCAGAGCTGGAGCTGCCACTGGGGATACGCCAACATGCTGACCGAGCCCCATTTCGGGACGCTGTGCAAGGAGAGCGAGACGGCCCTGTACCTGTCCGTGGTCTTGGTGCCGGTCGAGCTGGTCGTTCTGACCATGGCCGCCTACCAGATGGTCCTGGAGAGGAAGACGGGTGGCGGCGCGGTTCCTGCCCGGAAGACGAGCAGCCCTGCATTGTCGTAAGAACGGGGGCCGTCGTCACCACGTTTGGTGGTGGTTGGGTGCCCCCCTTGCGTTGAATTGGCCGCTTCGTACAGGTCAGGTCGTACAGTCGGTGTCGGAGAGGCAGTTGATAGATGGAGATATGTCAGGCCGGTGGCCACTAGCCGACGGCAGGTTGCAGCAGCCCCCCCCCCCCCCCTTATGCCAAGCCGTCTCGCTCCCTGGAATCTGGCAGGCAGGTCATCTTTCAGCCCTCTCTCCAAAGTCGGACAACCAAATTGGATCCTTTTCCCCCTTTTCTTCTGGCATTGGAAAAGAAATATATCATGATGCGCGGGAACAAGTTGGACGGAATACTTGTATAATATATACCAGAAAAATCTTTGTCGCACCAACTGGACGTGACAGCCCTGTTCCTGTTTGCCAAACTCAACGTTTCTTAATGTATGTTTGCTCCCTGTCGGATCCCACCTCCCCGTCCATCGGGCTGAGAGTATGATGCCAGTACCCTGATTGCTCTCCTCGAATTGCTGTGGAGAGGAGAGGGAACTGTTGGAAGGCGGTGTACAGAACAGGGAAGTGCCCGTCTTACTTAGTAAATCGGCTACCTTCGTATCTTGTGTGTATTCTGCATGTCTCACACTGATGTACCCCAGATTGTGGTTGTGCCAGCCGAATCCATCTGATCTGTCTGTGATGAATGCCGGTGGACCTCAGAGCAATATCGGTTGTGCGAGCCACCATATATACCTCTCTGCCTACCTCTATCTGCAAATACCACATATGTATGTACCTAGGGTATGTAGGCATCTACCCCTAGGTGCATATACAAGTACCTACATAAGTCAGTGACGAGGGGGGTATAAGGGGAGGTGCAATTCATGCCAGAGGACTACCCGAGGCTTTATTTTGCTGCGCAGGGCGACTTACTTTGTGCAGGCCTGCCCAGAGCATTTTACAAAACAAAACAAAACCACATTGACTCGGGCGAGTGAGTATGCCGCTGGAACAAACCACTTTTCTTCACATTGGGTTTATAGCCATGGGATGATTGATTTTCGGTCTTTCATCCGAGTCTTTCTCCCTCAATTCGCCTACCTCAGCCTGGGCAGGTACACAGGCAGATACCTACCCGTTGGCAAACAAAGCCTCCCCCCAGCCACAGCCAGTCTCGATACTGATCAAAATCGAGTGAGTCCTCCCTCAATTTCTATGAGCTTTATGATGAGATCCTACGTATCATAATTCTCGCCACAGGCTTGTAGAAACCGCAATTCTAGCCCGGCATTCGGCTGATAGTCCGTAAGTAAGCTGATGATCCATCCACAGAGAACTCTCAAGCCTGACGTAAGGCGACGGCTTCACTTCGCACTTCCGCCACACTCAGCAACCTGTGATATTGGTAGCGTACGCTAAGCCGGTGTGTGTGTACCCAGCATTTCTCATTCATTGCCGTGAGTGAGGTGCAATCGCAAAGGCGGATCATGACGGACAAAAGTCGTGCCCGTGCTGGTATTGCGCCTTCAGGTCAAGAGAACATGGCTCGACAAGATTCACCCGCAGTCCCCTCGCCTTCTATCAACCTTGTCGCCGGCCCTGCTGCGTCTAACTCCCTATCTGCATCCGGCCACCGATCTTCGGTGCGACGGAGGTTCCATGGTTCGCCTCCGGCTGAAAGGCCCAATATCATTGAGGGTACCGCCCTCATGCGCCCCATCCAGCGACCGCCGCCAGGCGATACTCCCACTCAGCGTAAATCACAGCCCGAGATCAACAAGAAGAGAAGCGCCTACTTCGAGAACGAATTCGCAGCGCCCCATCGAGATACGGATCCTATCAAGGCGCAAGCCCTCAATGAGGCTATAGTGATGGCTGAGTTGAAGACAAACGTCATCGTAAGTCCTGATGGAGGCCACCGTCCGGTGTGGTGTGCTTGGGCTGCTGCTAATCCGGCTCCTAGGTCGAGGATGAGTTTCGAATTATCACAGATCTGTCGTGTCAGCTGTCTGTTAGATATCAACGGCCCATGTCATCCATCATCGTCTCTCTGGTATGTATCTAAACGGAGTGTCTGCACTGGTCATATGAGAAGCTTCGATGTCTTTGCATGGTTCAACAGTACTGACTATTTTGATAGTATGTAAAACAAGGCATACCGTCCCCGTAGTGCTTATGGTGCTTTTAGGTGCAAGTTACTAACACTCGCACGCTCATCAATAGCGTACACAGCAGCTGTATGATGTTCGGGGGGTCCTTCGACTCGGCCTACACCATCACCATTCACACACTTCCTGACTTGATCCAGCCGAGTCTGAACAAGAGAAATGCCGCTCTCATCCAGCGACACTTACAGGAGTCTCTAGGCGTTGTAGCAGCAAGGGGCTACGTTCACTTCGTCGCGTGCCCGGCAGAGAATGTTGCGATTGCGGGCAAGACCATTGCTGCAGACATGGGGGATGTGAACCAAGTCCGCCGGAACGAGAAAACCGGCGGTTCTGCCAAAACATCTAAGATTGGCAGGAAGCTCAGTGCTAAGGTAAGGCCTCTGCCTCCCCTAAATCGAGTTCTCGATTCTAAGACACACCGACCGACGTTGTCATAAGCCAAGAAGTGATGATAATGATGCTTACCACCATACATATAAGTCTCTCAAAAATTTCAGGTCATCGTCGACACTGAATCTGGCAGACCGGGTAGCAGCTCCAGCGCCACATCATTCTGGAGAGACGACGCGTATCGCTACTATCCCGGAGGTGCCAGCCACAGCTGCGGAGGACGAAAAGCCTGGAGAGTGTGCGCAGAGAGGACCGTCCAGAACCCCGTCTCTTCGAAAGACTCTGAGAATCCTGGGTATATTGCCGCAACGTGCGGGCGAAGGCCGCTCAAGAACACCTGGGCCGGATCGGTAGGTCAGGCAGTTTGTTACTACTCAGATATTGCCCGACGTGTAGTTTTGTGGACTGGGGGCTAGGGGTTGTTCTTCTAGAACGGGGAGGACCTTGGACAACAGGAGGTATTGCGTAGACACATTACATGTGGGCTTCGCATTCTGCGATATCTACCTAGGTATCAGGAGGCCGAGTTGTGGCAAAGACTTTGTGGATGAAAGAATACGACTGATTCATCGCGACCACGTCGGCTGGTAGAGCCGCTCATCGGTCGGTAGATGCGGACGGTATTGTTCGCTAGGTAGGTATAAAAAAAGGGCTTTCTCACTGCCCGATTGCTATAATGGGCATGCCTCAACCCTTCACTATTCGGCCCAATGGGAGCCGTGTAATCTTGTAACGAATTTGTTATCTGCGACTGCGATCGATGGAAGTGACACACTACATTGATTACGTGCACCGAGGTTATTTCAGGTGAATCGATGGATCTGACTTCAGGGTAGGTTGATAGAGGGGCGTTGCCAACAGGCGACCAGGTGGCAGTGGATACGCTGCAGCCGGCGGGCCGTCCTCTCTGCCTCTTTCCCCTCCATCTTGGCCCCCACACCTCCTTCAAAGCTCCAGGGCTGGCTCCGGCTATCTGGGATTCCCACACCTGAGAGCTTCATTAGCACAGCAGCCGACATTTGGCATTGCACCCCGAGTACCAAATCTCAACCTGATATATCAGTGCCGCCTCCTCGTCCCGTCCCCATGACCAACCAACCAGCCCTCGCTTAGTTTCTGCAGTCGGCTAGTGCTTCCGTCTTTGGCCTCTGCTCGACGTCAATTGGCCCGGTACGGCTACCCAGTCCGTCAAGTCAGTCGAGTGAATCGGTCCGTAGAGGGTTGCAAAGGTCACCTGCACCGGTTGAGTCGATGAAGAGAAGTGCCGTCATTCATTCGACACCAACCAAAGAAGCGAACAAGGCATTTCCGTCCTCTTGCCTGCTGATCTCCCTGAAGGAACCAACACTGCGCCGCGTGCAACGTCGCATGCTATTCTTATCGCTTCGCAGCCAGGAATAGTGTGAAGACTTACGTACGCCCTCCCCGGAGCCAGTAGTAGAACAGCTGTGTTACGGGTGACGACCAGTGTGAGTGAGTTGAGAGCCCCCCTGGTGGTTGTTGGTTCTGTGCACTTCCATATGATTTGACGCATATCCATTCGGATACAGGCTGACTCATAGCTCTCTCATACAGAGCTTCCTGTCCAAGCTAGAAGCAAAAAAAGAAAAAAAAGAAGCAAAAAACCGTCCCTCTCCAGTCTTGTCTCAGACGAACATTCTTCACCGTCCATGCCGCGGGGGAGGGGAGGATCGGGTTTCGCGTCTGACAATCCAAACATACGGCTACTCCCGGACACTTCTAGCTTCCCATAGCACCATGGAGGTAAGACATTATCTCCTTCTTTGTTTTTTTTTTCTTCTTCTTTTCTTTTTTTTCTTTTTTACTCCTCAGCCTGGCCCTGCCTGTATTGTATCAACAACCATTATTGTGCTTGAGATCAAATGACTTCGTGTTCCCTGGTATTTGCCAAGTGGTACACAGACAACGCCATACGCCCTCGTCGTCCAACTTTTCAGGAAGGTGAAGGCTCTCAATATATCATCAATAAGCCTGATATTCGTACCTTTCGCCACCAGCACGGGCACTTCTTGCTTCTTCGTCCTCTTTATTCTTCGTCTTTGCCACGTTGCTGTGCTGTGCGGACTGGCCAACTTCAGCCCTGAGCATAGCCAGTATCAGGCAGAAATTGAGATTGGAGGGCCCAAGCTTTCGCAGCCCTGGTCATCTCGCGGCTCGAGTCTCCGTGTGCAAATTCTGCAAGTTGGTCAGGTCAGGTCCTCGTGCGACGGTGAGATCAGCAATGAAGCCAGCCAGCTCCTCCTTCCTTCGACTCTTCCCGAGCAAAAGGCCCATCTGACTTGGCCTTTGCCGACCGTCACCTTCTCTCTTCTCGTTCCACGTCGACAGGATACTAGGTGTACCTTGTCCGATTTTCCCGAGCTGCAGCCATCCACCTCCCGCACTTCGTGAGCCTTCCGATTCAGCACCCGCCTCCCGAATCTTGGGATCTGCTACCTCGTTTGTAGATTGGTCGAATTGTCGGCTTCAAGAACTGCGAGTACAAGCGAGATTCGGCCTTCAGACCTCCTGGAAGCTGTACGGTGCCACGGTGTTGTATCCTCAGAAGCAATGAATCAGGAAAGCACCTCCGACTCACATCTGGGACATTCCTTCCCGGAATTCTTCCGTTATATATGAAGGCGGCGCGTCTCCTGTTGAAAGTCTTCTTACTTACACCTGTTATTATCGCTGGCTGCTCTTGAACAATTACATCATCATGGTGTCCCGTCTTCGCGGCCGAGACGTTTTTAATTTGGAGGAGGAGGGAGAATCCTCAGCCCCGAGTCCAGCTCAACAGACTCTAACGAATCTACTCGAACAGAACCGGCAGAAACAGCAGAAGAACGGCCCGAAGGCGCCCGAGCAGCAACCGGGGGATGTTGCGACCAAAGGGAAGCCTCGGCTACTCTTGATGGGCCAGAGGAGGTGCGTAAACATGGCGCCTCGTGATATGGTTGATTCTTAATTCCTCAGGTAATTCTAACACCAGACAGGAGTGGCAAGTCATCGATATCAAGTGTTGTATTTCATAAGTTGCCGCCTAGTGAGACGCTCTTTCTCGAGTCCACAGCTCGGATCCAAAAAGATTCCATGCCGTCAGTTTCCTGCTCTCTAATATCTTTATTTTCTTGGTTATTTACTGACTCGCTCTTTAGGTCTTTCATGGATTTCCAAGTGTGGGACTTCCCTGGCCAGATCGACATATTCGAGAACCCGACTTTCGACATAGATGCCATGTTCGGCGAAATCGGAGCGCTAATATGGGTCATCGATGCTCAGGACGACTACCTGGAGGCTGTAGCACGTTTAAATGTGACCATTCTCAACCTTCAGCGTACTTACCCCAATATCAAGATCGAAGTCTTCATCCACAAGGTCGATGGGTTATCCGACGACTATAAGTTGGATATACAACGAGACATAACTATACGCATACAGGACGAGCTCTCGGACCACGGCATCGAGAATGCCCCGGTTACATTCCACCTGACCAGCATCTACAACCATAGCATCTTTGAAGCGTTCAGCAAGGTCATTCAGAAGCTTATTCCGAGACTTGGTATACTCGAGTCGATGTTGACCAATCTCTGCCGTACCTGTCGCTTCGAGAAGGCTTACCTCTTCGATGTTCTCTCGAAAATCTATATCGCCACGGACAGCGCACCCGCAGACATGGCAAGCTACGAGATATGCTCGGATTATATCGATGTCATCATCGATGTGACCGAAGTCTACGGAAGCTGGCCACGCACACCGGCATATCGCGAAGCACTTGAGGGGCCCCCCTGGAACCAGAAGCTCGAGGATCAGACAGCCTCCAACTGGGCAGAGAGTTGCATGGTCCTAAGCGATGGTAACAAGCCGATCATACTACGTGAAGTTGATCGATACCTGGCTCTGGTGGCGATCATGAAGGAGGATAGTTACGACAAGATGCCGCTGGTCAACATGAATGTCGAAGTCGTTGTGCAAGGGTTGAAGGAGTTTTTCGAGATCACGAAACCTAAAGGTACATGAAGAAGAACAGTCTAGCGGTGCAGCCGTCTGGCAGGTGTCTGTCTATATGATGAGTATGGAGGGCTAAAGTGCAGGATCGTCTTGAGAAGAAAGGCTTGTCACTAATCAAGGGGGGGGGGGGGGGAGGGGGGGCAGATAATGCACTGCTTGCCGGAGGAGGATACCTCTCTGTGTGTACAATACCATAACATAAACCTGGCTAAGGACAAGCAAGGCCAAGACACTTATAGAAACCTCGTGACCTACTCTAGATGGTTTGACTCAATCGACGTCTTGTGATTATACAATTCATTCATCCCTTTTTTTTCTTTTTTTTTTTTCTTCAAGTCTTTGAGCAAATAGGCACTTACCCAACAACCCACATACATGTCAGTGATCACGGTATTCCTCTCCCACCTTGAATTTTTTTTTTTAAAAAAAAAGACCATTACAATACTGTACTTCCAGCTACGATAATCGTATGGGATGAAATAGAGGTTCTTGTGAGGATGGTACGTATGTAAGTCAAAACTTACGGGGGGAAGAGAAAGATTTTGGGAGGAAAGGGGGGAGCCAGCTATCTATCTATCCTCTTGCACGGTTGTCGCGAGAATGAATACATCTACATGCTGATGAGAATACATATGTTGAAGAAAGAGACTATTATACTTAGATACATAATAGACTCGTCTTTTTCTTTCCCCCCTCTTCGTCTCTTCGGGTTGTCGTTGTTGTTGTTGTTGTTGTTATTGTTGTCGCTCTGCCTATCTTAAGTAGGTATCTAAGTAGGTAGGTAGGTAGGTGAGTGAGTATGCTGCTAGTTAGTCTAAGTAGTTGCGTGTGAAGCAAAAGCAAGTGTTCCTGGGCCGACGCTGGATTCTCGTAGGATTTCTTCTCTTCTCATCTTATTCTCATTCCTGTCCTCCCCCCCCCTTCTCTCTGTGTGTGTGTATGTGTGTATATTTGTCATAGGGAAAGTAGAGTGACTTTATACAAGGCAGACAGACAGACAGACGGAGAGAGAGAGAGAGAGAGGTAGACTACCTAGGTAGGTAGCCTTGAGGTTCAACATTGGGGACTAGGGGCGACATGAACTACTTACCATAGGCAGATAGCAATATCGTTTGGGGGGGTTTTACTTTTTGTGGCACTGCTGGCGTTGACAAGAGTCGAGACGAGGTTATGGATGAAGGTGAGTACTTCATAAGGTGTGGGTATGATATAACATGCTCTGATATGCCTGAGCTTCTTTCGTTTTGTGCCGCCGAGGGTAACTCAACTTTCGGACCAGGTATGTCGTTGCATATGACGAATTTTATTGCGCGAGACTTCCAAGATCGGTCCTGACAAGACCATGGCCTGGATATACATTATGGCCTCCAGCACCAGGGTTTATCTTCGCTTCTTCACGTGGCTGAATGCATGGGCTTGCGTGTCGCGCTGCTTTGGTGCGCCGCACCACCGAGCTTTCTGGCATACATGATGTATCACCACCTTACCATGCAGGCAGGTCCCACGTCTAGTCTGACGTGAGGTCAAATCAAATAGTACCACGCATGGAAGATAAAAAAACGATATTCGAGTTGAATGTACAACTTCGATGATATCGAACCATCCTAGACGAGCGAGCGCCCAGCTATTATGGCCTGTCGAGTGGAGAAAGTATATCCGAGAGCAGTGGTGGTACTCGAAAATCCCCGAGAGACAAAGCCACCACGCGCTGCGCGATATATGGCTTGATTTGATGAAACGGAGGCGTCGACTATCGGGATTGCAGTGAAACCAAGTACGACGGTACAAGCATTTCGCGCCAGGTACAAAATTTGGCCCAGTACCAATTGTCTTGTGATAAGTAGGCGGATTTCAGCTGTACGTGATGAGCCAAGAAAAAGGAGAGATCTGCGCGGCGGTTGGGTTGGGTTGGTTGGTTTTCAGAAGTTCGGATGAGTTCTCGTCAGCCGCGCGCGCGCAAGACCGCTGATCTCGGGCGATGCGCCGGGGCCTACCCTCAGCTCACCCGCCTCGCCAGATGATCGACGAAACCTCCCCCCCAAGATATTTGTTTCCGAAGATCGCCGTTCAATGAATATCGGCGCTATTTGAGTGACCGGTACGCCAATATCAAGACCTGTCTCAGTCTTCCTCAGGCGAGTCGGTGTGTGGACACAACTGTTCCTTTTACTTTCATAATTATGGCAGTTGAAATCGACAAGCTTTCCGGAAGGATTCAGGATGCGCTTGCGAGGGGAGGGAGATACCGAAAGTGGGCGGCCCTCCTTTTACCCTAACTACCGAAAGGAAGCTGGGGGACCAGACGAGATGTACGCGTTCTGAGCTTTTGGAAAAATGATCACCATTTGATTACACCAAGCTGCGAAGACATATATCGATCGGAAAGGCTGGCACAAGATACCTACAAGTAGGTAGTGATGGTGGTTATTAACATCCACGTAGCGTTTATTCTCGTATGAAAGGGAGAAGAAAACGGGGGTTGGAAAGATATCGAAGGTTGAAGATGACTTCCCGATGTAGAAGCCAATCAATCAATCGATGGAAAGACCGCTCCTGCTTTAGCGTGTTTCAAAAAATGGGGGATCTAGCTGGATTGTTCAGGGGTAATTAGTAAAAAGCTGGCAGCTGGGATCCATTCTTGTTCTGGCCTCCTTTTTTTTCGGGGGGGGGGGGGACCCCAAGACGGCCTGAGCCCACGGGGCGCGCGGGCGGATATCGCAAAACCTGGAAGTACCTACCCTACTAGCAGTAGGTAAATATGCTTACTATTCTTTACCTAACGGTCTGTCGGCCTGCTGTTTGTTTACTTTCCCCCTAGTGCATAGCATCTTTCTTGATTGTGTATATTAAAGCAATCTCCTTGAACATGACAAAAACTAGGAAGAGCAAAGGTAGCCGCAAGTGCCTAAATACGTGTACAAAGTACATAGCCTGCACAAAATGCTGACATGGCCCTTGCAAAGATGCTGATACCCATGAAGAAAATAGAAAAAAGTCGAGAATCTAGAATTTGTGAGGTTGCGAGGCCCCCTGACCCGTGGACCCGGATCCTATTGGCTGTTCGGCTGCTGGGTGCAAATCGAGAAGATCCACACGCCACGATCGCTATGGGATTTCAGTGGGTTTCTACTTTTTAGTGGGCTTGCCGTACCGCCATGACGGGCACACCACCAAGATTCAAACACCTCCACCTCCCGCCCCCACCAGCCAGCACCTCAATTCTGACCTCTTCCCTTCACCACCACTGCCACCATTGGTGAATTTCTTACGAGGGATTGACACGTACACGCTGCACCTCAACAACACACAATCCATCACGCATCACCTATTCGGGTTAACGAGAACTACCTACTTAAGTACTTATATATATGTGAGGTTTATAAATACTTATCATTATCAATCCTCACCGTAACCACCAGTTGTCTTCCATTAGCTTGGCAGGTCACCGATAAGCATGGGGCATATCATCGCAGCACCAACCTTATGTAGGCAGGAGTCGCAGCACACGCCGTTACTCAAGGTACATGATAGATTTTATTAGTACGGAGTACGGAGTACTGCCCTAACTTAGTACCTGCGGTGCAGTGGCGTCGATGTTTTATCCCCCCCTGCTTGACCCCTTTCCAAATTCCCCTTCACCCTTTGGCGAGTTTGCTCCTTCACTAATATAACCTCCAGGGCTTGGAACTTGGCCGATTGGGAATACGATATTATTAGCTGGGCAGGCATAGCACAGAGCATAGCGCCAGTGTCCGTCCGTCCTACTCTTGAGTCTTGACTGCGCTTGTCAGAACAGGCTTTTTCGTGAGCCACCAATCACCGTTCCCCACGCCCACCCCCTGCATCTTTATTCTTCCCTTTTCCCCAGCGAACCCTGTCCTCGCTCCCGTGATTTGTCCATTGTTTCTGCATCCACATCGCCGTGCCTTTGATATTGGTGATACCGTCCGAGCAACGCCGCCGCCATGAACGCCCAAGGTATGGGGAATACGATGCGTACCTAAGCATGCAGGTATGGGTATGTACCTTGCATACACAGTGCTGCCCTACGAAGTACTGCTGCATGTCTCTCTCTGTATCTCCTCTTTCTCACTATCACGCCTGGCCTGCGTGCAACCGACCTGCTTTTAGCTCAAGAACATGTTCCACATAAATATATTATCCAGCGGTCCCATCTCGCGCTCTCCGTTTCTCTCTCTCTCCTCTCTCCTCTCTTCTCCCTTTCTATAACCGTTCCTTACGTATTGTCCTGTCCTGCTGTGCGAGCCTCTCCTTCCTATTTATTTATTACTCTTCGCTCTTTGACCTCTATCCCCAACGCCGGCCGAGTCCGTCCCTTCATTCACACCCCAACCCCCAACCCCCAAACAATACTCTTTGTTCGTCACTCCTTTGACCACCGAGTCACACTCCCTCTCAGTCCTTCTCACGAGGTTACACGTCGTGGTTTACTCATTTCCACTCCAACCAATGTGACTTCCTATCGTTTCAACCTTCTTTCATTAAGGTGCTCAGGTAACACCTACTTGAAGAACGCTTCCAATCATTTTTTTTCCTATTCGACAGCACAACCGTCCTAGAGACACCAAGTATCCGTTCAACACGCAGCCCTACATACGTACGAGCCCAACGTTCCACTGTATCAACAATATGAAGGTCACCACTTCTAGCGCGCTCGCCTCCTTGGCGGCCGTAGCGTCTGCCGCCAAGGACGCGACCACCTTCGCCGTCCTCCGCTTCGATGGTGACGGCTTTCTGACGGAAGGTCCCATAGACCCCATCGTCAACCCCGGTACGACAGCCACGCATTACCACAGTATTATGGGAGGGAGCAATTTTGGCATGACCGTCGAGGGCGACCAACTCTTGAATTCCAAGTGTACTACTGCCAAGATCAAGAATGACAAGAGTAACTATTGGGTCCCTCAGCTATTCTATCAGAGCCCGGACGATGGCACCTTCGAGAAGGTCTCGATGATGTACATGAACGTCTACTACTTCTTCGAGGAAACAGACGACGATCTCGTGCCCTTCCCTGTCGGACTGAAGATGCTCAGCGGAGACGTCAAGACCCGCGATCCTCCCAAGGCCGGTGGCAAGAACCAGGTCTATTCAAACATGGGCGACATCGGAGCCATCCGATGGACGTGCCCCCGGACCAGCTACGATCCGCCTTCCTACCCCGCCGACTCCGACGGTACAACTGCCGGTATCGCCGATTCCGCCGACCCGGGTGCTGGAGCCGGGTTCCCCTTCCAAAAGTGTGATGGCGTATACTCCCCACTCCGTCAGGATATTCACTTCCCTTCGTGTTATAACCCGGAAGCTGGGATCAATGACCACGAGAACAATATGGCGTGGCCGGCGCTGGACGGCAGCAAGGTGAACTGTCCTGAGGGCTACATCCACGTTCCTCACATTTTTTACGAAGTGTACTGGAACACTCCTGACTTCGACAGCAAGTGGACTGCCGATGGCAAATCACAACCGTATGTTCTCTCCAACGGTGATGCTACTGGCTACAGCTCTCACGGTGACTTCATTTCCGGCTGGGATGTCGATACGCTTCAAACTATTATGAACACTTGCAATGCAGGCACTAGGGGAATGGACACATGCCCTGATATTCCCGGCGGCTTGAACGACGACATGGATTGTAAGATCAGTCCGATCGTTGGAAAACTGCTGGCCCTCACCGACACCCTGACGGCGCTCCCTCTGGACAACCCTGTGACCGGGTGGGGCAAGGGTGGTGTCACTGGTGGTTCCGTTGGTTCAAGCTCATCTGATGATTCGAGCGCCGTCTTATCCTCATACAGCGCCAGTAGCGCAGCCGAGGTAGCGTCCTCCACCGCTGAGGCAGCGCCCTCCACCTCCGAGGAGGCATCTTACCCCACGTCTATCAACCTCGGCAACGGTGCCAAGAATGTCGACACTTCTGAGAGTGACGCCGCTGCCACCGCCACCGTCCAAGCCGCGGCCGCGGATTCTGCTGTCACCTCAGCGCCTGTTGTCGAGAGCACATCCGAGGCCGAGGCGGGCGGTGACCCTAATGTCTCCACCGTTTGGGACATCGTCACCGTCACGCAGACTACCACCATCGAAGTTATGGAAACGCCTGGTCCTGTTCGCCGTCGTGCCCCGCACAGTACCCACGGTCACTTGAACCGCCACCGACACGTCCGCGGCTCATTTGTCGCCCGTCGGTAAAAAATGGGGGAAAAAAAGCAGTGCAGGGGCCTGACACCACGTTGAAAATTTAATTTTTACTTCTTGTACACAGATTTCTAGGGAGGGGGAGGGGGAGACATAGGTCGGGGAACATGGAGCAAGAGGATTAGACAAATGTTGTTTGATTTTTCTTTCTCGGGAACGAGAAAACGGCAATGAGGCAAAGGCATATTCAATGGGCATCAACGGCGCGTCGATTTTTGTGGCTTTTTTTTTTTTAATTTTCTTAAAAATTCCTTTCTATCCTCTTCTCTTACCCTTTTTCACCGAAGGTTAGCTGAGCTTTTTTACGATATTTTGATATCGATCTATCTTCCATGTATATTCATCCTCATCTTCTTCTTCATTCGAGTCCAGAAAACGGATTCATTTTTAACGAGTAGAGAAGAGGGAAACAAGGATCTGCGATGGACAATCAATACAACAAAAAAAGCAGACACAGGAAATGCCGCCTAGCCAGCCAGCGAGCAAGCGAGCAGAGCAGAGCAGAGCAGTGGGAGCTCTTGTTTACTTTCTTATTTGAACAATTTTTTTTTTCAACTCGGCCCCTTTTTGAGGGGGGGCTTGTGTCAATATTATTCCTTCAATTCTTGTTTCTGATAGTCTATCCCTTGTTGATTATTCCGCGGTGTGTAGGATGCAAGGGATTTATTATATCATTATTAGGCATTATTTTACGGAAAAAAGAGAGAGAAGGAAAGAGAAAGAGAAAAAAGAGAAAGATTCAATTCTTGACGACGACGACCCCCTGGACACGGGAGATTTTTTTTCTCTTCTTCTCAATCAAGTCTTATGTGTGTGTGTGGCGGTCCGTCTTCTGTTCTGCTTTAACATTGTTAGCATGCATGCAAGGGGTGCTATGCTATTTTAAATTTGGGTTAGGAAGAGGGGGGAGTGGGGGAGGGGAAGTGGGCTTTAAAACACAATATTATTTTTATATCTATTAACAATTAGTAATTATATAGCACCAGGCATATACGTAATTAACTGGGTAACCCACCCTTAAAAATTAAGTAAAAGCCCCGCATTAAAATTTAATATATTATTTTTTTGCCTTTATTATAATTAGCTAATTTTTTTAATTTAATATATTATTTATATTAATAAATAATAATATTATTAATATAATAATATTTATTTATTAAGCTATTAATTTATTATTATAACGATCATTTAATATAATTCACGTTATTTTTTTTAATTATTTTTTTTATTAAATTATTACGATTAAAATATATATTAATAAGTTTATAAAGTTAATATATTTATTTATTTAATAATAAATAAAGGCTAAAATTATAATTTAATTAATATTATAATTTAGTTAAATTAAATAATATTTAAAACTAATTATAAATTTTACACTAAAAAAAATCTATTAATAAATTCCCATTAACTTTTTATATAATTATAATAAATAGAATTTTTTTTTAATTTTACTAATTTAAAAGATTTTAATTTCGGATTTTAAATATAATAAAAATCTTTTTATTTACGATTATATATATAAAAATATTTTTTTATTATCTATTTTCTTTAATTTAATAGAAATTATTAAAATTAAAGAAATAAATAAGAATTTATTAAATTATAATATTAATTAAACTATAATTTTAACCTTTATTTATCGCTAAATAAATAGGTTTATTAAAACGCTTAAATTTATTAATAAAGAATTTTTATTTAAAAATTAATAATAAATGTTTTATAAAAAAATAGCATTAATTATAATAATTACGTTAATAGCATCGATTTTTAAAAGTTTAATAAATTAAAAAATAATATAAATAATAAAATTTTAATATTTAAAAATGCGTTTTAATAATTCTAATTATTTAAAAAAAAAGGTTATTAAAAAAAATAATAAGTTAAAAAATAAAATTATTATAATAATTAAAAACTATAAATAAATTATTAAAAAGCTTATAAATTAAATTAAATAAAAAAATGCTAATAATAAATTAATAATTTAATAATAATAATTTATAATCAAATAATAAAAAAAGCTTGCTAATTTTTAATATAAAATAAAATCATTGCGTAATAAAATTATAAAATTAAAAATAAATAATATTATCGCTTTAATTAATAATAATAATAATATTTTATAAGGTTATATTTATATATATAAAAATATTATATTTTAATTTAAAATAAGCTTATTAATTTTATTTAATAAAAATAAATTTATTAATATTTTAAATAAATTAATATTATAAATAATAAAATAATTATAATAATTTATTATTAAGCTATTATAATAATAAAACCCTTTTAATTTATAATAAATCGATAATTTAAAATTAAATTATATTCGATAATTTACGATTAATTAATTTAAAAAACGATTAATTATATTTTTTATCGAGAAAAATAATAATCGTAAAATTAAATTAATAATTAAATTAAATTATAAAAAATTATAAAATAAAAAATTATAATAAAAACCGAATTTATAAGCTTTTTTTTTATTATTAGCTAAAATTATAATAATAATTATAATAATAATAATAAAAAAAAATTATAATTAAATTAATTAAAATTATATTATAAAAATAAATAAAGTTTAATAAAAATAAAGTCGAAAAAAGATTTTATATATAATAAAAAATGTTTTAATTTTTTATAATTTTCAATCGATTTTAAGCCTTTTAATTTAAATTTATTAAATTTTAGCTTTAATAATAATTATAAATAATATTATTATCGTTATAATAAAAAAAAGCAAAATTAAAATTAAGACTTTTTTTTATTATTTATAATTTTTAACTTATTTATATAAAAATAAAGATTATAATATTTTTAATGGTTATAATTTTAAATAAATGTTATAAATTATTAAATTTAAAAGTTATTAACGTTTTAAAGGTTATAAAAATTAAAATAAATTTAAAAAGCTTTTAATAATTAAATTTAATATTATTAAATATAAAAAAACTATACCTTTTTATATATAAAATAAGCTAATATTTATTAATATTATAAAAAGCGCTTATTATTTTAAACTTATAAAAATAATATTAAAAATTTAAAAAAGCACCTAAATTTTTTAATTATTTAAAAATGTATATTATAACGCGTTTAAAATTCGCTAAAATAATTATTAAAAATAGCTTATTTATTTTAAATATAATAATTAAAATATATTTATTTTTATTATTAAATAATAATATATTATTTATAAAATTAATAAATTTAATATAAAAATAAATAATAAAATATTAAATATTTTATTTATTATTAATATATAAAAAAAGGCTTTTAATTAAACTAAAAATTAATAATAATTTAAAAAGCTTTATAAAATTATTATTATTAAAAAGGTTATTAAAAACTTTAAAATTAAGCACGCTAATTATATTAAATAAAATAATTTATTATATTATAATAATTAAAGTAAAAATAACGTTTATATTATTTAAAAATATAATAATAAAAGCAAAAATAAAAATGCTTTAAAAAAAAGCAAAAATAATAAAAATAAAAATAAAAATAAAGGTTTAAAATATTAAAATTATAATTAATAAAGTTATATAATTAAAAATTACTTTAAATTACCTCGAAAAAATAATAATAAACCTATTAAAAAAACTTATTAAATAAAAAAATATAATAAAAATATTAAAAACTTTTAATAAATTTTATAAAATAAATTTAATAAAATATTTTACGCGTTATTTTATTACTAAAATAAAATTAATAAAATATTTATTATTATTATTAAAATAAATGAAAACGCTTTAATTATAATTATTATTAAATATAAAGCTTATTTTATTTTAAAGGTAATTAATATAAAAAATAATTTAATAATATAATTATTAGCTTTTTTATAATTTTAATAAATCATAATTTAATTAAAATTATAACTATTAAAATAATTAATAATTATAATTATAAATTATTTAATATTAATATTAATATTAATATTAATATTATTAATAATATTAATAATTTTATCGATTTAATTAATATATAAAAAGGTTAATTTAAAATAAAAACGATTATAAGCATTATTATTATAAAAAAAATAAGTAAATAAATATATATTTTAATAAGTTAAAAAAAAAACTTATAAAATTTATTATAAAAATAGCGTTTTATATATTAATTTTCTTTTTTAAAATCGTTTTTAAAAATTATTATATAAAATTAGCTTTTATTTATATAAAAATAATTTTTATAATATAAAAAATAAAGTTATTATTATAATTAACGTTATAAAACGTGGCTTTTTATTATAAAAATATAATATATTAAAATTAATTATAATTTATATTTAATAATACGCGCTAAATATAAAATATATAAGTTTTTAATTATAAATAATATTATAAACGCTATAAAAAAGTAATATAATTTATATTAATAAAAAACTTATAAAAACGTTAATTATTTAATATAAAAAACTTTATTATTTTAATATAAAATATTTATTATAAATAATAAAATAAATTATAAATATTATTATTAACCTTAAATTTATTAGATTTTTATTTTATAAAATTTATAATAAAATAAAAAGCATTAAAATCTTTTTTTATAATAAAAACGTTTAAAATAATTATATTAAAAAAATATTTTAAATTAATTTAAGCTTTATTAAACTTATATTTATCGTTAAAAAAGGCTATTTTATAATAATTATAAAAAATAAAACTTATAAAAAAGCTATAAAATATTATAAATAAAAAATAAAGTATAATAATATTTATTTAATTTTATTAACGATTTTAATATAAAATTTATTAACGCTTTTTTTAAAAAAACGATTTAAAATCGAATTAAAATCTTTTGTTTAAATAGTAAAAAAAGTTTAATATATTTAAATTAAAAAAATATTATTATAATAATTACGTTAAATTAATATCTTTTTTTTTAATAATTAATATTAAAATAATATAATAAAATATTTTATATATTTTATTTAAAATTTTATAAAAGCTATATATATTTAAATAAAAATCCCTTTATATTTTTAGGATTATATATTTAAAATAGTTATTTATATATTAAATAAAATAATATAATTAACTATTAATTATATATTAAAAAAGCTTTAAAAACCGCTTTTAATTTATAATATATAAATAAAAAAACCTTAATTATTTTTATATAATTAGCATAAAAATAATAATTTATATTAATAAAAACTATTATATTATTATAAAAAAAATAATAAATAAAGCTATAATTATTATATATTTTAATTATTAAAATAATTATAATTATATTAAATAGCTAATAAATAATTAATATTTTATAATAATATTTTATATTATTTTTTTATAAAATAACCTTATTTTTAAACGATATTTTCGATTTATAAAATATTATATAATAATTTTTTTTTACGATTTAATAATAATTATATTATTAAATAAAACTAAAAAATATAATATATTTTAAAAATAATAACGTTAAAAAATATAATAAATTTAAAAAGATTAAAAAAGATTTATATAAATATAAAGCTTTAAATAATATATTTAAATTAATTAATATTTTTAATTTTAAAAAAAATTTAAATTTGCTTTATAAAAATAAAAATAACTTAGAAAATACTAATTTTTCCTTATAAACTTTATTAATAAATAAGTTATTAATAAAAAATTTTTATTATATATTTAATATTTTATTAAAAATTATAAAAATCGATAATAAAATTAAAAATAATATCTTTTTTTTTATAAATTATTTATTAATATCCTTAATTAATTTAACTTTAAAATTATTATAAAAAAATTTAAGCGTAAAAAATAAATTAAATTTATTTTTATCGAAATATTTAAAAACTTTTAATATAATACGTTTAAATTTATCGATTTAAAAAATATAATTATTTTTAATTTTATTAATAGCAAATAAATATTATATAAAAAATATAAAAATAAAATATCTAATAAATATAAAATATATATTATAATAAAAAAATTTATATAAAAAAAATATTAATTATAATAAAATAAAAGCGTTAATTATAAAAATAGCATTATAAAAAATATTATTAATAATAATAATTATAAAAAAATAATATAAAATCTTATTAAATTTTATTATTATTTATTTTGCTAATAATTTTTTTAAATATTTTTATATAAAAAAATATTTTTAATATTTAAAAAGTTTTTTAAATAATATCTTTTTTTAAAAGTAAAATATAACTATTTTTTAAAATATATTATATAATTTTTAAACCTTTTATATAATTTAAAATAAATAATAAACATTTAATAAATAAAAATTAAAATAGCTTTAATAAAATTTAGCTTTTATTTATTAAAATTAAATAATATTATTTATATAAATAAATAATTTAAAAAGTTTATTTTAATTTATATTAATAACTTTTACATTTTTAGTTTAAATTGCGAGAAAATTACGATTTTTATTATTAAACTAATAAAAATTACGCTTATTATAAATTTTAAAAATGCTAATTAATATTTTAAAATTAAAATTTAAAAAAATATTTTAAATAATAATCTAATTTTTAATTATAAAAAATATATTAAACGAGCTTTAAAGTTATAAAGTTTAAAAAATTATAAATTATCTAATATTTTTTTATTATTATATATTAATAATATAATACGTAATATTAAACTTATTTTTTTAATATAATTTATAAATACGCAAATATTATTAATAAATATTATTTTATAATAAATATAATAAAATTAAATATTTATTTTATAACGTTAATTTAAATATAATTTATAATATGCCTATTTTTTAAATAATAAAATTATATTAAAAAATATTTTAATATTTTTAAAAAGTTATAAAAAGGCTATTATATATAAAAAACTTATAAAAAATTATTTTTATTATTAATATAATAATTAAAGATTTTATATTATTATTAATATTAATTTTATTTTTAATTTTAAAAAGTTATAATTAATTATAAAATTAATTATATTTATAATTAATAATTTTATTTTATAATATTTTAAACTTTAAAATATAATTTTAAAAATATTATAAAGTTTAAATATATTAATATAATTTATATTATTAATAAGCTAATTTAAATATAATTACTTTTTATTAAAATTAATTAAATGCTAAAAAAAGCAATTATTTTATAAAAAATAATATTAACGCGATAAAATAAAATAAAAACGCTTTTATAAAGCTATAAAAACGATATTGTGACGAACCGACTATTCCGGGGAGTAGACGAGTGTGCCGGGTTTATATTTAAAGGGTAGGTAACTAAATAACAAATAAATAATACGATAAAAGCTTAGAAGGGTTCACTAAATCGTTAAGCTATTGCCCACTTATTCTAAAAAAGAAATAAATGCTTAGATTAATTATTAAAATAAAGATTATTTATAGCTAATAAAATAAGAAACTTATAGCCTTATATATTTATTCTTTTCTTTATTAATTCTTGGATCATTTTAGCTTATTAATAATCCTAAATAATTTAGCTTATTAGCTTACGGGGGTGATCTAATAATTTAACTTAATAGCTTATAAAAGTGATCTAGTGATCCTTAATCACGTGACTTTTTATTTACGTAATTTATTTAGTCGCTCTTTTAATTATTTCGTTCCGTCGGTTGTTTTTCTTTTGCTAAATTTTAATCCTTGTTTTTAGGTCTTAAAAATTGGTCGCTAGCTTTATTAATTCGTAACATTATTCCCCTTTTTTTAAGGGTCTTATTTTTAAGGCTATAAATAATAAATGCATTCCCTCGATATTAGTTTATCTTTTTATTCCTTCGTATTTTGCTATTAATAACACTATATCGTTAAAGATTAAAAAGTCTAATCCATCGCAAAAAACGAACGATTAGAATAAATTATTTGCCGTTATCGAAAAGCTGGGTTTCGAAATTATGCTATATTCTTTCTATTTCTCTCGAAGCTAAAAGTGCCAGATAATAAAAAGGGTATTTTATTATAAAAAATATATGCGCTAGGGTCGTTTTTATAACGGTTCTAGCGTGCCTATCTCTTTTTTTAATAAGGTTATATAAGAATCTTAACGCCTTAAGCGTAAAGAAAGGAAGATAGTAGAGCTATTAGATCGTTTTCACTGCGAATCGTCGGCTACGCTCGCGAAGCTTTACCATCTTCGCTATTAATAAAACTCCCTAGTTTCTCGTAGTGCCGCTATAATAAATCGTAGTTTATAATCGCTAAATAAATTAAATGCTTAAAAGCGTATTAAATTAAAAGCCGCAATTATTGCTTAGGCGTCTAGTGCGGTTAATATATTAGATTAAAATGCCATTATTAGTTTCGATCTTTCCGAAGTCGACCCTTTAGCTATAGCTTCGATCGGCCAGGATTTTAGCGGTGGAATTATTTAATAATTTATAAACAGCCCTTTAAATAATCTTTAAGTTCTTACGTATTCTCTAAATGTAAGTAACCTTCTTATTTGATTAAATATTTAAAGATCTTATCTTTTTAACGTAAATCTAATATTTATTCGATATTATATGTGTTTTAATTAGGTTCGATCTCGATATTATCTTTTAGTTTAGCGTTTTATAGTGCTAATTCGAATAATAAAATATAAAAAATAGGGTATAATTATATATTTAATAGTAATAAAAGTCGATAGTTAATTGTTAAAATTACCTTTTCGATTTTAAAGGGTCTAATCTTTTTAAAGTCTAGCTTTTCGCTTAGTCGTTTTATTTTAATATTTCGTTATAATAAATAAATTATTCCCCCCTTTTTAAGGGTTGGTTCTTCGATCTTTTTCTTATTTGCATAATATTTTATCCTATCCTAAAGGAATTAAAATTCGTATTAGAGGTTCTATTATAATCTTTATAGCTTTTCTACTCGGATTATAGATTCTAGGTTTTTTGTTTCGACGATTGATATTTTAGTCGATTTAGGGTTAAAACTATAGTTTATTTTAAAGGATAATATGCTTATTAACTCGTTATTTAAGCTATTATAGGCAAATTAAGCGATAAGTAACTATTTGATTTAATTATTTTGCTAATAGTTAATATAGTAGTATAAATATTATTTTAAGGTCTAATTTAAACGTTTTATTTATCTATTTAATTAAGGGTAATATGCTATAAAAAGCTTTTGTTTTAATCTTATTTATTTTATAAATGCGATCTAGAATTTAGAGGTAAATAGCTTATTTTAATCCGAAATAAGTTTTTTTAGTAGATCGTGCTAGCTTATTACGATGCGTAAAAAAATATAAGCTAAATTTTTAGCCGTGCTAGCTTTTTTATAAGGAATAAAATAAGTATATTTCGTGAGTTTATTTATAATAACCCAAATGCTATCGTAGCGTGTTTTAGTTATGGGTTCCATAGATTATAATAATTTTATAATAAAATCGAATGCCACCGTTTTTTAGGCTCTATCTAATATTTTAATTAGTTATAATAGCCTATAAGGTTTATATCGTGCTAATTTTGCCTTATTGCATAAGTTGCAATCTTTTATGACCTTTTTTACGGTCTTTAAGAGTTTTAAAAAGTTATAATGCTATTAGATTCGTTTAATTATTTTAAAGATTCTTTAATGTTTATAAAGTGGGTGTTTATGATATTATTTAACGAATTTTTCCTAAAGTTCTCTAGGTATTCGTATCTTTTTATTATGGAAAATTCCGGCTATTTTATGGTCTTTAAATCGTTGTTCCCATTTTTCATTTAGTTATGTTTTAATTATGGCTTTAATAGTAAGGTGTCCGTCTTTTGTGGTATAAAGGATAGCTTGATTAACTTTAGGTATATCCTAAATTACGTTGCTTCGACGGCTAAAAATATCCGCTCGAATGTTTTTAGATTTTTTAACGTAGATAATCTAGAAGTTAAATTCTAATAGGAATTCTGCCTATTATATTTGTTTTTTATTGAATTCCTTGGTTGTGGTAAAGGTGGTGAGGTTTTTGTAGTTAGTATAGATTTTGACCGGATATATCGTTCCGCTAATATATAGTTTTTATTATTTGAAAGCTTTAATGATCGCTATAAGCTTTTTATCGTAAATTTGATAGTTAAGCTCTGGTTTATATAATCGTTTAGAGAAAAATGCGATTAGATGCTAAATTCCTTAGTTATTAATCTAATTTAATGTTTTTTTAAATACGATATTTAAAGCGTCGGTTTCGATTTTATACTCTTTATTTAGCTATGGTAGTGTTATTATTGGTTTTTTTAATATTTTATTTTAGATAATATTAAAAGCGTTCTGCTTTTTCTTAGTCTATTTAAACGGAACGTCTTTTTTTATTAGTTTATAAAAAGGGCCGGCGTAGGTCCTAAAATTTGCGATTAGATTTTATATATAATTTATAAACCCGATAAACGATTAAACGTTTATAACGCTAGTCGATATAGGCCAATCTCGTATTATTAATATCTTAGAATTTTGGATGCAAATGGCTCTTAATAAAATAATAAATCCGAGAAAATCCATAATAGTTACGTAAAATTCGCTCTTTTTAAAATTAATTAAAAGTTTTGCGTCTTAAAGCGCCTTTAACATTAGCTTTATATATTAGCAATATTTTTCCTCGTTATATAAAAAGATTAAAATATTATCCAAATAAATAATAACGAAGTTATTAAATTTTTATAATACGTGCGAAATTATCTTTTAAAACGATGCTAATGCGTTAATTAGCTTAAATAGCATAACTAAATATTTAAAATATCTAAATTTGGTTTTAAAGGCGGTTTTCTATTTGTCGCCTTTTTTAATTCGTATTAAGTTATAAGCGTTCGGCAGGTTTAAAGCTATAAATATCTTAGCTTAGCCTAGCTTATTTTATAATTCGTATATTAATAGTAATAAATAGCGATCTTTTTATATAATATTATTAAGATGTCGATAATTAATATATCGTCGCCATTTGATTTTCCCGTCCTTGCCCTTTTTCTTAAGCATAAAAAGGATCGGGTATCGTGCGAGTAAAGTAGATGGTCGGATTTTGCTTGCTGCTAGTTTTTCTTTTAATCCTTCTTTTAACGCTTGCGTATATTTTGCGTTAAGGGCATAAGTAGGGAAACTCTTTAGCTATTCTCCCTTTTTTAGGGGTATCTTATAATCTTACTAATTATGCTCTAATAATCTTAATTTAATACGTAATTTCCTATTAAATAAGTTGTTAAATTATCTATATTTAAGTGGTATATAGATATTATAATTTAGCTTAAATTTTTGGGTTATCATTTGTAACCTTAATATCTTTTTAGATTTGCGTGTTATTATTTTTGCGCGATTCGTAGAAGCGTAATCTTTTTTTAGCGTATTTTATTAAAGTTGGCTAGTTTTTTAATTAACTTTAGGATTGCTTATTTATAGCTAGGGTATCTTTAAAATAATATTATGTTGAGATATATTCGTGATATCGAGCGTAAGTCTTTTTTCGTGATTTTAAACGTAGAAGGGGAATTTTATAGTTTCTCGCTTTACTTATCCTTAATCGTAATGCATAGGATTTCTATTAATAATCGTAAGTTAATAAAGGGCGTTTTTTATTTTTTAAAGCAAATAGAATAAATTAATAATTTTTAGTAAGATAAAATTTCTTTAGGTTTTAATATCTATTATAATTTAGATAAGCTAGTTTTAATAGCGTATTTTAATATAAAAGTGTGCTTCGTTTCCCGCATTTACCTTATATAGGGATCTTTTTATGTTTTATAAGTATAGGGTTCTTCGTATACCGGTCGTCTAGTGCTTTAATATTAACGACCTTTGCTTTTTCCTAAATTTTATCGATAGACTCGTAAGTGATTTGTTAATAATTGCGTCGATTAGTCTAATGCGGCAGATTTGCGTTAATATTTTTTTGCGGCTTATTTTATTTTAACTTATTATTTATCGCTAAAACCCGGTGGTTTAAGCGTTAATATCTTATATCGTGCTTTATTATTTAAATTCCCTTTTAAAAATAATAATAATTATATTAATTTCCTTTAGTAAAGTTATTTATAGTTTTTTTAGGCTTTAGCCTTTTGTAGTGCGTAGATTATATAAGCGTCGGTTATGTAGTTAAACCATTACTTTTATTTTAATTAGCATAATATAAGATAGTTTATTTATATCTATAAAATAGCAAATCTATTATGTGATTATAAGTTAAACGGTAGTAGTTATTTCTTTAGGTAAATCTCTCTTATAACTATGCCCCTAGGTTTTTATAAAAACCATCGGTATTCTAGTTTTTTTCGTAGATATATTTTATAGCTATGCTTATAGCAATTGATTTATAATAGCGTATAATATTCTCGATGGCTAAGTTAGAGATAAAGGTGATCGTTTTTATCGATTAAAGGTCTTTTATAAGAATAAATCCTAATATATTTTATAATATCTTTTTTTTGCGGCTTAAATTTTAAGATAGCTATTTATAGATTTTTTGCGAAATTTTATCGTTAAAATATTGCGTACCTTTATTAGGCATTATTATTATTTAAAAATACTTAGATATAAGTTTTACGCATTTTTTTTAGTGTAAAAGCTTACGTAAACTCGTCTAAATCACTATCGATAATTTATTGCTTAAAGGGAACAAATCTTAATTTCGACCCCTATAAATACCATTTATTATCTTTTTTAGCGCCGTTATATTCTCGGCATTTGTTATTAATATATATTAACTAGTATAATTTAACGTGATTAAGATCGTTTAATCGTATATCGTTAATATAATTTATCTAATATAATTTAGTGTAATTAAGATCGTTTCGTGGTGTTTTTTTTTTGGGTTTAGTGTTAGAAATATTATTATCACCGTGGCTAAAGTGGAGAAAATATAGCAAGTTTAAAGCATAATACGTATAACCCTTATTATTAGCCTTTTTAAATGCTAACGTGCTAGGATATATAAGATATATTTAAAGTTCGATTTATCGTAGGTTATTATAATAATATAATATTATCTTTAGTTTTATTATTATATTTAATTTTTTAACGATAAGATAAAATAGGCATCGTTTTATAGCATATTAAATATATATAATAATAGGTTTAGGGGTATGTTTATAGGCTTTTTTTTTTATCCTATCTAACTTTTTTTTGTTATTATTAAGTTTAGCGATTCGTTTTCCTTTCGGTATTTGATTATGCCGTAGTTTCTTCGGTTGGGTATATTTATTTGCGTAGTGTCCCTGTTTCTAATAGTTATAGCAGGTTATATTTTTAGGGTTTCGCTTAGGTCGGCTTTTTTTATTTTTGTTGGCCGCGTTTAGATTTATTAGCTTAGAATATATATCGTATGCTATAAAAGTTTGGTTTTATCGTTTTTTTTCGTCGGGTTTAACTTTTTATTATAACCCTTATTTTTCTCGTTGCTATTTAAATTGGCGCGTATCGATTTATATTGTTAATTTTATATATTTTAAAAAGTCGGCTAGAACGTTTCGAACTAATATCTCGTTTTTAATAGAATCTTTAAGATTATTATAAAAGTGTAAGATCTTAGTTTCATTTATCTAATTAAGCTTAGTAAAGATTTGTCGATATTTTATAGCGTAAAATGTAGCTAACTTAGTTTATCGAAGTTTTATGATTTCTCGTTCGGCTTTCTTTTTTTTATCTATTTTTTAAAAGAAAGATTCTAATAAGGATTAAAAATTATCGAAATAAGCGAAAAGTTCCTAAGTTTTTGCTTATTTTTGATTATAGTCGACGTAGCTTATTAAATCTATTAAATAAGGTTTAAATTAGTCTAATGCTTTACCCTTTAAAAAAAATCCTATATAAATAACCTTTTAAATCTCGTTATCGAATTAATTAGGGTAGAAAGCTTAATAGGCTTTAATTTAGGCTAAAAATCTTTTAAGATATCTTATAATCTTATTAAATAGGGTCGGAGGATTAAATTATAATTACGAGCGTTTTTTGCCTATAAGAGTAGTGATAATATTAGCTGCTCCTTGTATAATATTTACTTAAGTACGTAGCTTATCGAGCTTTTATGCCTGGCTAATAGTTGCAGCAGCCGCCTATTAAGCGTTGGCCAATTCCGTGCGTAGAGTGCGGATAGCGCCGACCAATTCTTGGTATTGCTTTCGGGAAACCTCGAAGTCGTCGTCGGCCTTAGCCATCTCCTGGTCCAAAGATCGTGGCTATTATCGAAATGGCGGGCTCCGCGTAACATTCGAACCGCTAGGAGTGTTGGGTGCTATAGCGTTATATTATTCAATCGGAACTAAGGTACTAAACAAAAGTGATTAAAATGTGACAAACCGACTATTTTAAGGAGTAAATAAATGTGCCGGGTTTATATTTAAAGGGTAGGTAACTAAGTAACGAATAAATAATACGATAAGAGCTTAAAAGGGTTTATTAAATTATTAGGCTATTGCTTATTTATTTTAAGAAAAAAATAAATGCTTAAATTAATTATTAAGGTAAGGATTATTTATAGCTAATAAAGTAGGAAACTTATAGCCTTATATATCCATTTTTTTTTTTATTGATTTTTAAATCACTTTAGCTTACTAATAATCCTAAGTGATTTAGCTTATTAGCTTACGGGGGTGATCTAATAATCTAGCTTAATGGCTTACGGGGGTGATTTAGTGATTTTTAATCACGTGACTTTCTATTTACGTGATTCGTCTAATCGCTTTTTTGATTATTTCGTTTCGTCGGTTGTTTTTTTTTTGCTAAGTTTTAATCCTTATTTTTAAGTCTTAAAAATTAGTCGCTAGCTTTATTAGTTCGTAATAAATACGTATAAATTAATTATTATTATATAATTTAAAAGGTTAAAATAAGCTATATTAAATTAAAATACGTAAAAAATAAAAAAAACCTTATAAATAATTTAATAAAATTATTTATAAAGTTTAAATTTAAAAGATTTATAAAAAAATTTTATATAAAAAATTACGATTAAAATAATTATTTTAAAAAAGTTAAAATAATAAAATACGCGCGTTTTTTATTATTAAAGTTAAAATAATAATAAAATCGTTTATTTAATATTTTAAACGTTATAAAAATATATTAATAATTAATAATTATATAATATTAAATATATATATAATTAATTAAATAACCCACCTTTAAAAATTAAATAAAAGCTTTATATTAAAATTTAATATATTATTTTTTTATTTTTATTATAATTAACTAATCTTTTTAACCTAATATATTATTTATATTAATAAATAACGATATTATTAATAAAATTTTTATTTTTATTTTTATTTTTAAAGATAATATTATTATAAATATTTATATGTTCGACCGATCTTTTAATTATAAATAAATAAAAACATTACTTATGTATCGCATAACTCGGGAAAAAAATATATCTTAGGGCGCTTATGGTTGGTTACCTAGGTTTGAATGTGTAGTGTTTAATGTTATGAATGCATGGTCAGGTTAGGAGTTCTTGGTCTTCTTAGGTAGCAGCAGTCTCGTTCACGCATTATTATTAGTCTACAAGTCTAAGCACGTGTCTCATTTCCAGATTCTTGATGCAGCCAGCCAACCTGGCGTAGGGCTGTTGTTCCCTGTACCTGGTGCCCGGTGTCGCGAATAGATTGCCCTTACACGAGATCATGCATATGTCAATTGGCAGCCAAGCAATCTTCAATCCGCAAACCCATTCCAGTCCTCCCCGCTGTCGTCGCCAGAGCTGCTGTCATCTGAGCTCGAGTCGCTCGTGTCGTCAGATCCACCAGACTCTGTTGGGAGTCCGTCAACTATTTCCGCTAGGTTGCCAGGTCTGGCATGTTGACTTAGGGGATCGGTATTCGCGCCGCCCGAGTGACTCAGGGCATGTCCCGACTTTTTCGACGTGGGCATACCTGTCACGTCCCTGATGATCTGACCATCTTCGTCGCGAATCCAAGGCCCGTCGTCGTCGTCAGCATACCTCTCTACGTCTCGCACGAAGCCCGCGACGAAGAATCCCATGACACCCCGCCCGTCGCCCTGGTAAGAGCGGATACACGAGTCCGCTATCTCGGCGTCACCGTCGCTGCCCTCGACGATGCCTCGGACGGGCCAGTCGCGCAGACCCCGAACCTGGCTCTCACGTTTCAGGATTCGCCATCCTCGTTCCTTGGCGATGTCCGACTGCAGTGCCCTCCTAACGACCTGCTCATTCTCCTCGGCATCGATCGAGCACGTCGAGTACGTGATCTTCCGGGCCGCGGGGAATTTAAATGCATGCTGTAGGAGGGTCAACTGAAATGCGGAGAGAGCCTTCAGGCGTTCCGCGAGCTCGTCTGCCGAGGCCAGTAGAGTTTCCTTGCCATCGTCGTCTACAAGAACCTGCTGCTTCGGTTTTGTCCCTGCCGAGTCCTCCTCTTCTTCGCGCTTTCGCTTCCGATTCGCCTCGAGAGTTGGTTTCTTGGAGGTACCCGGCACGTGGGGGAGGTGGATAGTGGGCATGCTGTCCCTGCCGACGATTCCGCTGCCTGAGCAGCTCGGATCGAGAAGTAGACATCCAACATCCTTGAATAGGTCGGCGTTGGGATCGACCTTGAGAAAGTCCTGGCCGAAGCTCATGCGTATGATATCCTGGCCACCCGCGAGCTTGACCATCTTTTCCAGTGTGCGCGAGCGGTGCTTATCCTTCTCAAAAGCGAAGACCTTCTGCGTGCAATCTTCGTTTTCGGCGACTCGAGAATGCACAATAGCAGCTAGATGCGTCGTCTTGTTACCGGGGGCGGCGCACGAGTCAATAACGTCGCCATCCTCGGAACGCGGGTCCAGAAAGTATGCGGGAAAGCATGATGCTTTGTCTTGTAGTATTATAGCTCCTGAGCTGTAAGCTTCCGTTTTGGTGATTTCAAAGCTGGGCGATATAGCAATCAGGTTCGGTATGTGCTCGTCGATGTAGAGCAGTCTGCCCGGAGTGCTCGTAACGTCTGTCACGGTGTATACCCTCGTAAAGCTCTTAAGCGTAGTCTCCAGTTGGTCTTCTAGCGTGCTCCTCAGCGCGTTCACGCGCACCCATCGAGGGTTTCCCGTCGCAGCGCCGAGAAATTCGACCGCGATCTGCTCTCGCAAGGCTTCTACGGAGCCAGCTTTCCTCCGTATTCGGGCCCTTGTAAACTCGGCATTTAGTCGGGCTTTGTGGCGCTCGATTGAGGCCCTCAGTCCGTGGGAAGCGGGCAGGGCGATGCCCTTTTTGGAGAGGAGAAAGTCGTGAGCGAGTAAGAGCGCAAGGGTTGGAGACAACTAATAAGGGCGCGTCAGTTCATGAAGCGCGACTCGATCGATCCGGGGAGACAGATGTGCTGCTACCTTTCGCTCATGGCGGAGGAGGTCCGAGTTCTCGATGACCTCTTTCAGCACGGAACTCGATTTGCAGGTCTCCAGGGCCAAGGCGTAGACTTGCTGCGGCGGAGACTTGAGGCCTTTCTTGCCGAAGATGCGGGTCTTCAAGTTGCCGCCGGCGGATGATGGCGCGGACAGAATGTCGGCCGTCTCGTGGTAGAGAGACATGTCCCTTGGCTGGCGCTCGAGTTCATATTCATCGCTATGATTTCACGATGCGGAAGGGAGAAAAAAGGTGAGGTCTGTCTGTTTGCAGCTGTCAAGAAAAGAATACTCGGGGTAGACTAGTCCCTTCACCCCCGCAAGGTTTACCCGGAGAAATACCGACTTATACAACATCTCGACATCCATCGACACAGCATTAGTACCTAGGTACGGAATACAGTACCTACCTAGGTAGTTAGCATACTTATATGCTATGGAATCTCGCAGGAAATATTCAAGTCTTCGTTTCAGCTACTAATCATATCGCCAGTGGTCTTGCACCGTATAATTATACGATACGGTAGTCTCCTTATGTTCATGAGCAGGTCATCTCATAAATCCCTCAGGATATTATGGTCATGGGAAACTGATGTCTGTCTTTGTTATTCGCGGACATGCTCTACTGGATGCTCCTTTTGTGCAGAGCTAAGCGCTTCTGCTGTGATCGATCATCATTCATAACGCCGAACACCCTCGCTTTCCAGCCTGCTAGGTAAGCAGACTTCCATCTTAACTCCGAAATTCTTCTGCATGAACCATTTTCGTCAGTCGGACCGATCTTTCTCGTGTTCATCCGTGATATCAGAGAGTGCGAGAAACCATTTACCTGCGTTGTCTACATATTGAATGAGTATTGGGATAGGTTGTTCTCCTCTGCTCAAACTTCAAAGCTCCGAGTGAACTCGGGAAGAATCCTCGAGATAGTGGGCTGATGAAACCTTGCCCGTGTAGCGATAGCTTATTATGATTCAGGAATACATACGTATGCTTTGTCTAGGAGTGCTTTCACATGATCAGTAGACGCGTTTTAGATGTATCGCCCTCGACTTCGGGAAAGGGGCTCGCCCAAGCTCGCCTCGTTATCCACTACACACGACAAAATGGCAATGCAAATACAGACTATTTTCAGTGGCTGTGTATTCCCATATAAGCTCATCGATAAAAATCCCGTGGTCTCCTGTTTCGTGATCCAAAGTAAAAACTGATTTGCGGCGTGACACCGAGCAGGAGTCGCTCATTTGCAGCATGTACCAACACGCATACTGGATAGGCACATCCCGCGAGAATACGTGGGTGATGATCCCTAATGCAGAGCGGATATCTTATAACCTCGTATTTGTTCTGGCATAGGAAAGAACCCGGAAACACTGGTGATACGTTTCCTCGGTGCCTTTTTTGAGCGACATCTAGGTACTACGTACCAGGCACGGTGACTCGCGCAGCATCCCAGACGTCGTTACCATTCCTAGGTATGATCCATATGGCACATGCGGCGTTGCTGATGAGCTACGACATCTCCATCCATGCCAAACCCGGAGCGGGATGCCAAAGTCTTCTATGGGGCTGGTACCTCCAACCGTCGTATAAAATATCCGGGGACGGGATTCGCAGGGGATCGTTTCGCACTCGGTTTCCTGGGATCATACTATGTACTCCCTACTCCGTACTCCGCAGAGGAGGCTTTAACCACAAAGGGGTGTCGTCAGATATCCAAGCCACGGGTCGAGCCGCAGGAACGGCCTTAAGCACTGGGTCCGCCATGTAAATACGTGCTGACACGCCCGGCACGAGCTGATTGGTGCTTATTAAAGACAGCTGAGATCCCATGACTCTTGCTCAGCTTATCATTATTACCAAAGCAACCTGGCTTTTCTGAGGTTGACCTATCTCTCTGCCTGGTGGGATCTCACGACGGGGAGAGCACAAGTCTCGAGCGGGAAAGGCAAGATCCGCTTACATCCTGATGCTCTACCCTGGCCTGGCACTCCTGCCAAGACAGGTAGACAAATTCTGACGGAGATGAGATTGCCTGCACCAGAGACCATTCCGTGCTGCACATCTCTCCGTCCATGATTGTCTCTCGGTCGACCTCTGAGCTCTCTTGGACGCCACCAGATTCGACGCTTCTCCCCAGTCTGGGTAAGTTAACCTAACGCCTTCGACATTTCCCCATGTCGACGAGCGTAGACTCGTGCTTGGAGGTTGACACTGGGTAACCGGTGGCTACATCAAAGTAGCTAGCTCACAGATCCATAGGTAATGGATCGGCTTGTTTGATTCTCCCGCTGGCGGAATGTTTACTTGACATTCTCCTATAACCCACCCTAGCAGGTCCCGAGGTTCTGTTCATTAGTCAGGTTAGCCAGGGTCAGTGACTCAGTGGAAGGAAGCCCGGAGTTTTGTGCACATAGACCGAGATTTTATGCAATATGTCGGAGATGACGGCGTGAAAGTCAGCCGCCGGCACAAGATGCCTGCCCAGGTGTGCTTATTAACAAGCGAACCACCTGGGCAACCGAGCTTACTGTAAGTAATGGGTACACAGTATTAGCGCATCACCTATTGTCCTAGGGCTACCTAGGTAGCGCATGTTTCTAGCGCGGGACACACGAGTGACAAATAGGCTACCTAGGCTAAATACTTGTTGGATACCTTTCGTTTCCTTTCTGTTCTCTCCTTTGTTGGTCGGACGGATATGAAAATCATCTCAACACCGGTACTTATCGGTACTTTGGTCTTGAAACCCCAGGCTCGGTGCTCGGTCCCGTCTCCTACATAGTAGATGTACCCAGATATCCCTATTGGAGCTAGCACTCAGCCTGGATGGTCGAACAAAGGGCGCGCGCGTCGTCTGGTTCGCGAAATAGCATCGTCCGACCTGCACTTCCCGTATGTGAGAGATTGGGTGCGCGGTGATGGTGCCCGAAACAGACTGATCTCTTCCGAGACAGGCGGGTCTCGGGGCGAGCTAGCAGAACCAAGCACCGAGTGGCCTACCCTAGCAGCCCTAGGTATACCTCTATCTCGTTAGCTTCTTGGATTTGTGAAAAATCGATGATAAGAGAGTTGTTGGGGGTAACACTGAGCCGGATGCGTCCGTCACCTTACTACCGCGTATCCCACCAAACATACCTACTTACCTAGGTAGGTACGACGTTCAGTAGAGGGGACGAGATCTGGTTCGACATGAATCAGCAGGAGAATAGGATATCCTCATATGAGATATCACGGTTTATACTGTACCTACACTCGGTACGCCGAACATCTATCTTGGCCCCGCCCGGTACGGATTTCGGGCATGTGCATGCAGCTCGTCCAATGCCATGCCTTACCAATCGGACGGTCCTCAAGGTGCAAGCTTTCCAAGCAGGCGGGATTCGGGGACGAGGACACAGAGAAAAGGGGGTGTCGGCACTCGGGTCAATCTTTATTAATGCAGGCAGATCACGAGTGGCGAGCATTACTTAGGTATCATCAATCCAGGTGCTCCGGCCTGAGTCATACTACTATTTTTTGTACCGATGTACTGGTTAAAGCCCGAGGCACCACGGACTTAAAAAACGGCTTCCCCGAGTTCTAAGCTGTGTCTGAATGGCGAAGTCGCTGCATAACTTGCACAATTCTGGCCCGGCTTTCGAATTCCACCATATGGAACCTCCCCTTTGTGAACAGATCCGCTCACAATGGATGCTCGACGTTCCGGGCATACCAGCAAGTTAGCTAGGTAGCTTACCTAGCTTCGGACGAACAGTCGTGCTTAATACAGTAACGCCTAAAAAGCATAATGATGCCGGTAAGAGGAAAAAAAGAAAAAAAATGCTGCCCGCCTGAGCAAATATATATATTGCTCTATCCCCGCCTGTCCGGGTTGACAAGACATTATATCACACATTCCCGCTCAAACGAGGCTCCATCATTACCCATCTGATACCCATCATAGTCTCGGGTCAACGTCAGATTAATATATATCTATATATCTGTGGCTTGTCTCACCATGTCCAGCCCTACACCGGAGTCCTCGTCGTCCTCCGTGACCATGACGGAAGCAGACCACGATGTGGAGTCGAGCAGCCCGCCCAAGAAGCTATCCTATTTCCAGCGCCAATTCGACCAGGCCGGCGTGACGCCCGCCGTCTTGGAGTGGGAGTACCGAGGGAAGGGCAGCGAGGCCGACCCCTTTGTCGTCGACTTCCTCCCCGACGACCCCAAGAACCCCCTGAAATTCCCCGAGTGGAAGAAATGGTTCATCACCGGCCTGCAGGCCATTGCCGTCCTCGCTGTCGCCTTCGTATCCACGGCCTTCTCTGGGGGTATCACCGAGGTTGTTGCCGAGTTCCAGATCGATAGCGAGATTGCCATCCTGGGTATCAGTCTGTTTGTCGTCGGTTTTGCCGTCGGCCCCCTGATGTGGGCGCCACTGTCTGAGTTGTACGGCAGACAGGTCTTATTCTTCATCACTGTGAGTCCCCTCTTGTATTCATGGTCCCGCATACTAATGCATCTATTGGTAGTATATGGCCTTGACCGCGTTCAACGCCGGCGCTGCGGGCGCTCAAAATATCCAGACATTGATCATCCTTCGCTTCTTCGCCGGAACATTTGGAAGCTCTCCCCTGACGAACGCCGGCGGTGTTATTGCGGATATGTTCCTCGCTAAACAGCGAGGACTGGCTACCGCTATCTTTGCTACGGTACGTACATCCGCCACCAAGGCAGTTTTACAGTCTCACCAACTGGCATCTAATCGTTATTCACAGGCACCCTTCCTTGGTCCTTCGATCGGTCCCATCGTTGGTGGCTTTCTTGGGCAGTCCGCCGGCTGGCGGTGGGTGGAGGGCTTGATGGCCGCCTTCACCGGAGTCCTTTGGATCACATGCTCTCTGCTTGTTCCCGAGACCTACGCCCCGATCCTGCTTCGTCGTCGTGCGCAGAAGCTGTCCGAGATCACCGGCCACGTTTACGTTTCCAAGATGGACGCCGGACGCCCCAAAAAGACCCTCGGCCAGGAGTTCAAGGTCGCCCTCTCGCGCCCCTGGATCTTGCTCTTCCGCGAGCCCATCGTCCTGCTCACCTCACTGTACATGGCCATCGTCTACGGAACGCTGTACTTAATGTTCGCTGCCTTCCCCATCGTCTTCCAGGCGCAGCGAGGGTGGAGCCCCGGCATCGGCGGTCTGGCTTTCCTCGGCATAGCCGTGGGCATGATGTTCAGCGTCGGGTACAGCATATACGACAATAATCGGTATGCGAAAGTGGCCGAGAAGGCTGGCGGTCATGCACCGGCCGAGGCCCGACTACCGCCGGCGATCATCGGTGCGGTTCTGCTGCCCGTCGGTCTGTTCTGGTTCGCGTGGACAAATGGCCCGGAAATTCACTGGATCGTGCCTATCATCGCCTCGGCGTTCTTCGCGGCTGGACTTGTCCTGGTATTCCTCAGTCTGATGAACTATCTCATCGATTCCTGTGAGTATTACCATCTCCCGCTACTTCCCCCACGATTATAGCACAAGCTAACCATGACTTCCACATGATAGACACTATCTACGCCGCGTCCGTGCTTGCTGCCAACTCGGTCCTGCGCTCGCTCTTCGGCGCCGCCTTCCCGCTCTTCACGACGGCCATGTACGAGAACCTCGGCGTCCACTGGGCGAGCTCGATCCCGGCGTTCCTCGCGCTGGCCTGCCTGCCGTTCCCGTTCCTGTTCTACAAGTACGGCGACACCATCCGCATGAAGTGCAAGTACGCTGCCGAGGCGGCCGAAGTGATGGCCAAAATGCGGACGAGGACCGACGACCGCCCGGTACCCCCGAGCGAGGCCCTGGCCGAGGAAGAAAAGGCGTAAAGGGAGACTCGATGAATGAGCATATATACATATTAATCAAGGGGTGTTTTTATCGCGGTTATCTTTTTTTTTTTTGAGACGAAAGCATTGACTGGCATCTGGATTTGGTTTTGCATATATAGACTGGATAAGGAAGGAAGGAAGATACCCATATAGAAAGCTTTCATCTCATAGATAAACTAGACACATCTAATCATAGTCACATATTTATAATACTTCTCATGTTCAAAAGTCTTGGAGTTTATCACCTGGTTAATTATCACTCTTCTCAACCAATCTCATTCTAGGCAATTGACTTTGAAAACGGCATCAAGACTACCTAGGTAGGTATCTGGTATGATTGTTTTATCATACCAAGTATCGAGCGCGTCTCTCAGCTCTACCGTACTGTACTACAACTCGTCGCGCCCCCCGACGCGGATATTGACCCCCGGTATATTCAAGTTTCTCATGCTGACCTTCTGCGTCGCCTGGATACGGCCTCCGGCACCGATATCATCGTACGAGGTCGTGACCCCGGGCGGGGTCCAGGGCTTGACGCGGCCCTGGTAGACGTTGAGCCCCCAGCTCTGCAGCTCGCGCGACGTGAACCCGCGACCTCTGGGGTACGGGTATATCCTGTCCTTGGAGAGCTGATGCACGGCGCCGGCTGGATACTCGACCTCGCCGCCGCCGCCGCCGCCGTCCGCACCGTCGTGGTGGTGGTCGACGAGACCTAGCTTGGCCGGCAGCTCGGGGAAATCGAGGGGGTCGACCGTGACCATAGTCAGACTCTCGTAGTAATCGCTGGCCAACTTGTTCAGCGACTCGCGGATCTCCGCCCGCTCCGGTTCCGTGCGCGCGAAGACGTAGACCATGGGCCATTGGCGCTTTTAATCATTCATTCATTCATTAGCGTGCGCATTTCCGCGAGTTGAGAGGTGCCTGTGTGTGTGCGTGTGTGTGTAACCTGAGAAAGGGTGACAATAGAAACGACTCACGTCAAGAAACCGCTGGTGGTTGTGCGGCAGAAGCTCGCCGATCAGCGGCCGGGATGCCTCCTTGACGAACTTCTCGAGGGCCTCCTCGCCTTGGAAACCGTTCAAGTCGACAGTAGTGCCGTCGAGAGGTTTGAAACACTTGACCACAGGTGCTGGTGCTTCGACTTTCTCTGACTCGAGCGCCGCGGCATCGCTGGCAATTCCAAAGGTGAACTCCTCGCGGTACTTACTGGCGACGTTGTTGAAGGCGATCTTGGCATTCTCGTCTTCTGGTTGGAAGAACCCCAGAATCACCGTTTCGTCCGCTTTTTTGAATGTCTCGAGAGATTCGGGAAGTACTTCTGTAACCACCGGGCGTTGGACACGCTGTGACCATGCTAGTATACTGCAACGTCGTTAGAAACCGAAGAGACGCAATCTGAAAACTGGCCTACGTACGCCGACGCCCTTCTGGGCCCTTGATATGTCGAGATGGCCTGGCCCTGGTTGAACAGCTTGATCGTCGCCGGCCGAGACAAGGCTTGCGATTCGCAAGTCTCTGGATCTGCGACACAGTCAAGGCTGACTAGCGCGCCCTGGCCTTCTCCAGCTGCCAGCGTCCATTCCGACTCGAGCATGTTGACCCTTTCGGCATCGTCTTTGACTGGTTCCCTGGTTCCTATGTCAGTCTGTTGATCTCCTCAGTAAAAGAGGAGGCTTACTCGGGAAGCTATTCATCAGTAACGAATGTGTGTGAGCATCATCCTCTACAGCGAACAATACGAATCACATACATTGATAACTGCAGTCATCCATTACTTAGTCATCTTCACCAACCAATCCATTGTGGGAAAAGGTCAAATACTTACAAGCCACCACGACAGCTTCGCTGCCCGCGAGTTTGGACTGGAGCTCCTTTCCTGAGATGTGTTCCCACCCTTGAACATCCACCCAAAACTCGGAGACCGCGAGTGCGAACAATGCCAGACCTTTCATGGTGAAGGCGGGTATACCGTATGGCTGGATAGGATTTCGAGAAGATAACGATATTGAGATGTCGTCTTTTCCCTCATGTTGGACTAACTAATCACGAGCCAAATGAGCGAGGGTTTGGCAGCGTTTCATAGTACGGAACACCCCGTTATGGATCGATTTGGTTGTTATGCGAAGCCATTATGGACAAGGGTATTTCTCCCCCACTGGCCGGGGAACTCGGACAGGCGTCCGTCAACTGCCGCAAAACATGCCATACACATCTAGAGGCCAACACTCGATATGATTTATGTACGTCGACTGAAGAAGCGCTGTTTGGAAAAAAAAAAATTATTTCATAGCGTAGCACCATCAGTCATTCGTTCACCTATAATTGAACCCGATGCGATAAAGGTTCCCCAAGTTGCTTAGATGGTGCCAAGTCCGCGTCTACCTAGGTAGGTCAGGGAACTTATTTAAAAATAAACGACTGTGTAGGGACTCCCCAATACTACGAATATGTGGTCCATGTAAAGAGGGTTGGTATCCCAAGAGGAGTTGCATGACATTTTCTTGACTTGAAAATTTCACGATTCGGTGAATATTATTACGACAAATCTATGTTGAAGCCCAATCCCTACGAACCATTTGAGAAACAAGATGGACAAAAAAAACCAACCAGAAGAAGTGACACGCCAACTATCTAACAAAAGTGATGAGACTGCACAAACCCGAAAAGATTTATGTCTCGAAGTTCAAATAGCCCCTCGTTCCAGATGCTGTTCGTCATCTGCTCGGGGACTGGCTCATTGGGTTCTTAACCGAACCATAGCTATGCTGCCGTCTTCGGCATCGACAAATGACCCTTTCAAGCCACTCTCTGATTGCAGGAAGACAAAGCCGGGATGGCCAATACACAGACTCATAACGGCCAGAACCATCAGGACCCCTTCCAAGCCGATGTATAGCGGCTCGTCCCGGAAGATGGTCCCTGAGTACCCCTGGCCAAGCTCGGCCACCCGGTATGCGCAACGAGCCAGTATGAGGACGATAGCCAGGCTCAGAGAAGCCAAGAATATCCTCAAGCGTGGGCTGGCTTTCGTTGGTGTGCTCTTGAAGTACCGAATCAGGTACTCGGCGAGTAGTGCACAGAAGGTGACCATGGTGATGACTTGGAAACTCAGTCCGGCTAGCGAGAGGTCGACGGCAATGCCATCTTCGCCGTTCGACGAGGTTGAAAGACCACTGGAATCGATGCATGTATTAGTAGACGTCTAAGAGATTTTGGTCATCTCTGAGAGTGTGATCCATCTGATTCGCATCTCCAGCAACGGAAAGGAGGCTGGATAGGGGCCATGTTTCACATACCCTCCAACGCCCTGCATTACCAGAGCGCTGAGATCACACAGGACGAATATGATATAGTAAAGCTTGGGCTTCACCCTCGAGATGGATGGGTCGAGGTTTTCGACAGTCTTCGTAATGGTCACGTAGATCGCAGCTGAGTAGAACACGGGCGCGGAGCCAACGCAGACTATGACACCAAAACAAGATAACGGTCAGCAACATCCCCTTGTCGATGATCATGATATATTAAATGTGCCATGAGCTCGAAAATTCGGAGACGTACCAATCTGCATCATGAACCCGGCGAAACTGAAGGGGTTGATATAGAGCAGGATCCGTCCCACGTAGCCGGTTATCTCAGTGAAGCAGCCGACGACCATGCAGCCCATAAACCACCAACTCTTCCATCGGATACCGAGCACGATGTGCACGCACATGAGGCTGGAAAAGAGGCAGAGAAAGATGGCATTGGCCGCGACGGATGGACGGTATCCGAGGACGGAGTAGTCGACAGGGCACAGGTCTAGAGTGCAAGTCGCGTCAGGACCAAAAGGTATGAGAGGGATGTCTTGATCCATATCTAAAACTATGGTGAGAAAATACTTTTCGAGTAGGTAGAAATGACAATGTCGACGATATCCAGTCGTTTCTCACAGATGAGACAAGAGGGAGAAGTTTGGAGGTCCTATCTACGGCATCCAAACCATCATCAGCTCTGAATTACTCACGGGAGCGACTACATATATATATCGTAGCGCTTCCATCTTGTCGTCAGCTCGCGAACCTGCGGGAGAGGACCTGCGGTTCGCATACAGAAAGGGGTTGACGAATGCGAAGTGGAAGTCAAGACTTTGCTTAGCTGACTTGTGATAGCGAAGTGTATATTACGACAAGCACAAGCCATTTACACGCCCTCGACCAATCAGAGCCCGCTTCGCACTCGCTTTACGGATTGGGAATGCGCCAAGACCGCCCAGCCTGCCAGCGTGGTGGCTCATCCATCCAAGCTGCCGCTGAGTTGAAGTACTCCAGGGCTGTACTTCCCAGGACGGCTCATCCTCGGGCGGGTGCCTATATGACGATAACTGATCTAGACGACCGATAGGTGAGAGAGCCCTCTGGCTTTCACCAAAATCCGTGCTCGGCCTTCTCCTTCTCAGTACGCAGTACACAAGACTGCCTCCAATTCCCACATACTCCATCCAGACGAAACGAACCCAGGACGCGCGTCAACGGCCTACGAACCACGGGTGACTGACGTGATCACTGTTCCTCTAGGGTTCCGCGCGAGGTAGGTATGATAAGCCATCTAACTCATAACCTAGGCAACCTAGATGGACCATACATGACTTCGACCATTGCCGTGCGCATCACAGGACGACGGCCAAATGACGGGGGAAAAAGCGAGCAGGCCAAGAGCACTTCCTCGCCAGGCCATCCGGAATACTCGCGAGTCTGCTACAGCATCGACTGAAATTCCCTAGGTCTGCTACCACTGGGCATCGCGCCGAAGCCGTGGACCGTTGATTTTCGGGGGGTTGACAGCTTCTCGATGCCACATGGTGTTGTTAAACAGATAAGTAGTCAGGACGGAGAGCTTCGACCACGAGGCAGGGAAGTGTATCATACGGCAGGTCTCCGGACTTGAACACCTTCCCGTCCATGTCGAATATGGATACTAAGTACACGGTCGAGATAGTCGACGCGTTACGAAGATTGGGCGATGAGACATACGGCGCCGAGCACGAGTGAGTGATCAAGTCGAGAGTTTGCTGTTGCGTCATGTGATTTCTGATGGACGTCTTCATGATGGTTTGGTTGATTACCTGAAATATACGAGTGGGCAGTATAAGTGTATTCAAATAGCACAAAGGGGGGGGCTTTGGTTTCGGTCCCCGAGGGATCGAAATGCAAAGCGACCCCCCTCAGCATATCAACATGGATGGTACTTAGTCTAAATACAGGAGATGAGCGTGACAGAAATTTCGGGCACGTAGGAATCTCATATTACCCCATGATTCCCAGCCGCTGGGCTCTACGCTCCCTGCGATACCTGCCGACAGATGAAACTAAAGGGAAGAGGAAATGCCCGTTCAGACGGAGATGGATCATGTACAGAGTAAGACATCATGAGATTGGAGGTCTTGAATGCGTGGTTTATCAGAAAGCGATAGATATGATTGATTGATTGATTGATTGAAAGATAGTTCAACTCAACACATACATACACACACACATTTGGCCGAATATTGTTCTCTAGGGCTGACATGGACGGACGAAGCATCCTGCTTACTTACGTATGAGTACCTAGGTAGACTTAGGTAGACCAAGGAACATCGTCATCGCCGCCGTTCGTTCTTTCAACGATTCTTTTTTTTTTTTTTTTTCGTTCCCCCAAAACCAATTGCATTATTCCAGACCACAAAAAGAAAGAGAAGTGGCAAACCTAATAGATGAAGTAATCCTCCAAGTTCATTAAACGAAACTTCTCGACAACGTAATACCTACCTACGTACCTACCTTCCTACCTACCGTAGGTAGACAAAGGCCCAGAGAATGATGAATGAGAGTGAGTATGTTCGTATTCATTCATTCATTCATTCATTCATTCATTCATTCATTCATTTCTCTTGCTCGCGCGGGATTACGGTCGGAGCAGACAGGCGGGCGGGCAGGCTATGGGGCCGAAACAATGGAGGAGGAAGGATATGTGTGATGGTTACCCCAGCCTACTGTACCTATCTATATGTGATCTAGTGTGTTCACGATTCCATGTGTCCCACCCACGATGAGCGAGCAAGCGAGCAAGCACGTGTGTGGGTTTGACGGTTACGCCGAATGTCTTAATTCCCATGACAGGCCCCCCCCCAAGTGTGACGTTACCTACCTACTTTTAAACTCGGTGTGTCGGCAAGGGACGCCTCATCATCGACATCCATCTATTTATTAATCCTCGTTGGCCTGGAAGGGAGGGGAGGGAGGTGTGTTGGATGAGGCGGAGCTGACAGGATAACTTTTTTTTTAATTTCCCGGACGAACGTGACACCTCGAATGCTTGCCGTTTTCGGCTAGACCGATGTTTTGAAAACAGGCATCTGAAATTAAAGGCGCAAGGGGTGCAGCGATGATCGACAAACCATCCCGCATCGTTTGTGTTTCCTCGGGAATCAGGAGCCGTAGCAACCGTTCGCTTGACTCGATGGAAAGTTAGAAACAGAATTCGAATATTGGCTATGGCTGCTTAGTTCTATCCAAATCACAAGGGAAACATGGCGGTTCGTAGGTCAAAAATGCGTCATTGCAGAATAGACGTTGAATGTTGGTTAGTTTGTCAGGCATTCAGGCCTATATATACAATTAGAGAATTAAGTACAGGTAAAATACCCAATTGACACTGGACTCCGCATACGAGTCATGACATTGTCATTGCCCTCCAGGCACTCCAACTATCAAACAAAATTCGCGAGCTTAGGCGAAGAGGACGGCAACGACACCGGCGGCAGCGGCGAGGAGAGCAGAGCCGGCCATGGTGGAGGCACCGGCAGTAGGGATGGGGCTGCCAGTGGGGTAGGTAGAGCTGGCGGGAGGGTTACTGTTCTCTGGTTAGCCATCTATATCTTCTCACACGGCGGTTTAGACGCTGCGTGGCATCGTCAACTTACGAAGGAGAGCCAGTTCCGGCCGGGGCAGTGCCAGCAGGGGTGGTAGCAGGCTTGGTAGGGCTGACAGTCACGGTCGAGTAGCTGACAGAGGTGGTGGGCACACAGGTGGTGTAGGTGATGGGGATCAGCGAGGTCTCAGGGGCCTTGCTGGTAGGGTAGGGGGCGGTCATCGAGGTAGCGGCCGACGGGGAGGAAACAGCAGCGGGGTAGCTGGCGGTGCTGTTGGAGGCCGGGTACGAAGGAACAGCAGCAACGCTGGTCTCGGTGGTTCCGGGGTAGATGCTGCTGTAAGTAGCAGTGGAGCTGGCAGGGCAGTTGGTGATCTCAGGAGCGCACGAGGTGACGGTGATGTAGTCGGTCAGGAGGACAGTGCTTCCGGCCATGGCGGCACCGGCGAAGAGAACGGCAGTAGCAGCGAATTGCATTTTGACTGATTTGTTTTTATGTACGTTTAGAAAAACGGCACAAGGTTGTTGTGGTAGTTGTTGGGGGTGGGTGGAAAAAGAGTGTCGTGAAGCTTGGAGCTTATTAGATTATTGTGAAAGAGTGGACGACCGAAGTCAAGATTGAGCAGTTGCTAGTAATGCGGGATTGGCTGTTGGGCTGAAGAAGGAAGAAGAGAAGAGGAGCGGACGACATGATGGAGGCGGACCGGTATTAATAGGTTGGGAGGCACAAAGAATAGGGGAGGATGCTCGCCAGCTGACTGGGTTGTGGGAAATTGCACACAAGAGCCATCTCCATAGGCGTAGCTGAGCTAGGCCGGCTAGGCGTGGACACCCCCTGAGCAGTGACCATGGCAGCATGGCTCGGTGGAGGTCCCCAGTCCCCTACTGACAGGGGCTGGCGATGTTCAATAATACGATCCACCGAATCCCATTCTCCCAGGATATTGATGTTGGTTAGATTGGTTATCCTTGTAATTGGTGAGAGGTGGTCTCTGCGGTCGTTGCTGACGAGCCACGAAGGGAACAAGCAGGAAGACAGCTCACCTCCCGCTTTCTTATTGGCCATAATCAGCTTGAAGCCAGACTAGCTGGATAGAAAGAGGGAGGTTAGGCAATCTGAAGTCCGAAGCGCCGGCCTGCTCGTTAGTGGCAGACATTTTGCAAGTGATGAAGGGTGGGAGGACAACGATGTCGGCTGGTTGGTTACTATTAGATGACCCCAGCTTAGCGGCTATTGGGAGGGTCAAGTACATAGTAAACGGCCCATGTTGATTCGTGGGCGGGGGAGTTTGCATTGTGGCAACTCGCAGGGACCAGACTTATCCATACTCCGCAGAAAAAGAGATGACAGGCCGCACCACTTAGAACGAAACATTAGCACTCGGCAGAGCATAGGACGAGGCGAGGTATGGCCGAAGGGACCAAGGCAGCAAGGTAGCATGGCTTTTGTTCGAGAAGAGGTTATTATGGGTACGTACTGGTAGGTACTTTAGATAGTTACCTAGGTATCTACATAATGTAGATAAGTTAAACGTCAAAGAGGAAAATGACTGGTAATGACGTCCCGTCGGTTGAAAGATACTTAGACGTAAAAGGGGTTCAAGACAATGCGATCTCTACGAAATGAGGATTGTTGGGGCGTCCACGATGGATACCAGGAGCTTTCCATAGTAAAGAGACTACCTAGGTACTAGACAGTTGTCAAAGATGAGAACAAACGACCATTCCATGGAAACTAAGCTGAACTTCAAACCTTTAGAACCTGAAGTTTCAACACGTCATTGGAAGTAGATAACCTCGAACCTCTATCAACAGCCAACCTGGAATCTTTCGGAATCTTTCCGCAACCCCAGGTGAATACGGCTTTCCGTAAGAAACCATAAATACCTACATAATAAGTAGTTTCGTGGGCTGACTGCCGCTGAGCAATGCTCGTTGATTCGCGGCATCGCCATCTCTAAGAACGAAATAGTGATGCAAGGGCTAATGCAGGAACAGAACCTTGGCATCTCGGCCTGAAGAACCCAACTACAACCGCGTGTAATTCCCACCCTCAACCAGAAGTTACCAACGCGTGTACGTGGCGGAGCTTAGGACTTCCACCACCGACAGATCGCCTTCAAATTAATGCAGCTGGGAATGCTCTACGCGCGGAGATTTACGGAGGGTTGGAATTGCACACACATACCAACCTGCCAAACACCTGGAGCCGGGCCAAGTTGAAGACAATCAGCGGTCAAGCAAGCAGGCAAGTTGTAAAGATTAACAACCAACAACAGGAGGATAGTCTGTGTGGGTCGGCGGCTCGCCATGGTGCGACAGCCACGACAGTGATCAACATCGCCTGCGTCCATTGATCAACATCACTTTCATTTTGCATGCCGTCCTACCACGGCAGCACGGTCAAACCCTCACTCTCTCGTCCAGGTCTTTAGACTAGTTATTAACCGCCGTTTGCCGTCACCAGCAGCCACCAAGACGTAATGATCGGCAATAAACGATCTGGCTTCCGAGGCCATCGTCGTACAATGCCTCTAGCCGCCGCGCACCATGCACCACGCAGCCACGATTTCGTAGGCTACCTAAGGTTTCTAACCCGCATCTTGATTATCTAGAAACACCATCGCGATAGACGCTCTGTGAACTGCTCCTTTTACGATACGGCGGTGCATCGATCATAATCATACTCAGTACTAAAGATCGCCGGGCGAGGTCCGAGAGCCTACCTACCGGTAGGTAGATCATCCCTTTCCGCCCCGCTGGCTCGAATGAGCTTATCTCACACACGGAGAAAAGATATTGACCTCACTATGCTAGGTACTATGCTGGGTATCAAGTATCTAGCCTGGAGGTAGCAATTAGAAAAACCCTCAGGGGGCTTTTCTACCTGTACGACTTTACTCCGTATGAGATCCGGTATTAATCTTTCACTCGCATCAGCCGAGAGCCTTGGGAATGCCAAGCATATAATAGGGGACCCAACCTCGCTTCTTCGCTATCGACTCCGTCCTCCTGAATCTTCCCCTTTTCTTCGTGAGTGCTACGGAGCAGGCAAGTGGTCATCACTTCATCATGTAGGCTACACAATGTGTTGGCTCCCTTCCGACACCCCTATCGGAAGGCCCATCCGTGGCTATCCTTCGCGGGCATCGCAACATTTTGATACTTCTTTCGGTAACGGATTCACACCAGCAAGCCACGACTAAGCATTGCACCCCACGAGGCCTTCTCACCGATACCAAAGTCCTTGCGGGTACAGCCTGACTGAGAATTGACAGCAGGAGTTCGAATTCCTACCACGACGTTCTTGCGATCAAGCTCTCTTCTGGTAACCTATCATCGATGCCTGTTGGCAAGATGGAGACCGCGGCATAGCAGCATCACGCCGGACTTGCCACCAGTATGGAGAAACAAACTGGCAATGAAAATATATCTGTTCCACCTGGACGATAACGCACAGCCTCCATTCCAGTATCTCACTTTTGGCCTAGGACTCCTTACCCCCCTCGCAGGAATTACCTACCAAGTGCAATGGCTTTGTTACCCAGGAGTCGACCAGGACCACAGGTTCGCCCGAGCATGTTCCTGTATCGAGATGACATACACGCATCGCGATACCAGGCTCGAGAGGATCACATGTCGCTCTACATCTGATTCGGTACGAAGGAGAGCTAGTTGCTCCCTCGCTCATTTCATGATGTACGGAGCTGGAGCTACGAGAATATGAAGATTAAGCGCACTTGCATTCCATATGAAGTGGTCTGTGAGCTAGGGCCTGCTGTCAGCTTCACTCGTAGCCTCGGCGAGGTTTCATGGTGTTGGCAATTCTGGGGAGTATGCTGGTGACAAGGCATGGTATCGCGATATTCCCAGCGCCCCGGCGAGCCTTTGGTGACATGAATGGATATAATTTGGACTCACCGATGGAAGTTTTGGAGCCTTGTGCTCTGCGAAATCTCGTCATGGTTCTGCCCCCGGGCAAACCCGTTCCAAGCCAGTCAGAGACCGAGGCTATGCTCACCGACTACGACATGGAGCATCGGAGTTTTCGGTCACGGTCGCCATGTCATTCCGACATTACGGACATAGAGAGAGAAAGAGAGATACGTGTACAGACAGTGATTTGGTAGTCCCGTCAAGGTACTTGCAGTGCTTCCTCGCCGACTGTGTATATTCAGGCCATCGCCTGCCGACCACAGCGACATAGACCTCGGGTTGCTTGATACGGTGGCACATGATGCCTAAGACGTTTAAGATGACTGCCTCGAGGTTGGGTTTGATGCACATGCCATTTGTGTGCCGTGCGTCAAACCTAGATGCCGACTCATATACTTATTCAGTGGGATGAGAGCCGAATTTACACCATATTTCTTCCCTGGTTTTTTTCTCCTGGCCTGTTTGGGGTTGACAATAGGTAGTATTGTATTAGTTTGTATGCCCACTAACCTTCTAGGTAGGTGTGTACTGAAGTACCTACTTATGTAGGTATTTAGTTACATATAATTATATTGATGATATTGATGCAATAAGCCCCCCCCATGAAATACCGGTGGCTAAAAACCGTTGGTGGTTTTCTGGATTGGAATTCTGTGCGCGCTCCATTTAAGATGCCTACCGAGATGTCGGCCTAGAATGGAGGCAGGTAGTTGCTCCAGCCTACCCACTATTCACCGCTTTAAGCCAAAAAATGATCTATTTATTTACTTATCGAGTAGGTGGGGGATCCATGGATGAGTCAAAGGATACTGTGACCCGAAAGAGTGCGCAGGTTGGGAGGTTGCTACCAGGTCTAGGTACAGTAGGTACCTAAGAAGTAGGTAGCTCATACAGGTAAATATTTTTGGTAGGCGACCACGACAAACACAACATCGACATCGACATCGACAACGAGCCCAAAGCAACAACGTCAGCATCAACAGCCACAATAATAACAACAACAAAAACAATAACAAATAGACAAGCATATCTTGTTTCATTGTTTCTCACTCACATAGGTTAAGCTAAGCCTTCAGGCTATTATCCGACACCTCTTGAGATTCCAAATGTTTGTTACCCAGCTCTTGTCCTAGAGCCAAGCACCAAGTGCCACTGCGTCTCTCCTCCACCGCAACTCGTACCGAACCCACCCGCCCCCGCTGCTTGCGCTTCTGCTTCTGCTTCTGCTTCTGCTTCTGCTGCTGCTATCACTGCTGCCCGACTGAACAAATCCCACCTCGGATTCCGCCTGCCTCGTCTCTCTGATCCATCCGACATACGAAAGCATGCTGCATGAACCTACATCCACTCGGACCCTTTCTTGATATTCTTCAGCTTGGATACTGTTGACCTCACCCTTGAGGCTTCTACACCCTAAGCGAAGACGCAAGATGGAATCACAGGTAAAAAAAACCATATCAACCCCACTATGCAATTATCCTAACCCCCATCCATCCCATCCCATCCCATTCCATCTATGTCATCACATGTGCCTGAAGCCACCGTCTTTGTCGCCGCGTACAATCTTCCCTCCAAGATATCCCAGTACCCATGTTAACCTAACTGTCTTGCCTCTAGATTGAGAGTGCCGTAGAAATTGCTTGGAATCCCGCCTCCGATCAAACCCTCAAGAACCAGGCATTCGAGTTTCTGAACCAACTACGGGCTGAGCCCCAGGCCTGGCAAGTCTGTGTTACCCTCTTCACCCGGTCCCCTCGAGCTTCCGAGGTCGTCCGCCACTTCAGTCTAGAAATTGTCAACAATGCCATTCTCGTCCAAGCCATAGACACCCAGAGCCTTGTGGCTCTGAGAGATGCCCTTCTCAGCTACGTCCAGGCAACCTATACCAATAATCAACACACACAACCCGACAGTCCTCCACTACAGAATAAGCTCACCCAAGCCCTGACGACTCTCTTTGTTGGCCTGTACCAACAAGGATGGGAAACCTTCTTCGACGACTTCCTGGCTTTGACCAGCTTGCCCGGTAGTGATCAACGTGATAATGTAACCGGTGTCGTCCTATATCTTCGAATCCTAGGTTCCATCCACGATGAGATCGCCGACGTGTTGGTGGCGCGACAGAACAACCAGCTTCGGGGTCATACTGAGCTGAAAGATCGTATGCGACAGAGAGACGTGACCAAAATCGCAGCATCTTGGCAGGACCTCCTTTCGTATCATGGAACCCGAAATGACGGCATTGTTGAGATGACACTCAAGGTTATCGGGAAGTGGGTTAGCTGGATCGACATATCTCTCGTCATAAACGACGGCATGCTCGGCCTGATATTTCCTTTGATCGGCAGGGTAAATCCGGATGGCGGTGTAGATAAAGTTCGAGACGCCGCAGTCGATGCCTTCAACGAGATTGTGGGCAAGAAGATGCGCCCGGCTGACAAGACCGAGATGATCTCCTTCCTCAACTTGCGGGACGTGATCTCACAACTCATTGCAAGCCCTCCGTTAAACGAATTCAAAGGCACTCCCCGTTACGATACGGACTTAGGAGAGCAGGTTGCTAAGCTCGTTAATACCGTTATGGCCGATCTTATTCGAGTCTTGGAAGACCGTAGCACGGATGATGCCACCAAGGCTAAAGCGAACCAACTGCTCCACGACTTCATACCGCTCCTCTTGCGCTTCTTTTCCGACGAATATGACGAGATTTGCTCTACGGTCATACCTTCTCTCACAGACGTTTTGACGTACTTGCGAAGGCTACCCGAATTGCCGACGTCCTTCTCTGAAATGCTGCCGCCAATTCTGAATGCTATCATCATGAAGATGCGTTATGACGAAACCTCCACTTGGGGCAACGAGGATGAGCAAACCGACGAGGCCGAGTTCCAGGAGCTACGTAAACGGTTGCAAGTCTTGCAGAAGAGCGTCGCTGCCATAGATCAAACCCTCTATGTAGACGTCTTGACAAATCTGGTTGCCAATACTTTCCAAACCTTGGACCAACAAGGTCCTCAGATGGACTGGCGAGATGTTGACTTGGCACTACACGAGATGTTCCTTCTCGGTGAGCTTGCGCTACCCAACCAGGGAATCAGCAGCAAAAACCAACCATCCCCAATTGCTACGGATCGATTGATGGCGATGATGAGTAAGATGGTTGAGTCAGGTAGGTTGCAGATAACCTACTTGTGTCCTTGTTTCTGCCCCCCCGTTGACTTGTACATCAGGTATCGCAACCTTCCCTCACCCAGCAATCTTGTTACAATACATGGAAATTTGTGTTAGGTACCCGACCTTCTTCGAAAACCAGCAGGCATTTATAGGGCAGGTGCTTGAGCATTTCGTTCGCCTAGTGCATCACGATCACGTGAGAATCCGCACTCGATCATGGTATCTATTCCACCGATTCGTCAAGCACCTACGTGGGCAGGTCGGCAATGTCGCTGAAACGGTCATTCAGTCCATCGGGGATCTTCTTCCAATCAAGGCGGAGGTGCCTGGTGATGATGCGGATGATGACATGTCTTCCGACGAGGTGGACAATTCCGCAGATGCCGTCTTCACTAGCCAGCTATACCTGTTCGAAGCCATTGGGTCGATCTCATCCACCACTGCCACTCCGGTCGAGAAACAAGCTATCTATGCCCGCTCTGTGATGGAGCCCTTATTCGCGGACATGGAATTACATCTACCTAGGGCCACATCTGGTGACGCCCAAGCCATGCTTCAGATTCATCACCTCATCATGGCTTTGGGGACCTTGGCCCACGGCTTTTCAGACTGGACTGCCGGCGGCAATAGCGCCAATCAACGGCCGCAGCCCCCGAAGGCATTAGCTGACGAGTTCTCACGAGCTTCGGAAGCAATTTTGATCGCTCTCAGCCGGCTTAATAGCTCATCCGATGTCCGTGCCGCTTGCAGATCCGCCTTTTCGCGCCTACTCGGTGTCCTGGGATCTGCGGTACTTCCACAACTACCCCAGTGGATCGAAGGCCTGTTATCTCAGAGCTCTTCAAAAGACGAGATGGCGATGTTCCTCCGTCTTCTCGACCAAGTGGTGTTTGGGTTCAAGGCAGAAATCTACGACGTGCTCAATATGCTCCTGACCCCTTTGTTGCAAAGAGTCTTTGGTGGTCTTTCTGAACCAATTAATGGCACTGATGATGAAATTCAACTTGCTGAACTTAGACGAGAGTATCTGACGTTTCTCAGTATCATATTGAACAATGACTTGGGGGGTGTTCTGGTCTCGGAAGCCAACCAGGGCTTCTTCGATGCCTTGATAGCCTCTATCTTGTCTCTTGCAAGGGAGGTCTCGTCCGGCTCGGGAAATCTACCGGCCAGTAAGTTGGCCTTCAGTCTCCTCACGAAGATGGCAGGTGTTTGGGGAGGACCGGATGTTGCGAATATCTCTGCCGAGCCACAGGAGCCCACGGGGCCACCGTCTCCCGTCATCCCTGGATTCGATCAGTTTTTGATTGATCGTTTTCACTCTGCGTGCTGGGAGGTGCTTCGTGACCCACAATTCAAGTTTACAACGGATGCCCAGGCCAAACAGGTGCTCACTGAGATTGCTGGCTTAGAACAGGCCATCTATGTTAAGACGGGCCAGAAATTTGTCGAACATCTGCAGTCAACATTGTTCCCCGCCCTGGGGATCGATGGGCCTAGCTTCCTGAACACTATGGCAAGGGCCACGGATAGGAAAACCTTCTCCAAGTATCTGCAAGAACTCTTGGGGGGCTCCAGGTGATCATTTACCGCAACAGAATCGACAGCGAATCATCAGGAGGCACAAGGGTTATACAGGAATTGCATACTAGGAGTTGGGCCACTATACCAATTGTAGTTTCGGAGTTCTCATAGATGAGTTGAAGGATCATGCGCGAGGTTTCGCTGTGCATTGACAACATTAGTATTACACAGGTGCGAATGGCCTGATGGTATCGAGCGATTTTGCTTTAAGTACCAGGTGAAGCTGACATCCATAGCTCGCTCCCGGCTTTTATCAAGAAAAGTTGTCGTATCCAACACTTCCATCCTTCTATACATACATTCAGGGAAACATTCTTATTCTTCTAGTCATGCATGCGAGCGAGAGTCTTCCAACAACGCGTTCCAAGGAAGAGAGAAACAACGAAGAATAATGTCATGTTCAAGGGATTTTGAGAAAACTATCCAGCCGTACAATAAATAACACCCGCACGCTTCGCTACCCGCTGCCGCCTAGCATCAACATCATCGTCGTCGTTATCCATTAACTCCCCCTTGACCTAGCTAGGCGGCCTCCGCGGACGACCGTCCCCAACCGCTCCGAAATCTCCGCGCCTGCTCCGTTCCTGGTTCTTGAGGTTCTCGCGCGTCTTCCACTCGGGCTCGCTGTGGAGGAACAACCAGGCGCGGGTACCGTCGCCCGCAGCTCCATGATCATCCTCCGCTTCCTCCTCGTCTTTCTTCTTCTCTTTCTTCCCAGTCTCCTTTTCCTTCTTCTCCCCGTCGTCATCATCGTCGTCGTCCTCTTCTTCTTCTTCAGACCTCTTCTCCTCTTCTTCTTCTTCTTCAAACCTCTTCTCCTCTTCTTCTTCAGACCCCTTCTCCTCTTCTTCAGACTCCATTATCTCCGTCTTCTTCAAGACTTCCATCAACTTTTTTCGCCGTGGGAGTGAGGAGGACGGAGACGGGGCTAGGGAGTGAGTAGCGAGGGTTGAGGAGTAGATGTGGGGCGGCGGCGGCGGCGGCGGCGGAATGGGTCCGTGGCCGTGATATCTTCCTCGTCCTCCTCCTCCATCTCCTCGGCGTGGATAGCACCACGGTGCTATCCACACCCGTCTTTGAGATCCGCCCGTGGGGTCGGGGACCGCGGTGGCATGGAATCTGGCGGCGGCGGTGGCGGAGGCGGAGGCGGAGGCGGAGGCAGAGGCGGAGGTAGAGGCGGAGGTAGAGGCGGAGGCGGCGGTACGTGTTGGGATCACATTATCTTGCGCATTCCTTGGGCCAGGGAAGGCTGCGCTATCTCTTTCGGCTTGCTGGGGCATCGGCAAGGGGGTGTCCGCACGTCCGGACGGCGGCGGCATCGCCGCTTGTTGGTTCTGCCCCTCGTCTTTCATGTTCGTCATCTTTTTTTCTAAGAGAAGATGGCGCCGGCGTCGGGACGGTTCGATGGAAGTGAAGGATAAAAAGAGAAGGTCGAGTCGATAGCCTTGACCTTGGATGGTGAGCCGATGTGTCGATATCAACAGAGAGAGAGAGGGGGGGGATTGACTGACAGTCGACGTTGCCCACTGAGCAACACTGAGAGAGGAAAAGGTGGGAAGCAAAGCACAGAGGTATAGTAGATGCCTTGACCGCGTTTGTTCGAATGATTGTTGATGAAAGGGGGTGACGGTCTGACGATGTTGTCTGCTAAGTAATGATAGATGAGAGGCGAAGGATCCTAGGAGCTCGGTTTGATGCCTTGGCCCTTGGTTCTTTGGATGGTTGATGAAATTTGATGAAACTTGATGAGAGAGACAGACGGATAGTTAATGTCTTCGAAATTATTTAGGATGGATGGTTGTGGATAAAAGGGGGGGAGAGACTAGCATTTTTATATGTTACGAGGGGTGGCTATTTGACAAAGTTTGGGCTGCCTTTTCCCTTCCCTTTCCTGATATACGCCGAGTCTTCAAGTGCAAAGTATAAAGATGGGAAAGGGGGGGCAATAATAGGCGGTGGCGTTATATGAGGGCATATGAGTACGATAGTCTCGGTGTAGTCACAAGGTACGGGGGCCGGTGTTTTGAGGAATTAAATAGGGGAAAGGGGGAAGGGGGATCCAAGACCCATGTGAAAACGGCAGCTGCAGCGTGTTTTTGCAGAGCTCGATACGAAACCAAGGAAACATCTCACAGGAAAATTCCCTACACGAAGAGCAAGAGCAGGAGGGGGGCTTAGTCAAGAGGTGGTTTTATTCTTATTGTATTTTCCCCTAAAAAGTTGTGCGTGATCATGACCATGGAGCCAGGGGGCTTGACAAACCTCATGTACGAAGTTTAATAATTTTCCGACGCATCCTCACTCACTGTCTTCGACCTATGAAATCAGAAAAAAACTACCAGGAGCAGGTTGACTTGCACGTGGGTATTTACAGAGAGTTCGCTCCATACCACTGGCAATGACAACCAGAGGCTAGAAAGGGTGTCTAGCCTTGTCATAACTTGATCAGACTCATGCTACGCTGAATCCGATTCGTACTATGGCAATTCCCTGTGCGCCACCTGTGAACTAGTCGACCAAGATCCTAGCCTCAAGATCAGAATAGTTGAATAGATAAGACTGGAACAATTTAATGGCGTGCTCGACGTCGTAGGTCCCGCCAGTCTCGCGAATGCTGTGCACTACAGAACCGGAAGTTAGCAAAAATCAGCCACCCATTCTCGAAGCCGTGAATGTGAAAGCGGACACCTGAGCAGCCTTTTTTACCCTTCAAAGGCCAAAGCTAGACTCCAGAGCACGATGTATGGTGTACGGTTTGGCTATAATTGGGAACAGATGACGCCCAGCGATACTTACTACTCAACTGTGGGTTACCCAGATCGAGTGTCCGGACCCCTAACTTGGCGGATAGCATAGGCCCGATGGTCGATCCGCAAGGGGAATCGTTCCGCACTACGAATAGCTGCAGAGGTACCTCTGCGCGCTTTGCCATCTCCTGAATCAAGACGATCCCAGGTGAGTTGGTCGCATAGCGTTGGTTGGCATTGATCTTGATAACCGTTCCTCGGTTCATCTCCGGTTGGTGATTCGATTCATATTTCCCCACGTAGTTGGGGTGCACCGAATGAGCCATATCGGCGCTGACGAGGAACGAAGCCGCCATGGCCTGTTCAAAAGCGGTCGTCAGGTCGATGTCGGGATCCGAGCTGATGTGTTCCCACGACTTATCCGATGCCGAGTCACCATGCCGACCGCTGGCGAGGATGGAGAGCCTCCTCACAACGGCAGGTAGAAGATCCGAGTTGGCGCCTTGGGCCGAAGTCGAACCGATTTCCTCGTGGTCGAAGCAGGTAATCAAGCGAATGGCAGTCTCTTCCTCTAGGCTCGCCGAAGATACCGACTCGATGAGGCCCATGACACTGCAGTAAGTCATGTTCAGATTGTCGAGGCGGGCCGAGTAGATGAATTCCTCATTAAGTCCACCGAGACAAGACTTCTGCACATCGTAAAGGACCATCTCAAAGTCAACCACATCTTGCACCTTGACGCCGGCATTTTCGGCAATCAGTTGGATAATATACGGGTGATGGCGATCCGCCATGTCCTTGAGGGGCTGGAAAGGTTCCTCGGCTCCTGACCGAGACGCTCCAGTGTCGGCGGCTTCACCTTGGCCGGTTCTGTTGAGCTCGGCGGCGACCATGCCGGCGATGGGGAACAGTTCCGTCTCCTTGTTGGGGTTGAATTCGGAGGAACGATCGAGGTGGATGGCCAGGGTAGGAATCCGAATGATGGGGCGTTCGATCTTGACGAGTTTCTGAGCGAAGTTGCCGCTTCCATCCCTGACCAGAACACGGCCGGCGACGGATAAATCTCTATCAAACCAGCTGTGCCATATGCCACCGCCGTACGTCTCGACGGCGACTTGCATGAAGCCCACTCCGCTCTTCTTGCTGACAGGCTTGATACGGAGACATGGTGAGTCGGTGTGAGCGCCCAGCATGGCTATGGGATTCCCCGGCTTCCACTTGGCACCAATGGCAAAAGCAACGATGGTCGAGCCGTTGCGCGTCATGTAGTATTTACCACCTGGGCGCAGGGTGGATGACCAGTTATCTCTCTCCTTGACGGGCGAGAAGCCTGCCTTCTCCAGACGAGCGATGGAGGAGTGGACGGCATGATAAGCTATATTTCTCCCCCGTATCCCACGTAGCGCACAAGTCAGCCCAGGAAGAAGGAGCATGTGAGGATGGGGACTACCTAGGTATGCTTACGAGTTGGCGAGGCATTGACGAAGTCGAGGAAGTCCAAGGCGAACTTTGGAGGTGCCATATTGTGGGGCGAGGTGGTGAAGGGGCAACGTAGGGCGTGAGGGGCTCTTCCTGGCTGGGAAATCTTTATGAGCAACGCGATGGCTGGTCTCGGTCGTGCGGTGGAGTACGGTGTATTGCGCAGATGAGCGTATGGGCCGGAAGAGAACGATATGCTGGCTCTGGGTCGCATCTACTTGATCAACGACGACACAGCTGGGTTTTTACTCTCTCTCTCTCTTTCTCTTTTTTCTCTTTCTCTTTCTCTCTTTCTCTCTCTCTCTTCTCTGACGCAAAAGATGTGGAAGATGACTGATCAATCAATGATCAATCAATGAGTGTCACTCTGGCAGTATAGTCCTTCACGATGTTTATTATGATGGAGGTATGTGTCACCCTACCAATGACAGAGGTCGGTGTAGTTCACTTACAGTTTCTTAGAGACGGTGACGATGCACGAGCGGGCTTCCAAGTTTCCCCTCGACACGGCCAAGACCGCCTTATCTTATCGGGAGTGCGGTGGGTAATGGGAGATCGTCGCCCCGTACGAAGTAGTAAGGTCTCTATCAAGCCCTATCTACTCCGTAGAGGTTATCATCGCACTCATCATGGCAGCCAGGGCCCAGGAGCATGCTTATCCTTTCCGGCCTGCCACATCTGTATTTTGTCACCATCGAAGCCATCGCTGCTGTATCGCTGTCTCGCTCTACCTCCCATTCAAACCCTCAATCTCAACCCACAACCCTCAAACCTCAAACCTGGAAAGGTCCAGAAACTACTTGTGTACCTACTTACTTATTTATGAGTACATAAGTAGGTAGATATGTGTCGAGCTTGGGGAATAGTAGTGTGACGGTACCTTGACGTGGACCAACCGAACGCAAATGGACCCTTTGGGAAAATCAGGCGGCCGCCACATCTCAAAGCAGAGTGAGGTGGCGATGGGACACAGCGGCAGGGGGGTACAAGGGTCATTCATACCGAAAGCATCCATGAAAAAGAGTCGATGCAGACCAGAGATGCAGGCCAGCGTATTATATTCAAGCCGGTCTGCATCGCTGGTCTGTATCAAGGCCAACAGCCCGTGACAAGTCCTTACATACCTAGGTAAGTACTTACTTCGTAGTACACATAGCTGGTCGCCCGAGCGCTGCGGACGTAGTTCGTTTGGCCGGTGGGATGATGTGGATGTGCCTGAAGCCACAGAAAGTTGGATGAGTTATATAAAGAGTACAAGTACGAAGTAGAGCTGGCTGAAGAAGGCTGCAAGCAAGCAGGCCAGCAGGCAAGCAGGCATGTCCCCGAATCATCGTCCAATAATTGAATCTGGTTGAACAACCAGCAAACTTGTGATTCCCTCCCACCGCCCCGGGTTTTTTTTTTTTTTTTTTTGGAAACTCGCAAACGATCCCACCTGTGAATTAGGATGTGTGTATGCGTACGTGTAAACCATATACATTCTGGCTTCATCATTTCATGTGCGTCGTATGGGAAGAGGGGATAGATTTAGATATTTAAGTAAGTGCATACCTAGGTACTATACTAGACTAAAAAGTAGAGTTTTGGTACTTCAATGTTGCCACTGGACTTGGACGTGTGTATGACCCCCCCTGTGCTGCTCATTCCGCTGGGGGTCAAGCTGCCAATCAGAATATGCGATTGGGCCACCATCAAACCAGGCAGGGCAGTCCAGGGGTCCTACTATGTATATTTGTAGTATTCTGAGGCAAGGGGGCCTGCAGTGCTAAGGCTAATCCAACCTAGTACATACAAGTACCTAGGTATGCAGGTATGTACCTACTTCTTGTAACCCCAGGTAAGCTTAATTGAATCCAGTGTATCGGACATCCATCCTCTTGATTGCGAGATAGGATATCTACTTCGTATACCGATAGATTTCTGGCTTCAAAATAGAACTGCCACCAGACCAGATTCCTGTCAGAGGAACTGGACGTCATTCGCCATTATAACCAGTCGTTAATGTTCTACATATCACGCACGTACACACGGTCAGGTCACAAGCACACGCACACGCACACGCACACGCACACGCACACGCGCATTTTATTTACTGCGTACATGCCACCCAACTCCTCAGACAACCGCGGGGAAGCAGTCGATCATACACCGTCCATTGTATCAACCTTGAATGAGGATATAGCTGTGCCTAGCCAGGCGTGCACGACATGAATCTGGGCAAGATGGACTACCTACCGTACTGTGATAGATGGACACGACCCGCCTGCTCTTCAGCTGACAAGAACTACCTATAATGAAGAGTCGTATTTGGGTGTTCACACGCCCAAGGCTTCAATGTTCTAGAAGTCTCGTATCTAACCTACCTCCAGGTACATAGAAACAAATAAAGCAATACAACGACTCTTCACCCACCACTTAGAACTAGCAAAACCAGCAAGCAAAATGAAGAAGCGGCAAAACACACATACACAAATACGAAGCCTAATCATCTCTATCTAGCTACATGAAAAAGAAAGCCGGTTTCGCATTTTATGGAAGGGAGTGTGATTCATTACCTCTGCTCAAGAGAGCTTAAAGCGAAGCAGAAACGCGGCGGCTGTTTTCTGCCATGAATACAATTCTCGATAAACCGCGTGAGATTCCATGGAGAGGCAGCAATGGATAGCTACCTAGGTACCTAGCTAGGTACCTAGGTAAGTACTGAAGTACTGAAGTAGGTACCTAGGTATGTGAGGCGAAGTCTTGAAGAATTGCTGCGGCCTGTGTATCAATGATGTGCTGCCGACGCCTGTAGCACGAATAGCGGCAAGGTAACTTTGCGTATTTACATTATCCAGGTACCACACAAGTACATAAATAAGTAGGTTCGTCCTCATCTCACCTCCAACGTTGTCGTCTTCTCCTCTTTTTCGACAACGCGGGACTATGATTCTGACACTCGCTGAAACAAATTCAGGAGTGATGGGGCTGGTGGGATGGAAGCATGTCTCGCTGGCTCGGTGATGGGGCGGGCTTAGGTACCGATTTATGTACATTGTAGGTACCTAGGTATGTGTAATTGGAAGCCAGACTTCTCGAAGCCCATCCATGGATGTGCCCATCGATCTTTCACCTACCTAAGGTATGCGCAGGCCTTTCTCTATGCAGGCCTGCTGAGAATCTCCAGGGACCTTGAACCAATGAGTGTCTCTAGGAACAGTGTAGTCATTCGGTAAGCAGAAGGGCGGTATCACCACTTACATACTTAAGTAGTACAAAGGCCTCTTCCTTTGCATCGTCGATAATAGTTAGAGCAGCTGTCACTCACCTCCTTTCGATATTCTTCCCGCTTCCTACTCATCGTTTACCTAACCTACATGGAGCTCTGGAGGCATGCAACAATTAATATTTACCTACTACCCAGGTAGTACTCTGTACCTGGTAAGCACATACACCAGTTCATCAAGCAACAACTGTAGATCCGATTCATCTTCGATTATACTGTGACTGGCTGGTTGGCTGCCTAGTACCTGGCGGAAAGGAGCGGGAGTGAGGGGCCATCGCCAGGGCTCAGGGCTGCCTGACATTGCGCTACTGCGTAAAGCAGCATCCTTGAAAAGAAGACAAGGAGCTTATTATTGTTGGTTTGCCCAACGTTGAAGTCTACTTCGTACGTAGCAGACGATAGCAGGTTCCGACGACCAATCGCGCCCTATTCAACCTGCTAGAGCGAGGCCGATAATAGGTCACATGTATGTGCCTATCCATTGACAGTAGAACATATTCTGCCCGTATCAAGAATGGATAAGATGATTCTCGCCTACCTAGGTATTTCTTATATGTACTATATTAAGTATATCTACCTGGGTATATATGTTTCCCTGGGTACCTAGGTATATAATGTATTTGAGTCTGGTGGGCATGTACCTGCTCCTATACTGCCCAACCCATCCTAGTACCGTTTTTACCAAGGATGATAGCGTCGACATGTGAATCCAGATTCTAAAAAGGTGCACGCTATTACTACTAGCGCATGTATGCACCTGTTCTTAAATTCTCGAAAACTTCGCAACATGGGGAAATCAATTCAACTCTCCCACCTTCCATCAGATAATAACAAAATCTACCAAACCAGAGGGCTTGAAGTAATTCCATATTCAACAACTCCATTTACATACATGCCTATATAGCAGAATTCAGAGGTAGCCCATTGAGTGCCTGCATACTTGTATGTACATAGAAAAAGGCAGGGCGGCCATGCTACTTACTAAGGTACGTGAACAATGGATGGTGGTGCATCCATACTTCAGAGATTATTCTGCCACTTAACCCCACCTCTTGCCTACCTACTAGGCTACCTGTAGGTACACAGGGTACATCAGTACACAGGGTACCGATAGTCGTATTCCATTATTGGGGGTCCCCTGCTAACTCTATGTACCCGGGTACTTAACTCTTGTATCTGCAAACCCCCAGTCTACGAGTACGAGGTACCTACATATCCAAGTGCCCAGGTGTTTTCTTGCACGCGGTTAACCTTGCAAGCAACCTTGAAGTCCCCAGCCCACGTCCTGGCTCCGCTTCCCTCTATCACTGCCGCTTTTCACCTACAGCCTAACACCTACCACATTACTTACCATCACCACCATCACCATCACCATCACCATCACCACCACCTCACCATTTCACCACTTCATCACCATATTGAAATCCATTACTAATCCCACCACCGCCACCTTCTGACCGTGGATGCTATTGTCGCCTTTCCTTCCCTAACGTATCCTCACCTTGGCACTCTCGTTCCTGTTTCTTGCCGTTGTTATCGCGCTGCCGGAATCGAACCATTCGCACCCTCCTCAACGGCCTACAGTAGCCTCAGGCGATCATAGTCAGTTCCTTCGCTCCTGTGATTTGCCCTACCTAGATGTTGATTTCTCGGACAGACGTAGCTGTCGCCCGAATAGATCTCGCGAAACCCTTGATCAATTTCAGCACTGGGGATCATTCCTCAACCCTCGTCCTTCGATCCCGGAACCAACCAAGACTTGCTAGGGCCAACGAGCTATAAGTGTCTTCGATATCCGACATCTGAGCATCGCCTCTGCCTTAAACGGCGAATGCTGTCCTCCTCATTTACAGTCTTTAACTCGAGAATCTTCCTGGGCTTCGCTTTATCGCCGGAACGCGAAGATCAGTCCCCTACCGTAACGAATTTCAAGCTCGAAGATTATTCACTGGCCGTTGTAACGCCAGAGTGCTGACGTAAAGTGGAATCAACCATTCTATGTACACCACGTAGGCCTATATGGATGCAGTAGGCTTCCTCTAGGCAAGCCAAACCAGCCACGGCTGTCCGCCTCACGGACAACAGAGCGAGAGGAGCGGGTTGGCTCGATTTGAAACCTGCCACCAACACGTTAGGCGCCGCGACACGGGGACTTCTTCACCAGGTGTTTCCCATCATCCTCGATTCAAACGCTTGATTCGACCTTCGCTCATCTGTGGCCATGGCCACCAACATGCCCCAGATGGCTGCTGGCGGCCCTGTGCCGCGGGGTCGGCCCCAAAACAACCAGCTTTCCAACATTGTCTATCAGAACATAATGCAAAATCCAGTCCAGCCGCATGGCTGGCAGAGCCAGACAGCGATGAACTTGCGTGTGAGAAATGCCATGAACTTGTAAGTGCTGCGTTTGTTGATGGCGACTGCCGCTGCCCTATCGTCTCGCCGCCGCCAACACTAACGGCTACAGAATAACCAACTCATTCCTCGCGTTACCGCAGCTTGATTCACAACACCTGATCGTGCATGGGCTGCAATTCGAGCGAGAAGCCTTCGGCAGCTCGCCTGAAAAAGTACGTGCAGACGGAACCGTCTTGTCACTCGGCGAGTTGACTAACATATATAGGGAATATATGACCAGAAAATAAGCGGAAAAGTACAAGAACTCTTCAGAAAGCGCCAAGCGCACGAACAGACGCTTCACACTACCCTAAGTGCCCAAGCTCAGGCACAGGCTCAATCGCAAATGATGATGAATCCAAACGCGATGCAGATGCCAAGGGGGGTGGGACAACAGCCGCAACCGGGTTTTCAGCACCTCCAGCAAATGCAGGCCTCACCAATGCCGCAGCAGCTACAGCAAGCAGGAATGGGTAACACAGGCGGCCTTCCTATGAATCCGAATCGCCCGGGTATGCAAATGGGCATGCGGCCACAGATGCCCCAGGCTCCGATGCTCAACCTGCCACCTCAAGAAAGGGCGAAAGTGAGCCAACTAGCTACGGCAAAAATGAACCAGATGTCCGAACAACAGAAGAACCAGATCCGCATGATGGTGCAGACGAGGATGCCCCCGCAGCAAATGGCACAACTACAGCAAGAGGGCATAGATCCCGCCATGTGGTGGATCCAGAACCAAATTGTGCAAGCACACCGGCAACCAGCTGGTGCCAATCAAGCAGCGATGCAGATGCAGGCACAGCAGCAGCAACGACCGATGAATCAGGCCGGGCAGCAAGTCCAGGCGCCCAACGGAGAGTTTGGTCCCTTTTCCAATGTGGAAAGCATTATGAATCAACAGAAAGCTGGATTGATGGCGCAAGAAGCGGGCCAGATGGTGGTCCCAGCCAGCAATGGGCCTGGGAGGAATGCCACACCGCAACCTATGGGAGCTGGCCAGAACCCAAATGGAGGCCCCAGCCAACAAGGGATACCTCATCAGATGGGAAAGCAATTCAACCTGCCACAGGCCCAGCAACTGAAAATGGACCAGATAGCCGCAAATACGCAAGCGCAAATTCGAGCGCAGGCCCAGGCGAAACAGATGCAGGGGCAGCCTGGTGGAATTAACGGCGCCGGGGCTGTCTCTCAAAGCCCAGCCATGAATACCCTCAATACTCCAATGCGCCGGACCCCAGTCGGAGGCGGCCAAGTTGAAGGACAAGCCCAGACTGGTCAGGCTATCGGGCCTATGGGACAATCATTCGATCCGCGATTCAACCAAGTCAACCAGCGCCCTCCAATGGGTGTCAACGCCAGCATCAACAGAACGCAGGTTCTCAACACCATATTAGCATCCATGCCACCCGAAACGAGGTCCCAGTTCATGGGTTTACCCGCAGACAAGATGCCTGATCTGCTGATGCAGTATCAAGCTCAGTTACAAGCCGCTCGATCTTCCGGCCAAATGCCCGGTCATCCCCAGACCCAAGTTGGGCAATTCGGACCGGGTAACTCTATGGCACAATATGCGCCGATGAACACTCCAGGCCCGCAGCCTAACCAGCCAATGGGGATGAATGCCCAGCAAAACCAGATGCTTCTGCAGCAGCAACTCAATAGGTTGAGGAATAACGTTAGCGGTCAAGGTCTTTCCCAGACTCCCGCGGATGCCAATGCTCTCATGGATGCGATGGATGTACCCCAGAAAGTGATGGAAAATCTAAGGAACCAGTCGTATCCTGACATTCCGGCCGAAGTCAAGAAGTGGGCCCAGCTCAAGCAGTGGATGCTCCAGAAGCCGCAGGGCATGTCTGTGGTGACTCAGCTACAGACTTTCCAGAACATGCAGTTTCAGTCTTTTCTAAGGCGAGCCCAGCACATGCCTCAGCAGGGCATACCGCAGCATAATATGCCACAGCAAAACATGCCTCAGCAGAGCATGCCTCGGCAGAACGTACCTCAGCAAGACTTGCCTCAGCAAAACATGCTTCGGCAAGGCTCACATGCATCTAATGGTCAAACGCAAGGACAAACCCCGCAGCCCAATCCGAATTCCAACCTGGCGGGGCCGACACCTGCTGCCTTCACCGGTTTATCAGTCACGCCTCAAGAACTACAGACGGCCAAGGCCCATGAACGTTTTAAGGGTCTGCCGGATGACCAGGTCAGGAAGATGATAATAGGCATGAAAATGCAAACCTTGAAGAGCAGACAGATGCAGGCGCAGGCAGGCCAACATCCCATGCAAGCTGGGGCAGCGAATATATCGGGCTCAACACAGCCTGCAGCTGGGACGAATACACCGCAGCAGCAACAAAACGTTGGTGGTGCCAACGGGAACCCGCCGGATTCCGCGGCTTCAGCTAGAGACAATTTTTCACAAGACAAGCGTCCGCAGCAGACCGTGCAAGCACCAACCGCTACAGCACCAACAGCTCCACCAAAAAAAGGCGTGAAGAGGGCAAGCGCCGACGACGTGGTCGAAGTGTCACAACCGCCTCCACAGCAGCCGCAAGCAACGGCTACCGCATCGAGACCAATCCATCAGCTCACTCAGCAACAAATTGCAGCTTTATCGCCCGAGCAGAGAGTAAGATATGAGGCGGCTCTCCGAAGCAGCAAACAGTCTGCTCCTGGCGGTGCTATGCACGACAGCCCTGAATTGGCCCGTCTCAGACAGATTGGGCAAGAAGAGCAAAGTGCGGGCCAACGGGAACAGCTTCAGGAGATATCGACGTCTCCGGAGCAATATCAAGAGATGGCCCAAAAGAATCGAGAATTAGCAGTGATGCTGAACAAGATTGGCAGAGTGCTCACTCGTTGGTACATATCGACTCGTGATGATGCGCGCGCTCGACAGTTCTTCAAAGAGGTTAGTCGTTCCCATACCAAAGTTATCCCCCTCCTTACTGGATGCTGACCAGCTCATAGAGACTACGCCTCATCAAACAGTTCAGCGACGGCGAAAAGATGACTACTGTCAAGGAAAAACTATCCTTACCATCTGAGCATTTAGACTCCATCAGACACATGTTGGAGACTATGCTCAAGGATCTAAGTACAAGTGCATCATGGACTCAGCAAATGCGAAGGCCGAATGCTCAGCAAGGTCCCTCTGAAACCACAACGCAGAGGGGATCCTCTGGTCCAGCGGCCATACCACCTACCACACAGCAAACGCCGCTCAATGCTGCTAATCTAGAAAAGCAGACACAGGCCTTAAGCAAAATACATCAAAGGTCTTCTAGCAGGGGTGGACAAGCCCCTGCCGCGCCAACCACATCACAGCCGCCGTTCTCACTCGGATCACCTTCACCGGCTGGCAACCCGATCTATGGCAATAAGCCGGGCGTTACTCAGGAAAATCTCCAACTCCCTTTTCCAAAGAAACGCAAGACTGGTTCCGGTATGGCATCGGGGGGCCCGAGTGGCAACTCGTCTCCTCAAGTTCCCAAGATGTCCTCACCTGATATGGCCAAACGACAGGCACCACAGAAGCATGGCGCACCACCGCAGCCGCAATTCCGGTGCCCAGAGATGAATTGCGAAGGCAACAGTATAGGTTTTGCTACGGAAGAGGCACAGCGTCGCCACATGGAAGAAGAGCATATCAAACCCAGCCAGGATCCTTTGCAGTACCTGAAGGAGAGCTTAGCTCTCGGGCTCGGCCTGGATGAGAACGGCCACATGAAGAATCCTCCGGAGTCGGCGTCTCCTATGACTCGCGATGATTCGAAACAAGGACAGGCTCCCATAGTGAAGAATGAAGCGGCCATGATGTCTCGGGGGGCTTCGATGATGCGCCAGAGCAGCGGGACGGGATTCAAAGCTGGCGAGGCGATCAAGACCATGCCGGGCAAGACATCGACGCCCAAGTCGGAAGCCCATGCTAAAGCGGCAGGAAATGCGGCGGGTGGCGGGAAGACGGAGCCCGCGATGGCGGAGATGGCGTGGCCCTCGAGGACAATTGATCCGCAGGAGTTGTTCGGCAACCTCGGCGGGGTGGAGAGTGGTGGCGGGGGAACCATCTCTAACATGAATGCGTATCGGTCCATCACGCCGAATGACACGCCGGAATCGATCAAAGATAGCGCGTCGTCGGAACCGAACAGTGACGTATCTGAAGGTATGACGCTCAACGTGACAATCGACATGGGCTTCGACACCTGGCAACCGTTCGAGGGCGGGCAGTACACGGGTATGGACGACATGGTCGACATGGATGCGGCAGGGAGCAGCAGCTTCGATGGTTTCTCGTGGGACGATGTTCCCAACGATTTTGGGAAGCCATTTCAGTTCGACACGTCTTTATACTCACTGGACACCACATCATGAGCATGGTTCTAGACTTGGACATGTTCAGTTTCCCGCGATGCCCATCTCATTGCTGTTCATCAGCGATGGGGAATCAGTATAGAGGTGGTAGGAAAAGAAAGGACAGGTGGAGACGAGGCTGGAGGATGCGGTGTTGGGGGACTGTGATAGCGTTGGCGTTGGGTATATACCGAAGGGATTCCTAGGGAGGCTCTTGTCTTTCAAGGGAGGCTAGGGACCCGATTGTCATAGTTTTCAGTCTAAACAGGCGTATAGGGCTCGGGTGGATTTAACGATACCCTTGGTAGGCGGGAAAAACAGGGAATTTGAATTGATAACGTTACTATGGATCCGGGTGGCATCTCGTTCTCGAAAGATTCCGATTCGTGATGTGTGCTTGCAGACGAGCTCAGGCTTGGTCTTAGCAAGATACCACTGGCGGGAGTCGTATTGAATGGGCAACGAGGTCGTATGAGTACATGTCTACCTAATTGACATAATCGTGTACCTGAGTACCTTTTAAATAGTCATATACTTGATATTTGGTGCCGGGTTATAGAGTGTACTTTGTGCAAGGTCGGATGCATCAACATAAATCTTCCATGTGAAGAGGTTCAAGATCCTGCAGTACATATCCTAAGCACCTAGGTAGGATATGTACCTACCAGGCGGGCACCAAAAAAAACCGACCACGCTAAGCAATCCTTCAATACGTCACCTAATTTCCACGATATCCTCCTTTTTAAAAACGACATTATTAATTAATATAATTTAATAATAACATCGTTTTTTATATAAATATAAAAAGCATTAAAAAAAATCGACTAATTAAAATTATATTATAATTATTTAATATATCGTTTTTTTTAATATTTTAAAAATAAATTAATATTATAATATTTTCACTCGCTTTAAAGTTTATAATATTAAAAAATACCTCGTTAATTATAATATTTTTTATATAAATAAAAATATCTTTTAATATTTTAAAATATAAAATTTTATTGGCTTTAATATATTTAAAGCTCGCGTTAATAATAAAAAAATAATTTTCGAAATAAATTATAAAAAAAATTTATTTTTTATAATAACCTTGATTATCGCACTCGTAAAAATAACCCACGCCTTAAAAAAAATCATAGCCGTAAATATTTTTTTAATAAAAATAATATAAAAATTATCTATTATTTTTTATAATATAATAACGATTAATTCGAAGCTAAAAAACTTAAATAATAATAAATTATTATAAGAATAAGCGTAAAATTTAACGATAATCTTTTTTTTATTAATATAATTTATCGTTAAATAAAAAATAAATATAATTATAATATATATTTTAAATAATTAAAGTTAATATTAAATTTTTTATAAATTTTATTATATATTATATACGTAAAAAACTAATTAAAAAAGCTATAATAAATTAATAATAAAAAAAAGCTTTTTTTAATATAATAAACTTTATTTTAACTTTTTATTTAAATTAAACGTTATATATTACGTAAAAATAATAAATAAAACGCTTTTTTTATCGTTAAATTTATAAATAAAAAACTTATTAAATATTAACGCGTTATAAAAATAAAAAAACGTTTCGATTATTATAAATAAAACGTTTTTCACGTTATTTTTATAATTAGCTAAAATTATAAATCGAAGCTTTATTAATATATAACTTTTATAAACGTTAATAATAAAAATCACGATAAAATAAACGTTAAATTATATTAAAAGCTTTATATTATTATTTTTAATAATATTAAAAAATATATAAAATATAAAAACTTCGTCGTTTTTAAAAATTACGATAATAATTATATAATAAAAAATATTCTATTTTAAAAAAGTAAAAATAATTAAAACGTTAAATAAATTATTTTTATAAGCTTTAATTTTAATTAAATAAAATCGTTTATAAAACGTATTAAATTTTATATTAAAAACCACGTTTATAATAATATAAAAAAATTAAAATAGCTTATAAAAAAACATTACGATTTTTAGCTAAGAAAAAATTAAATAAAATATAAAATTATTTTTTTAGCGTTTTTATAACGTAATTAAAATTAATAGCTAATAAATCGTTTATTAAATATAATAAATAAATTTAAAATTAGCATTTCTTTTATATTTAAATATAATTTATAAAAATAAAAATTATCGTAATATTATTATATTAATGTGGCTTAATCTCGATATATGGCTAATAGTTTGTTTTTTTCTGACCCCGCCTGCCTACCTAGGTAGGTACTTTGTAGTGTACTTTGGGACCCACAACATGTGAAGGGTTGAAGGGGAGGCTGGCCCAAGAAGGAAATAAATAAATAGTGCATAAAATTGGTGATCAGCACAACGACGCGGGGCCGGGGACGCGAGTGAGCGCGATTCGATCCATGGATATCACTACCTTATTACATACCTCCCTCCCTCCGACCACTACTACTACATACTGAAGTACGTACTGACTAGACATACCATCTCTGCCTACAATCCTCCAAATCCCTTTACCTGCATGCAGCTGTCCAGTTCTTTGATATCGTCCATCAGAACCTGCTGCCTCGATTCGTCCCTCTCGATTCCTACCTGCCACCTGCCACCTGCCACCTGCAACCTGCAACCTGCGGCCTGCGACCTGACTCCTGCTTCTTCCAGGAAGCGAACATCATTGTGGAGGACTCGGACCGTACCGTCGTCTGTAACGAGTCGACCAAACCCAATTTCAAACCATGGACTCATCACCTATGAAAAGACGCGCTCTGGCTCCACTCGATGCAAACAACAGGTCGCCGACCAAAGTCTCGCCGTCGCCGCAGAGACTCAAGAGTGGCCTCTCGGTGCCCACAGCTACGGTCGGGGCCGGCTTTGGGAGCGCGAAGAGGCGCCTCGGTGATGATGACGCGCAGATACACGAGGCAGAACAGGTAGCGAAGAAGACGAGGGTGCAGTGTCAGAGCAGCTCGTGGGTGGTGAGTGGACAAGAGATGATTGATTGGCGCGGTCAGGAAAGCGAAGGCTAACCGGCGACAGGACGCGGACGAAAGCAGCAGCAGCAGGCAACGCTCCCACTCGCCGGCGGATTCGTGCGTATTCGACAACTCGGCGGTCGACACGTCACAGTCGACGGTGGTGACGGAGCCTGATGCGGAGGCCGACGGCCTTTCCCTACCGACACAGCAGGGCCCTCGGCGGGGTCTAAGCCGCGAGGAAGCTCGGGAGGTATGTTTTTTTATACTGTTTGCCTGTTTGATAGGATATGCCCTGGGAGAGCAGACTGCTGACTTTACTCTCCCGGGCGCAGAAAGCCGAGATCCTGCGACTGCGACTGGGGCTGGCCAGCTACAAAGTAAGAACCGGACAGGCGGACAAGCCGTTCGCCGAGGTCAGACGGCTGCCGGGTCAGCCGGCACAGGGTCGACTGTCGCGGTCTTTCTCATCGGCGTCGGCGTCGGCGTCGGGATCTTCGACGTCGCAGGTCCGAGAGCAGACGGAGCAGAGGTCCGGGGGAATTCTCGGGAGAAAGGCGCTGCCGAGCGGGCCGGCGGGCTCATCACACGGGGGGACAAACAACGGGCTGGGGCCATCACGGTCACGATCCCAATCTTCGCCGCAGAAAGCGGTGGCGGCGGGGTCGTTTGGCAGGCCGAGAGCGGCAGGCGGCGACGAGTTGCTTGCTGGCAGCGGCAGTGGACTGAGAGTGCCGGGGCAATGGCATAGTTGAGCATCTCACGTACCCATGTGGTTGGATATGGTATGGTCCTAGGTATATATATTCCGGCTGTCGGTACAGAATATTTTGATGGCCTCTTGGAACGGCATGGCATGGCATGGCATAGCAGGGTAGGGCAGGGCAAGGCAGCATATTACTCTGGGCGTTCTTGTTTCCTTTTCTCTCCCCCCCTTTCTCCCATTTCTTTCGGTGCATTTGTAGGGAATATGGTTAGCATTTGCATAGATGCCTACGCTCTCCAGGCATGACATTCTATTGGCAGAGGCACTGCACAAGTATGTTCAAGATATTAGAGGATAGAAAAGGATATTCGGGCTTACTCCTCTACTTATAAGTTAGGAAAATAGATAAGTACATCCCACCATGTATACATATGGACATGTACCTAGGTAGACAGACAGCTGAAGGCAGTGGCATCCCGTGTCATAATAACCAACATCAGTCAGGCAGGCACCAGCGCAGTCACCAGGGCAGTCTGCCGCCATCGTCGCTCTTGCTTATTCGACCGTGATATGAGCGAGTCTCCCTTTCCTCATGTCGAAATTGCAGGTACTTATTATCACCTAGAAACTAGCAGAATGCCCTCCGTCAACTGTTCTCTTCATCCTTTCCACTTTGTTTCCTCCTCTTCTTCTTCTTCCTCCTCCTCCTCCCCCTTATCGACAACCCCAAGAAGACGGGATCGACTTCCACTCATGCTTGCAAGACCTTATACCTACTTGAGTACTTATGTGCCTAAGTTATATACGTCTTTCGCCCCTGAACCAACCTACCACTGTCCACCCTTCTCCTCGAAGCAGCACAACGATCTATCCACGAGGCAGCACGACGTCCTTCATACCCCCGTGTGTGACAGTTGTTCAAGACTTATCAGCTCCCACGGTCAAGAGTTACCATGTGCTTCCCCGTGCAGTACCTATACACCTGCGGATGCGTCGAAAACACCCGCTTCGAATGCCCTCGGAGTCCCTCATTTCTCCACTGCGAACATGAGTTGGTCACCACACCCCTGGACCACCCGTGCCATGACTGCTCACGCCTGGGTCTCGTCGAGTTCCCGTACGACACCCTCACTGACCCGGCGGCCTACGAAAGTCTGCTCCGGCTCGACGCCCGCGCTCTGACGGATCGAGACGTTAATGTGCCGACTATCCGACCACCTAGTCCCGATGTGCTGGATCCTGGCGATTCTCAGGGGGAGTCCGTTGACCATCTGATGGGATAGGGAGTTTGATTTTCTTTTCTTTTTCCCTTTTTTCCTGCTGGAGATTGAAATACGTTGCTTGAGTTCACAGACGATGGCATATTTGCGGGCAAAATGCGGGAAGAATCACTCGCTCACATACTCTTGGCATCTACTCATGTAACGTGGAGCATATCATCATCCCATGACCACGGCCCGGAAAATCTGTCAAAGATAGGACTGCCTCGGAGACGTTCACACAATTCTTTCTTGCTAGCATCGAACTCTAGTATACAGATGAAGATCGTTCTCATATAGTCCCGTCAACAGGTACTGACAATGAATATGAATGACACATGGTCATCGAGCGAAGGAAGCCCCTGACGTACGCGCGAGTATCCGAGATCATCTCTTCCTCAGCGTACATACACACCTCCGGACCTCGGTCCCAATGAATCTCTAATCAAATCCCAAACGTGTACGGAAACGAACCAGTACTTAGTAGAACCATCAACCTAGGTAGTGTTAAGCCCAAGCAACAAATACCTGGACCACATGCAAAAAAAAAAAAAAAAAAAAAAAAAAAAAAAAAAAAAACGGACGACATAGCAGCCCACAGATACCTAGACGACTTCTTATCACCAAACTCCCCCTTATCCCCTTTCCCAACTCCGGCGCGGTCGTTGCCCCAATCGATTCATGACCGACACGAGCTCCAGACTCTCAGATGCCACAAACATTGACCCTGAATGCCGTAGACTCTTGCTTGGCAGGAATGATATATATGTACTCTTACGTATATATATATATATATATATATCTACACATGAGAAGGGCTTCTTCAAACGTCTGGGTGCCGATCGGACCAGAGCAAGACCGGTCAATAAACTTGCGTCCCGTGATGGAGCGCCTGGCTGGCAGCCTCTCGCCAGATGAAAAGAAAAGTCTTGCCACGTTGCCCGTCATCAATGTGGCGACGTAAATGGAGAGGTCATGAATCCAGGCGGATAACGAAGGCGTCCTTGTCGATGCTATGATGCTTGAGAGACGAGAGAGGGAGAGATGGGAGGATTCAGGGGGTTTAGCACAGTGGACGACGCTAAGGAGATGGGGACACATTTGGCTTGTAATCAGCCGTCAAGCCATCATCGATTGGGATGTGATTCTGCTTTTTACATTCTACTGTCATTCGATGAATGATCAGGTAAAAAGGTATATCATTCATTCATCGTAAATCCCACACCCCTCTCGCTATCAGGGCCTGGTTATCAGTCGTACAATGCCCGGATCTCGAATCTTCATGGGGCTTACCTGTGAAATGGTCAGGAGGAAGGAACTGGATCTATATAATAGTACATCAAAGTAATCCCAGCTTTTCAACCTCCGAAATCCATCTTCAACGCAATACTAGGCTGGCCAGCATTGCTCGAGTCCCTGTCAGCATCGCCTGTCCGCCGGCCGGAACGGATGACCTCCTCCATGAAGGCTTTCTGTCCCTCGTTCATGTTCGCCACGATGCCCCGGAAGCCCGCCTGGTCCGCAGAAGCCAGCTCGAGAAGCCTGGCGCTGGTTTCATTGTATACCTCTTCACCTTCACTGGTAGCGCGCGAGAGCAGCGTTGGCACGACAATGGACATGGCGATTTGAGCATGCGCACCCCCTACAACAGAGACGTATTGCGTCAGGGTGTGTGCTACTAGCTTGCGGGCATCCTCTGGATCTTCGGGATCAGAATCAACCACGAATGCAACGAGGCGTGGCAGCAAGTAGCGTGCAATGGACTGGTCCGCTGGAGTTGCCGAAGGCAGCAGCAGCAAAGAGCGCACGCAATTTGCAGCTATCTTGGCCGTCTATGATATCCTATTAGCATCATACAAGATGGGAGATGGAGGTTAGAGTGGAGGCTACTCACCATGCGGTCGGTTAGACAGTCAAGTAGTTCGTCTAGGAATTTGGTCACAAGGGGTTCACTGGCCGCAAGACGGTTGTCACCACCCGTGAATAAAATCGTGATGGCGAGGAGGCAATTCTTGACACATTGCAGAGACGTGGGCGCCTCGCGTTTCTGCGCATTCAGATAGATCGACAAAAAACGACGGAGGCAGCCGTTGCCCTGGCTGTCCGTCGGTTTCTTCGCTTCGCCCACACCACGAGAACTCGACATACTCGTGATGAATCTCTTGAACATGGGTAATGCCTGGGGTACGATAACTTCTTGGCACGAAGGCGTCGCCAGTATCGTAGCGAAAATGTGAATAATACAGGCATGCAAGTCGGTTTTAATGATGGCAGGAAATACCTCAGCAGCATCCACGATAGCGCTGAGGCCCGTTCGCACGAGGAGGACAGATTCTTCGGTGAGATGGTGCCGGACTGGCTGGTTTGCCTCCGTCAAATTGGGCAGGAGTCCTGAGAGGACCAGCACGATGATCCTGGTGAGTTCAAATAACTGCTCGATATCCTCGGTCAAGTCACCGTCTTCGGGCTGTTCTTTTTTCCTGGCGGATGGATGGGCCACGCACAGGGCTCTCGCAATCTCAACGATAACGGTCTGGACGTCGAGGCCTTCCGTGAGAACGAGACGGTCCAACAGATCCATTGTTTCGGAGAAGATGGCCTCCCTGTAAATAGCATGACCCGAAACACTCGGGTGTAGAATCTTCTTAAGCGCCTGCAGTATCTCGAGTGTCTGTTCCTGGGTGGCCAGAGAATCAGTCTGACCAGGCCGCGTAGCAAGCGCTTCAAAGGCGATGCCGAAAAGTACGAAAAAGAAAGCGACTGGTTCGTCGCGATAGTTGATATCGGCACCTCTAGTATGCCCGTTGGCGACTGGCCCATCGGTATCCTTCCCATCCAGTGCGTCGAAGACGAATTCACTGTCTTGTTCGATGAGACTCGCAATCGCATCGACGAGTTTCAGCCATGAGTCCTGGTAGAACTTCAAAAGAGTCTCACGATTCAGCGCCGCATAGATCGTATCTAGACTACCTGACATGGAGGGTGGACCCAGTGTCATGGAAATATCAGGCTCGAACCTTAGACGAGCAAATTCTCGGAGCGAAGCCAGCCAGAGAGGCGTCAAGGTACCAATGTGTGGTCGCAGCACCTCGAGAAGATACTTTTGCCCAGTGCTGGCCACTTGAAGATCTGCCCAGGCCGAGAAGACAGACATCTTGACCATGACCTGCGCGTTGGAGCTGAGGCCCTTGAGATCACCAATACCGGCATTCTCTGTCTCGGTCGAGAAATTCTCCAATGCGCCCACGAGTGTCTTGAGGATGCGGCCCATTCGGTCAATGTCCGTAACGATACCAGTCGCGATGAACGCAGCACACACGTTGACAGCCTCCGCAGCAAGCTCGGGGGAGGAATCGGCGGCGAACGCGGGCGTCAATGCAGAGCTGATCTGTGCCTGGTACTGCTCGAGCAGCATCGCTTCGTCAAAATCGGGGTCTGGCGTCTTTCCAAACATTCTCAACACGGCACCAATCATCTTCAGGCCCCAAATTCTCAGTTCTAGTACGTTGGAAGTTGAGGCGGAAAACGCCATGCGAATGACATCTGCCACTCTGCCTTGCAGGACATGTTGGGCTGGAGACTCCCCGTTAGTTGCGATGTCTTTTCCGATCAGGACAAATATGTCATCCAAGCAGCTCATCGCGAATGTGCTAACTTGCCACCGCAGAGGCTCCATCTCAGAACTGCCGTTTCGCTCCTTGTCATCCTTGGCTGCACCAGAGGCGGAAGCGAAGCCAGCAACCTCTTCGTCCTGGAAGTCAATGGCCGCACTCGGTCTGGTATCCGCCTTGCGCGACTCTTGGACGATCTTCGGGCGGGTCATCTTCATAACGTTCTGGCAGCGCATCAGCCAAGATGCGGTATCACTTAGCGAGGTTTGACGCAGCCAATTCCGGATGACATTGCGAATGCCATCGTGATAGGGAACGACATCCAGGACAAGCCATAGTTGGTCTTCAAAGCCCGGATCCGCCGCCTCAAGGACGTCGTACGAATTCCGCTTCATTAGATTGTAGAGCCCATCTACAGCAACATCACGGAGATCGGGCTGTTCCGCATTCATATACTTCTGTAACAGCTTGACATAGTCACGGAATACCATGTGACCCGGGGCATAAAGCGATAAATGCTCCAAGCACCCTAGACAAGCACGTTGTACGAGATTGTCCTCCTCCTTCTGTAGCTGGCCAACTAGTGTGCCTATTAACTCGCGAGATTTGGTGGAGTCCTGCAAGTCCGGCCCTACGACGTTGACGATCGAGTCCACGCAGCGCGCAATGGCTGCCGCTGTTGAAAGCTCCATCTCTAAGCTCATCGAGATGGGAGAGGCGACTTCGGGGTTGTGCGTGTCGGAAAGATAAAGCTGCGCGAGCATACCCAGTGTCCCTGATACATACTGGCCAAATCCCAAACCGGCAGCGTCTGCAGCCTTGCCCAGGGCTTCCAAGGCCCAAAAATGCACAGTCGGATGCGGATCGTTACAGAGCGACATGAGGATACCCGTGATGGTTTTAAGATGGTAGCCGGCGCCCATGCCTCCAACTTTCTCCTGAATGCAGCCGAGGGCCATGGCGCATCCGGCACGGGCACTCGGTTCCCGATTGCCGACGATAGTATCTATCATGTATTTGATCTCGTGGTTGGTGAAGGCATTCCCACAGGCATTGCACAGCCGGGCGATCGCAGCATAGCCAAGATTGCGGATATACTGATCCGGATCGATGACAAACCCCCTTACCATCTCTTGGAGAAGCTTCTCTACTGCCAAGTTGGTCACATCGCCTTGCGGAGACTGGGTCTCTCTGACAGCGACCTTCAATGTAGATAATAGGGCGTTTGCAATGTTGACATTCATCGCTGCTTTGCGGCCGGGATCACGCTGCAAAGAGCCCGCCGAGGTGAACGTAGCGATCTGTTCCAACACACTCTCTTGGACTTTCGGAGTCGTAAGTGGAAATACAAAGGCAAAAAGTTGGATCGCCATGTTCACAACCTCGGTTGCTGGAGGATCCGGCAGTTTTCCGGTCGGGTCTAAATCACCAGCGTAGAGCACTGAGGCGTCATGTTCGAGCGATGCGCAGATGGGTGATAAAAGCAGGTTGTCAATAGTATTTTCAGGTTCCGTACCGTCGGCCACGAGGATATCGGCCGGATCTTCTTTCTGTCCAGGCAGCCCTTGGATTTTGAAGCCGCGAACCAACCCAGTGACACCAAACCCAGAGTTATCACCGACGTCCCACACAGTATCGAAGGTTCCGGCAGCGCTGGCGATCGAGGCGCTGAGGGAATTGGGGGAATAGTTTTCAGGATCCGCGAACAGGGAAATAGCAACGGTGAGCAGATTGGATTGAAGCAGTGCTTCGCTGCCACCTGCTGGGCTTTGGTTCACAAGCTTGATATAGCACTGCAAAACACGTCGCTGAACCATCATGTCAAGATCGTAGAGTTGCAGGGCCGGAGTCAACCTTTGAGCGGGATCATCCGTCGTTTTCTTCGAGGGCAACATCTTGAGGAAGGCCGAAGTGCCTTGGAGCATCGTGGCAATACGCTTCGAGACATCGACTGTCAACAGCCGGCTGTTGGACTGTAAGAACGAAAGAATACAACCCAAGGCGCACTCCTTGACATGTGTCAAGAAGGAGACTTCCAGAATGTTACGGTGAGCAAAGCTGTCTTTAGCCAGTGGCTTGGGAAGCGCATTTTTCCACAGGACGAGCAGCTGCGAGAGATGGATCTTGACGAAGTTAGGCCCAAGAGACATCAGCCCACCCAGGAGGATCCAGGCGACTTGCACCTGTGTGCTCGAAACACGGAGCTCTGACTTCCCGCTAGACTTCAGGAGATTCGTAGCCATAGAGTAGACCCGGTTGTCGATATCCAATGAACCATATAGAGGCCGTGCTGGGCTAGCACTGAGCGTTGCAGCTAAGCCGTAAGCAAATCCAATGCATCTTCTAGGCGAATTCCTTCCGGTCCCGAGTAGTGAAAGCTCCCGGGTGAGACTGTTCATACACACGGAAAGACAAGGCAGAAGCTGTTGCGGGCACGCCAAAACGAAGGCCTTCATACAGCGAGATGCATACACCTGGACACTATAACTGGGATGTTGCAGAACTTGAAGGAGGCCATCGCGACAAGGCTCTGCAAAGTTGTTGGCAGCTGACCCCAACGAGTCGATGAGAGAAGCTAGGGCACCGAGGGATGTAATAAGAGTATGTTTGGTCGGCTCGGGCCTCTCCTTCAGTGCCTGGGGATAATTCTTGAATACATCGTTGACAAGCACCTTGGCGACATTGATCTGGCCGGATTCCCCGAATATCTTACGCCCGACTACTACTTGGAGGACGGTGTCCACAATACGACGCGATATGAGCAGCCTGTATCGGTTGTTATTGACGTTCTGGTTGTTGAGTAGATCAAGGCTAAGGTGCTCGACAAGCCTGAGATAATTCCTCTCGACAAACTTCTCTCCAAGCCGTCTTAGGACCCTGCCGTAGCAAACACCAATAGCCGCTCTGGCTTTGTTGGTCGTAGACAAGCGCGTATAATGGCTTGATAAGGTCTTGAGCATATCATTCAACGATAAGACAAGATCTTGGGATTTCCTCCCGCCAGGCGCTGGACTACCGGGCCGCGATGTTGGAATGTCGTCGTCATCGTCGAGTCCAGCACCAGGTTGGACGGATGCCCTCTTGCTGGCTTTTGTCTTGGGCTTCTTGATTTTCGGCACCGAACTACTGTTTGATGGGACCTCGGAATGGCTCTTCACCATAGCCTCAGCGAGACAGTCAGCAGCGGCATGCCTCACATGGGAGGAGCTGGAGTCGACAGCCTTGAAAATGGCGGTTTTAAGATTTTCGAAATCGCCCGAGTTCTCAAAATAAGGGGTAAACTTGGCGAGTGCCTTGAGGCATCGGCAGGCAGCGACAACGACGAGGGAACCTTTGTCGTTAGAGGCAGCATTTCGACTCTGTTTCCAGATGTCCCTAGCTATATTTTCGTCCGTGCTACCCTGGACCATACCAATGATTTTGGCAAGGGAGGTCAGGACAGCTGCGCGCACGCCAGCATGAGGTTGGGACGACTTGAGCAGCTTCACCAGGGCACTGCAGGCCAATGGATGCAGGCCAATGGCACTATCTCCAGCAGCGGCATATACATCGCCTAGACAACTAATAGCAGCGTGTCTGGTTCGAACTTCGGGCTCAGACTTGGATCTGGCACTGGAGATGATAGTAACAAGCTCGTTGATAGTCTCGAACAGCAACTTCCTGTCCCCATTTTCGAATATATGAGCCAGTATTTTGCCCAAGTTGTTTCTGATGACGCGGCTCGGAGAGGGCGCAGATAGGTTCAGAATCTGGAAGACCTCCTTCTTGAGATAGAACTGCTGGGAGGTGCAGTCGTCTGCGGACAACGCTTGTGCATGCTTGGCCAATCTCGCGACGAATTCGAGGAGAAACAAATCTTTCTGTTCGGCCGGGAGGGCTTGTAGCTTGGGGAGGTCGAGCTCTGGGTTGTCAGAGTCGTTGGCAGTGCGCGATGGAGCAGAAGGGGGAGGGAGGTAATTCGGAGCCCCTGCGGGTGAATTGGGCGCCGACATGGAATTCGCTTGGTGGGTAGTAGGGAGGGAAATGAAGTCGAGGATGCGTTTTTCACAGGGTCTACATGGGCAGAGTCCCAATCTTGAGAGTTCGGTAAGTCAATATATTTAGATATTTGGGCTATGGTTCGTTGGTGAAGCTGTCTGTTACAGCAAATGAGGATCATTCAATCCAGCCATGGAGGCGTCCACTGTGTGTCAGTTTCTCTGACTGGCTCGCCAGGGGCTTTAAGGTTACTTACCCCACGCGAAATACTTACTTAAGTACCTATTTGTACCTAGTACACTACCAGCTGCTAGCCTTGCCGCCTTCAAAGAATGAAATATAACTACGAACCTTGGAAGTACTCCGGGCGGGCTACATCGACCCTTGACGAGGCTAGAACTACTCGGGCAGTTACCAGGGTGGTGCACCGGTGGCTGAGCTGATCAAGTTAAGGTTATGGTTACCTTCCAATTGAAATTTCCATTAATTGACAAGTCGCGACAGCGCCACTCGTCCTCGCGCTTCTTTTCAGATGGCCTCAATCTTCTCTGCTCCCATGCGACTATGCGGCTCCAGGTCGTCGTCAGCGTCAGCTTTCACCGTCTGCGCCCGATGTCACCGATCTTTTGCTTCCTCCCCCGTGCTGTACAGCGGACACAACCGATGGTCCAAGATCCGCCATGAGAAAGGCGCGGCCGACAAGAAAAAGAATGCCCAGCGCACCCAGTTTTCCAACCAGCTGACATTCTCTTCAAAATGTTCGTCTTCTGTCTGCCGCCGCCGCCCAAGTCGCTCTTGTGTCTGTATTCTCTGACCTGTTTTGGCCTACCTTAGTGTATGGATCAGATCCTAACTTGAACTCCCACCTGGCTGCCACGATTGCGGCTGCGAAGAAAGGTACTTGAAACCTGCATAGATATGTGATCGCACGATACCCAACACATCCCCGCCCATGATGCACGCTTTTCTGTCTGTAAGAAGGAGAGAACGCCCGCTGTCTGACACATCAGAATCTTGGTCATAGCCGGCATGCCCAAGGCGAACATCGACGTAGCCATCGCTCGAGGCCAGGGGAAGTCGTCCTCGGGCGCCGAGCTCGAGAGTGTCACCCTCGAGGTCATGATGCCTCCATCCGTCGCTATGATTATTGATGTCGAGACGGAAAATAGACAGCGAGCACTCAAGGACCTGCGAGCATTGGTCAAGAAACACAATGGCACAGTCACCCCCACGGCCTTCCTATTTTCGAGGCAGGGGCGCACCGTCTTCGAGATCAAAAGCGGCGGCGAGTTCGACGATATCATGATGCATGCTCTCGAAGCAGGGGCCGACGATGTCGATCAAGATGACCAAGGCAATATCGTACTATGGACGCACCCCAGCAAAACACAAGAGGTGGCACAGAATATGTCAAGCGCGTCATCGATCGAAGTTGCCGTCGCGGATTCCGACATATTATGGAAGTTGGTTTCGGATAAGGTCCAGCTCGACGACCCAGAGGCGGCTCGAAGTCTAGGGGAGTTGTTGACTGCGCTGCGTGAGTACCCGGACCTGAATGCCATTTATGCCAACGTCGAACAAGGCGCCGTTCCCGACGACATCTGGAGCGTAGTGGAAGAAAACCTCGATTCTTGACCGCGACTTTTGATACCCATTGTACAAACTTAGACTTGTAATATCCACTGTATACTATATACACTGTACACTATAAATACACACATGTAGACGTAGGCTTTTATCACCGTCCATGGGCATCCTGCACAGATGGTGAAACGATGCGTTTCCTCCTCGATGCGGCTCATTGGATATCAGCTGCGGTGACTGAGTTGCGACAGTCACCGAAGAAGCTTTCATCTATCGATGCGGCCGCCGCTTTTGTCTCCCCTCGTGTCTCTTTCGACACAAAAGGACACTGGGTAAACAGCATACCCCGGGCATGCGATGAACCAACGCCTGTGGACATTTGACCTAACCTGATTCTCTCGTCTCGCGTATATCAATCTCTCCTCTCGTCGGTACCACCATCCGGCGGAGGCGGCGGCGGCGGATTCCTCGCCTCGTTCTCGAGCCTCTTGTCGCGCAGGTACAGCCTCCGGGCGCGCAGGCGCTGCAGCTCGGCGTGGATCTCGTCCCTCTCGAGGGGCACGCGGTTGGCGTTCTCGGGCTTGGGCCAGAAGTCGGGCACGCTGAAGCGCTCGTCCAGGTTCGTCCCGAAGTAGTACATGATGCCGATGGGGAACATGATGTACATGCCGAACTGCGTGTGCGGGGGATGTCAGCCTCTCCCTGGTCTTGGGGGAGGAAAAGTCGGGAAGCACGCCATGTCCATCTCTCCCGGAGAGACCTGCGAACAAAGGGGGGAAGGGGGGCGATGGTGTAGTAGCGGGGCGCAATGCAGTCAAGTCAGTAAGTACCTACCTTGAAGACTTCGAGATTCAAGCCGCCCATGATGGAAGAGAGGAATGCGGAACAAGCAAGTCGTAGCCGATAGGAGAGGACCGTCCAAGAGATCCTCAATATAAGGCGCAAGGCTTCCTATGTCTGGTTTCGATTGCCGTGCTGCTGTACACTTACAGATGGAGCGTTGCCAAACATCTGAGTTTTAAGAGGACCTCATGCTCACGAGTCACATCCATGGATTACACAGTTGAATCAAAATAGGTTTAGTTGCATACCTAGACCCCTAGCTACCCCTGTATGCAGGTAGTGAAATAGACATGCCAAGATCCATCATCCATGGATCTTTGGTGGATCGAGGTTGAGTACTAATAAGTAGGTACTTGACGCGATGACGCGACGGCTCATGGCCTGCTCGTGCAAGTGCCTATCACGGTATCGCGAATTTATAAAGAATAAATCGGCCACTCAACATACCTGATGGCACACAAATATAGGCCCCCCCTTAGGACATGATTGAGCTTTGAATGGGAAAAACATTTTTTTTTATTAACCACTAAGCCTGAAGATCACTTTGGGGCTCGCCCACAACTTTTAGTGACTCTCCAGATCGCCAGGCCCCTTCTGCCGATGACCCGGCTGATTGTAGGCCAGAAGCCGTCTTCGGCCCAATCCAGGTCGTCCAAATTCAAATGTTTCCTTGTCATCCAAACCTCCCGAAACCTAAGTCCATCTAACCCTTTGTTCTCCAGATATGTGTCCAGCCATGTCGTCGAGAGAGGTGCTATTAGGTACGTGCCATTTGCCTCCTTGAGATATTCAGAATTCCTCCGGTCTGCCGGAGTATCACAGGTCGCCAATGCTTCCAACTCCTCCAACAAAGAGCCTCCTTCCATCCCCGCCACGTCTTCCGTATCCAACACCGCATTCTTCCCGTTCAAGAGCCAGATAGGGGGCATGTATGTTTTCCACCACACCGCCTGTGTCGCGTCTGGCTGGTTACTCATAAAAACTTGCGCCGGAACTATGCCTGCTTGATGGTAAACCCCCATCAAGAGTCCCATGATTCCGTTGAAGGCGATCCACGCACCCACCCAGATCTTCAGATACTTGGCACTCTTGGGCAGCTGAACCGACGAAAGGAGGAGCGGTATAGTCGGTAACAAAAATCGAGCTTCCTGGTGTTGGAAGCAAGACAGAACAAAAATTCCCGATATAGCCGAGTAGAGCCGCAAAGATAGGTGCGGCTGTACGAAGAGAAGGCCAAGCGCGGGTCCAATGAGCAATGGGAGGTTTACCAACAAGTGTTGATACCATGGATGTATTCCATGCTGCGCCAAGTTGGAGGGAGACATATTGTACTGAAGATTATTCAATGGCGTGATAACTGGATTCCGGTAAAGATCTAGCCAAGAAATCGAGTGCGGCGTGTAGAATGCCGTATCGAGCGAGATTGCGATTAGAAGGGTCAATAGGCTAGAGGCGGCCATGACGAAAAGCGATAAAGGTCTGAAAAGAAGAAAAACAAGAGGGTTAGCATAGAGAACACGTTACGTCGGAGGTTCTTGAACTTCACCTGTTAATGAAATGGGGTATCAATCGTAATCCGGGAATCAGCAGGAACGCAGGGAAAGTGATTCTGTTGAAAACACCAAAAACAGCGACTCCGCCCAGGACGCTCGACGCCAGTAGAGAAGAGTTTTGCTAGAAGCCATATCAGCCAAGGCTGCTAGGTAGGTAGAAAGGCAACCCTGATGGGACCGCTCACAGAAGTCTCGAGAATGCGCTCGATGAGAACGAGCGACCAGGCGACCACGAGAGTCTCGATCGAGTTGGAGAAGGTGTGCGTCTGGAAGGTCCAGGTCACGTAGGATGAAGCGACCAACAGAACAGCAACGCGACGGTGTCGGGGCGATTGGACGAGTTCGTGTATAGCCCAGTCTTCGAGGACAAAGCTGATGATGAACATGAGCACGCGCAGGGCCCAGAACACCGCGATCGGGGGTATCTCGCCGTCATTGCCGTTGCCGATCCAGAGCCATCGCAGAAGAAGCATAGGTAAGCCATAGACTGGCCAGAGCGGGAACACGCTTCGGATCGGGTGGTCGCTCGTGAACTCCCAGGTCAATCGGACGGGATAGCTAAAAATCTGGCCTAGGGCGACGCAGAAAAGTGAACGTTAGCGTCCATGTCAGGGCCGGTCGCGACGGTGTCAAGAGACAAGAAGTGTATATGTATACCTACCGGCAATGACCTCTGGACCTTGAAAGTTCTCATCTGGGTGCAGATAGCTCGGCGATAGCGCGAACCACAGCCGTACCAGCACCAGAAACAGATATGTGCGCCGCCACATGATACAGCTCGGACGGATGCATGTACGAGGAGGGTATCGGATTTAAGGCGACGCGACAGGAAAACGCGGGCGGCAGTTGCGATGAAGGCGAAGCAGATGCGCGCGCGCCGGCGGGACAGAGGTTCGGAGGTTCGGAGGGAGGGCTGGATCGCTAAGCAGTCGTCGAGGCAAGGCTAAGGCAGGAGATGGAGATAAAGATGGAGGAGGCCGTGGGACATGGTGGCAGTTCGCAAAGACGGTGGTAAAGAGAGCGTGTAAGCAGGCATGGAAGGCACAAAGGATGGGACTGGATTGTTGACATGGGCAACAAATTCAAATTCGCGACAGGCAGATCGATGAGCAATGAAAGAGGATTCAGCCCCTGTCATCGAACGGACCTTGTAAGATGATGGATGGTAAGACGTTAGAACTCGTAAGACAGGACGGGCTTAGGTAGACTACCTACTATGTAGCTACTTTGGTACTTAAGTACCTAGGTAGGTTAGATAAGAAGTAATTTCAGAGAGGAAGCTCGGGACTATTATACCATCTCTATTAATAATATAAGACATCGCCAGAGATGACACGGTTACATAAGACAACCTCGAAAAAGCGTTTAAATCTAAATGGATGTTAGGCATATGCCTCTCACACAGCTGATTATCTTGATTACACGGTCAGAAAGACAATTTCAGCCTAAAAGTAGCGTGCAATTCTTCAAAGATACATATACGATTGCTTTTATGCTGGTAGTCAGAGCCTGTGTAAGTACTCTTTGTATGCGGGTTGCAAAGATCTCTTGATGATTTTGGCAGGGATCCAAGCATCAACTGACCAACAAACCAACCATCCTTCACACCATCGTGCTATTAACCCCTATCACCCCGGCAATTCGGGATATTTCCCCCCAAGTATTCGTTTCTGTGTTTTCTTATGGTGGTTATTATCGTAAAACAAATGCTGCCATTCCTAAATGCTGAGCCGATATAACAAGCCTCCCAGTCCTATGTTAATAACAAGATGCTGACCCAGACTCCAAGCCATGCTATACAAATACTTGGGTGAAAACACGGTCCAAATGAACAGATGAGTCCTCATAGCAGTACAAGCCGCCATGACGAAAACAAGGCTGGCCGAGACAAACACTGTCAATAAGCAGATATGCTGAAGGTATAGCCCACCCCGCTTGCCGCTTAGACCCTGCCTACGAGAGAGCAACATCAGATTCGAGGCAGAAGTCCACCATACAGGCCCTGCCCAGTTGCTGACAAAGGTCAACACCCCAACCGCAAACATGTTGAACCCACTGACGCCGTTATACGCATTGGAAAGATCTATGCCCGTGAACGCGTTGGAGCCTCCCATGGCGAAGAAGGACGAGAGCTGCAGTAGCAAAGAGGACGTTGTGATGTCGTCAGGTTCCAAGCCCGACTCGTTCAAAATGTAATAGATGCCATTAAACAGGAGGAAGAGTGGCACGTTGGTGGCGCGGGACTGCGTCAATGCGAAGAGTGTATAGAGATGATGAGTTGTCCTCGCAGCTAAACATATGTTAGCAAGCACATCCTCTTCATTTTCCACCCAACATTCGGCTTCGTAGTGTGGTTTACCTTGCATCTTCGATGTTCGAGTCGGCTGTGCCACCAAGAGATACACTGGGTATAATGAAGTAAGCCCGATACCAAAAAACACAGCACGAGCTCGGCTGACAAGTGAAGGACCCTTGAACCACTTAAGTAGCACCCTGGCAAGCCCGACCACCAATTCAGGTGCGTCTTCACTTGTAAAAGCGAGCTTGAAAGAAACGGCAGATGTCACGAGTCCCGCCACGACAGACCCCGCCATGACGGAGGGCAGCCCCTTCAGATCGTGGTACAGCTCCAGCGAGACCATTGCGTAAGTCGCCAAGACAAGCATCCAGAGCAATGATGGATTGGGCACAAGGAACATGGTCACAAGGTCGGGTTCACCTGCGAACTTTTGACCAGTCTGGTTCCAGCTTCGGATAACCCTCATGAGTCCAATCCCCGCGAGATTCATAAGAAACTGTGTCCAACCACGCCTGGGCGCCCTTGAACATTCTTGTCAGCCGAGTCTAAAGGATTTACTATTACTCAGACATACCCAGTGACGATCAGATAAAGAAGCCAGGCAGACGTGGTCCAGTACCAGAAATGTTGCTCCTCTTCCACATAACTGCTGGCAAACATCATTACGCCATATAAAAGTGTGATGATGGCAAAGGGTGCCAAGTTGGCTGGGCTACTCTTGGTCGGTAACATGGCCCATGATAGCAATGCAGCTATAAGGGATACCAGCGCCACTAAGCCGCCGATTACCAGTCTGGACAGGTCGTAATTGCTAGCCATACCGCTCATGAAAGCTTGCGCTTTGCCCAACCACTGCTTTTTGTTAGCGAGCCAACCTCGAAGCCGTGCCAGAACTAGCACCCTACCTTTGCAACGTCCAGAAGGAACTCTTCATCAGATTCATTGCCTGACGTCGTTGAATCGGCGGATTTTCTGATTTCCTGCCACTCACATACTAATTCCAGGGCAGGCGACGAAGGATGCAGACAGATTTGAACGTCTAAGTCATTGGGCGATACACCGCGATAAGTTGCAGCAACGATTTCAAGTAATTGTGCGGCATTACGTTCGAGTATTTGGAACCTGTCATGTTCTTGTGATGATCAGCGAGTGGGATCCATCAACCTCGTTGTTCATCCGGATAATCGCTTACTGTCTGGCCAAAAGGGTAGGAAGTCCATTATGAAGGAGCCCAGACTGTTTTTGGGGATGGGGAATCCGAGTAAAGCAGCCAGGGTAGGCGCCAAATCCGACTGCTCGACAACATTGTAATACTTAAAGTCATCAACGAAGTCTGCTGGTACCTTGGCGGACTTGGACATTGTCTTGAATTTTGGTGATGCGAAAACCAGCGCCGCAGACGTTTCTCCTGGTGACGAGGCGCCGTGATTGCCTGCATCGTTCATACCATGGTCACCACATAAGACAAGCAGAGTAGATTCAAGATGAGGGTAAGTCTCTATAGCGTCAAATATCTGACGCACGATACCGTCCATCTCACGCTGCTTGGGGATCATGTTGGGACCGCGAGGACCGGTTTTATGACCGATATGATCAAGGCCCAGATAGTGGAGGACCAGGGTATTCCAATCTTGGCTGCGCAACTCGTCGGCGATATGTCTCGTAACGTTATTGTCAACCTCGGTGAAGTCGGACACGAAGAAACTCGATGTGCCATCTGCTCGATCGAAGGTGGAGGGAAATAGCTTTAACCAGGTATCATCGCCATGCATAACCAGCTTCCCGGACGCTTTCGCTTTCATTTGGGCAAGCCATGTGTCTTGAACGGCGAGTGTAGAGGAAGTATCTGCTTCATCGAAACTCAAGATGGCGTCTAGGAAGGACGGGGTCGAGCCGGTAGTCATAGCTTTGATACGAGGCATGGTGATGGTAGGTGAGGTGGCGTGGGCGGTGAATGGTATAGCGGCGCCATTGGCAATCAACCTGAACGTAGAGTTAACGAGAGCCGAGAAGGTGCTGGCGCGGGAAAAGGCAACATTTGTGTATATTCGAAACCGGAACCGGCGAGATAGACGAAGTCGCTGGCGGTTAGGTTAGCTGGCTACGTCGGCAGACTCCGGGGTTGGCAGAGACCAAATACCTGCGTAGTGCATCAACAACCATGAAAATGAGCCGTTGGAAGGGTGGCTCTGGAGGCGACGGATAGCCATCTTCCTGATATTCTGCTAGACCGGGTAGAAATGGCTTATAAGGGAAGAAGCCTGAGGCGAAAATAAGAATTGCGACAGGTATAAGAAGATTGGCTAGGAGAAACAGAAGGACAGGAGGGGAATAAATGTTTTGTCGGACCATGTCCAACACTTGTTCGTGGGATTTACGACAGGACACATTAGAATGTAAAGGTCGAACTCGACGTAATGGCAGCAAGGGTGATCTATTAGGAAGATAGATATTCATCCAAACCTTGGAAGTTGTCTTCAGCTTCAGTGTTTGTTCCAGCAAGCATTGAAATTCAGGTACAGTACGAAGGCATCGAGAGACTGAACCCTTGGCTTGGCGCGAGAGCTTCCCGAGGTACTTAAGTACATGTGTAGACTTCAGCTGTATCCGACCCGGCACATATCTCATGTATTTACCTAGGTTAGATACCCATAGAGGTACATGAAGTACAGGAGCACATAAGTACATGCCTACCTAGGTAAGTACTTATCAGTAGTTGAAGGTCAGGGGACCTTGTGTAAGGCTTGCACGGACCAATGACCTTACCTCGCAATACATCAGCTGGCTCTCCTGCCAAAGTTCGGGGTCATTCCGTACGCTGGATGTAGGTACCTAGGTAGACACACAGGTAGAAGAACAAACATACCTAGTGAGAATTGCTTGTAAGACTCTCGCAAGTTCTCGCAAGTCGATACAGTGTTTCTTCTCTAGTCAGTCTTCCTCGTGTGAAGCGCCGTTAGCGACTCGCTATTCCAAGTGACAGCCGAGTGTCGTCATGGTCGCCGGTAGCTCTTCATCCCCAGGCAGTGGCGACGATTCCTCCAGCAACCCATTCGTTCGCTTCAAGAACAACGTCGATAAGGGGGTCCAGAAAGGGGTACATACGCTCTTCGGTTCATCTATCCCTATGGATAACCAGTACGGCCCGCCCTCAGGTGAACGAAATGGCGCCGCAGCCGCTCCCACTCCCATTCCCACTCCCACTGCCGCTGCCGATGACGTGTTTTCTTGGGCTGTATACTCACCTTATTCGCCTCTGAACTTGCAGCATCTTCCACAGCCTGTGCCAAATGACACGCCTCGCGCCTGGCGGAATCTCTTCACATTTCGAGATGCCTTTGAGGACCTACTTACTGCCTCGTCCGGAGATCCTCTTCCCACCACCCAGGAGCTGCTACTCACCAAGGCCCTCGACCGTACCCGGTCTTGGCTGTTTCTCGATGGATTGCACGTCGAGGACTGGATACTTGGCTTAGGGAATCGACGCTTATGGGACGCTTTTTTTCCTCTCTCACCTGCTGCGAAATATTCACTCTCTCGGGGCTTCGTCCCATCCTCCTGCAGAACATATCTGACTCAAGATATGACATTTCATCCACAGCCTTCGACATCTACGCTCAGAGAGCTTCTTGGTACTGACTCGAGCAACTGGTCCCAGATCTGGGAATGGGCTCACTCAGATACACGAGGAGACCATACGCCAGTTACAAAACCAAAATCTGAAGGGGCATCTTCAGAAGAAGACCTATATGCTATATTCAGCTCCGACTTTGCCAGAGAAGCTCCCGTCAGAGCCGAGCCCCAATCAACAAGACATCTCGACCCATTAACACAACCTGCACAATCTACCGCTGATGAAGCAGACGATCATGATACAAGTCAAGTTGTAACGACGAGGACTATTCTGACACCCGACGGTGGAAGAGTAGAGACCACAACATCTACGCGTGAGTCTGACGAGAAGAAAGAGGTCACAACTGTTGAGAAGCGCTTTGATGCAGACGGCAATCTAGTAGCACATTCAAAGACGTCTTCGACCTCTAGGACTTACTCGTCGAAAGGATCGTGGGGAGGGTCTCTGGCAGGTGATTGGCCGACGACGACGGCCACTACGACAACAGGAACAGATACAAGCCATAACAAAGACCGGTCGTCAGCTGAGAAAGCACGTGGGAACCCAACGGGCTGGTTTTGGAGGTGACGTAACAAACCATGGAAAGGGATTGTAAGGGAAGGGATGCTACATCAGATCATATATTCGTTCCTGCGGGGAAAAACAGAAACGTGCGAAAAAGGAGACGCCGTGGAGAGAGATAAAGAGTCATTTCGTCCCACGGGACCTTTCGGTTTGCCCACACGTATTTTGTCTGTAGGTTTTCGGTGGCATATCTACTCCACTCACTACTCATCTTACCGATGCCAGAAATTCACCTATTCTCTTCTCGCACCCCTGGCTTTCTCATTCTTGGGTGAATGATCGACACTGTTCCCTTAACGAATGCCCGAGTCACAATGGAAGAATCGAGGCCAGTTGACTATTGCTCATTGGAAGGGCCTTGCCGTCCTTCCAATCTGGCTTCGCTTACTGTGGCAGCCTCCTATTTAATGCATATTAAAGGCGAACAGCTTTCGCAAAGATTGGTATTGTTTTTGGACCATATCATGAAGGCTTGGGCTTCGCTATTATGGAATTGGGCTGACTCTGAACTCCACGTGAACTCCACGTGAACTCCACGATCATCAAATCATGGACCACATGTGTCAGGTCATCGCCATATACATGTAGCTATATACATTGGATGTAGGTCTATTTTGGTGATCATTTTTGACCACGTGATTGGGCCTTCTTCTTTCTCATCATACGTTTTCTCCCTATAATCGTTTGTTGTAGAGCCTGCCGAGCAACACCATCTTCGCCGTCCCCTGTGGCATTATTCTGCTCTTGCTTCTTGCCAGTCGGCTGTCTCTTGTTCTTGGACACGGAAAAGTCCTTGCCCTTTGGCAGAGCACCGGACATCTTCCCAGTCGAGTCTTGAGGGGTAGTCCGACCCTGATTTCCCGTCATGGATCTGCTCTGCAGCTCTTTGCGCCTTGCAACAACCTGGGCATTCTCGATGGCAAACTCGACAATTAGTCGCTGAGTTTTCCCAGCCGGATTCGCCAACGCATGTCCATTGAGCCATCTTAGGCCCATGAGAGCCCACCGATGTGAAGAATACTCGATGAAGCCGTAGCCCCTGCTCCTTCCTGCACCATCCGTCTCTGATACCTTGGAACCATCTCGGTTCTCGAATACGATTTTCGTCTGTTTAACAACACCCTTGCCCTTTTCTTTGCGCCGATGCTCCGCTTCCCGGTCTTCATCGCCACCTCGGGAATTCTCTTCCTTGGATAACGCTTCCCGACGACCTTCCTTGACGTCTCTGGCAAAGCCCACTATCGCTTCGCGGGCCAATGCCTTCAGTTGTTTTGAATCTACACCTCGCGGAATGTTTCGAACAGCCAAACGCGTAAGACTAAGGTGTAAGCTTGGATTGCCTTGAATGAGCTTCTTCCGCTGAGAAGCGCTCTGATCCCGCATTTGAATCTCAGCAGGCGCTAGCAAATTGTGCATGGGCGAGCCGGCCGGGATAACGCCTTCAGATAAGAGATATAGCCGCCGCTTATCCTTCTCTTTGCCTTGCCGAGTTGCGACTCCTGACTCAGTCAGGCGGTGCGCTTCGTCTTTGCTGACCGCCTGGGACACCTGAAGGATCCGACCGTCAATGGTGTACTTGCCCTCTTCATCGGCCATTTCGTCCTGTAAAATTGACCTTTTGTTTTTGATAGCTGTTTGCTGGGGTCGGGGTGCCCCCTTCAAACACGCTTTCGCATCTGAACTGTTGACAAAGCAGACGAACCCCGTGCCAGCCGGTCGATCTGTAGCACGATCGACAACCACCCTTGCGTAGCGCACGCGACCAAACTGCTCAAAATGAGACTTCAGTTCCGTATCGGTTGTTGTAAATGGCAAGTTGCGGAGAAACAAGGTAGATTCGTTGTTGGACTCAGCTTGTGCCTTGTTTGAGACTGGTACTCCGCCTGAGTCTGAATCTGCATCACTAGCTTCGGCACCGTCGGTGTCTTCGGGATTGCTCTCCTCGTCTTCGAGATTTTGCATATGATTTTTCAAGAAGTTCCTGACGTCTTCATCTTCATCTTCATCTTCGTCTTCGTCTTCTGGTTCTTGTTCTTGTTCTTGTTCTTGTTCATCTTCACTTGTTGCCTTCTTCGAAGCAGTATCAAGTGCACCAGCTTTGACAGCCTTATTTCCACTATCTTCGTGTTGAGAGACAGCCTCATCATCTGAATGCTGTTGGTTCTGTTCCCAAGTCTTCTTGTCGACAGCCCAGTCTACGGCCAGGGTACGGCCGTCGACAGTCTTCCCATTGACGGCTTCTAGAGCTCGTTCGGCATTCTTCCGACCGCGCATAGTAATGAAGCCAAAGCCAGACAGCTTGCCTTTCGAGTTAGGCAGGTCGGCATACTTGACCTTGCCGAAGCTCTGGAAGAGCGCTGCCAGTTGATCGGATCGCTTGATGCTCCAAGGCAGATTTCGCACGATGAGCTTTGGTGCCTTGCGCGACTCCTCTATGGCTGCCCGCCTTTCTTCCCGCTTGGAGGATGCGTTGGTCGAGTCTGCACCTGGTTGTCGGTGGCGGGGATCGGCCAGTTCGAGAAGCAGCGGACGCCCTCCCAACTTCTCCTTGTGAAGCTTTTCCTTGGCGTCGAGTGTGTCTTGGGCATCGGTAAACACGACAAATCCATAGCCGCGCGAGGTCTTAGACTTGGGATCAAGAACAACGGTAGCATGCTTCACGGGATAATGCTGACTGAAGAACTCGGTCAAAGACTCGGAGGTGGCAGTCGGGCCCAAATTGCGCACAAACAGAGATCTGCTTTCTTCGACTCGGGCCTTCTTGGAGGGGCGCTCGCCATTGGATTCATGGTTCTTAGGACCGCCTTCTTGGTCGGCGGATAACGGTTTGCGTGGCCTCTTGAGGGATTCCTGTTTCGTCATGTTCCCGACTTCTCGATCTGAAATCGGTTGTATTGGAAATTGGCAGATTTTACTTCCTCCCGTCTCTTCATGAAAAATAAAGCGGAACAAAGCTTAATCGATAACGATAAGTAAAGAGACCCGCTCCACCACAACGGCATCTGTACTATGTAAGAGGGGCAGATGTGGCTGTGCCTCCGTATTGGCAGGGGGTGGAGGGGGTGTTGGCCCAGCAGCCATCCCAATTTGTTGCTTTTATTGACTTAGGCGTACATCGTAATTGGACAACAACAAGTGAATCCCACAGTCGGGCGCGTTATTGTTATTTACCATGCATGCTGTCTACTCTGTACATATGTAGATAGACCCGCGTCCTCCCATCCCCAAAGCTCACACATTACGACATTATTGATCACGAATCGCGTGCGTTCCGGGCTCAAGTATTCATTTCCACGCTGATTGTTCTCATCCAACTGCAGTTATTACCAGTCAACAAGAAATACCCCCAATTACCCCAGCGCATTCTCTCTCGTCTCCATTCCATCCCTCCGCCGCGAGAAACGCGCAACGAGACAAGTCGAGATAAGGCGCAACCTTCTCGCAATACTATCACCAACCTCGTCACAATGCCTGCAAGGGCATCTACCAGATCCGCGCGCACATCAGCTGCTGTCTCCCACAAGGCATCCAGCGCGACTTTGAATTCTCGAGTTTCGACTACGTCCCGAGTCTCATCTTCGAATCTCGACATTCCTGAGGAAGCGCCCGATACCGCGCTACGGGCCCGCATATGCGCCGTCTTTCGCGACGCACAGAAGACCACTGCTACTCATCGGAAGCTGGTGGTCAATTTGCGCAAGATCCATGAGGCATGCTGCTATGAACCCACCCACTCCGCCAAATCAGCTTCGGACGAATTCGACGAGGCCGACTTCAACAGTGAATTCTCGAGATGCGTATTGAGGACTATGCCGGTCAAGAGGAGCGAGGGAGTCGGTGAGAAGACCATCCGCTTCGTCGGCCTGTTTTTGCGACACGCCAACGACAAGGACAACGAGCTGCTCGGTGAAAACGATGTCGATGCTAGCACCATGCCCGAAACACCGAGCACTCGTCTCACTACCCAGGTGATGGAAGCCGTTCTGCCTTTGCTCACATCCAAAGACAAGTTTGTCAGGTACAGGGCAACCCAGCTAATTTCCCATATCATCAACTCCCTCGATGCCATTGACGACGACTTGTTTCAAAAGCTGCGCCATGGCTTACTCAAGAGGATACGCGACAAGGAAGCCATGGTCCGATCACAGGCCGTGCTCGGTCTTGGCCGCTTAGCTGGCAACCAGGTCGAGGGCATGGCCAACTCGGACGATAGCGACGACAATGCTGAGACTGGTCTGCTGGAGAAGCTCCTTGAGGTTCTACAAAACGACCCTAGTGCAGACGTCAGGCGATCTTTACTCGTGAATCTACCTATTCTGCCAAACACTCTCCCCTATTTACTCGAAAGAGCTAGAGATCAGGATGCCGCAACTCGCCGGGCTGTCTATTCAAGACTCCTGCCTGCTCTTGGTGATTTTCGGCACCTGTCTCTCTCTATGCGCGAAAAGCTCCTCAGGTGGGGCCTTAGAGACAGAGACGAAAACGTACGTAAAGCCGCCGGACGGTTGTTTCGTGAGCGGTGGATTGAGGACTGTGCTGCGGTCAATCAGCCAGAGGACGGCGAGAAGCCTACCGAACCTGCGGAGCCGGATCTTGACGGCCTATTAGAGCTCCTAGAACGCATTGATATTGTCAACTCAGGCGTTGAGAATGGCGTCGCCTTGGAAGCCATGAAGGGCTTCTGGGAGGGGCGTCCAGACTATCGAAATGCGGTGAATTTTGACGATAAATTTTGGGAAACCCTAAGTGCCGAATCCGTCTTCATAGCCCGCAGCTTCAATGAATTCTGTCGGACTGAAGGGAACGGCAAGTACGAAACCCTTGTGGAGGAGAAACTGCCAGAAGTCACTAAACTGGCCTTTTTCCTCGAGCGTTATCTCAACGTCCTCATCGAGGCGATCCGGAGGATAAATAGCCGGGAAAATATTGAAGATGATGACGAGGAAGATGAAGACACGGTTGAGCAGGAGTTCATCGTTGAACAGCTGCTACATATCGCTCTTACATTGGACTATTCTGACGAAGTTGGACGGCGAAAAATGTTTGCTCTCCTTCGCCAAGCTCTGTCGATTGCGGAGCTGCCGGATGAGGTCACCAAACTCACCATCGACGTTCTACGAGATATCTGTGCACCCGATACGGCCGGGGAAAAGGAGTTCTGTAGCGTCGTCCTGGAAGCTGTGGCGGATGTCCATGATACTATCGTCGACGAATCCGCTATAGGGGACGGCGAGGAAAGCTTTCACTCGGCTCGCTCTGAGGTCAGTGGTGATAGTACCCCGACTAAGAACGGGAAACATCCCAAAGACACCGACTTGAGTGAGGAAGAAGCCCGGGAGAAGGCCATCAAGGAGATCATGATCAACATGAAATGCTTGCACATCGTCCAGTGCATGCTTGCTAACGTGGAGGGCACTCTCCAAGAAAATGACCATCTGGTGGCCATGCTTAATAACCTGGTCGTTCCAGCAGTTCGGAGTCATGAGGCCCCGGTCCGTGAACGCGGTCTGGTATGTCTGGGTCTCTGCTCCTTGCTGGACCGCCCCCTGGCGGAAGAAAACCTGACTCTTTTTATGCACTTCTTCAGCAAAGGTCACGCCGCTCTGCAAATCACTGCACTCCAAATTCTGACCGACATTCTCAACGTACACGGCGCACAGCTGCTCTCAGCTAACCCGGCCTTACTCAAGGTGTACGTTCGGGCGTTACGATCTGGATCCAAGAATCCAGAGGTCCAGGGCGCCGCCACGGTTGCCGTTTCGAAGTTACTGTTAGGCCGCGTCGTGACAGACCAAAAGACAACGGCAGAGCTCCTGAAAACCCTAGTTGTCGCGTACTTCGATCCCTCGACTGCTGGGAATCAGAGTGTAAGACAGGCGCTCAACTATTTCCTCCCGGTCTTCTGCTATTCGAGGATGGAGAATCAAGATCTCATGCGGTCCGTGGCGCTTGACGCTTTGCATGCACTGTACAATGTGAAAGAAGGCATCGACGACGATGACATGGATGTTGGCGACGAGATGGCCAGCCTGAATACTATCGGTGCTTGTCTGGTGGACTGGACCGACCCTCGGAAGTGTTTCGTCCCAGGAATGCCTATGGACGCCGATAAGAAGAATGTCAACGGCGATGTTCACTTGGATTTCGCCGCCGATATCCTGGAGAAACTGAACAGCAACTTTAGCAGTGAGTCACCGTGTTTCGTGCCCAAGGGTCGTTCCCGTTCCACCCCATTTTGGTACTGACAAGGTCGCAGAGGAAGAGAAGAGAGTAATCGCACCTCTACTCGGGAAGCTGCATGTCTCGCCGGCGTCGTCGGAGGAGAAGATACGCAAATTGTATGAAGAAGTATGTGAAGCGGTGGAAGACAACCTGCTGTCGGAGGCGACGGGGCGAAATGCGCTTTACAAGATACATGTAAGCCTCGGTAAGATTGTCAACCAACTTGGCGAGCAAGACAAGGCGTCAAGGCGAAGTGGCAGCCGAAGCGTATCGATGGCGCCGGACGACAAGACGATGACGACGGAAGATGTCACCATCGTACCGGAGCGGCCTATTGAAGAAGAGGCGCAGGAAGATGCCACAGAGGTCGATGGAGACCGAACTAGCCTGACGAAACGCGAAGAGGGCGAGTCACTTGTTGAGGACTTACTGACAGATGACGGGGATGCATGATGAAATCGGAGTTGTGTTTGGTTTTGAGTTTTCTGTACGGTTTGTTTGATATAATGTGTGAATGAAGGTCCCCTTTTTCTCTTAATCACGCCATGGCTGTTGAACAGGCGCTGATACCAACATCCCCCCCTTGGACATCGGGTGACACACATCAAGCTCCTAACCCTTACCTCTCTTGAGAAAATAGTTCAGGTTTCAAATTCTATCCCAACTACCTGGCGTTTTCGCTGGGCTATATTCACCCCAGTTCTCTCGAAAAGTTCTGACACCGGCCAAGAGGTGCAGGTGTTGAATCATGTTGTTTTCAAAGGGTTTCATCGTCACAGCGTACAAACAATGATGCCCTGCCCATCTCCTGGGGGCTGATATATCCCTTCGATGTACAAACCAGCCTTTGCGAGTAGGGATCTCCATTGTGCCTCTGTCCTCTCCATCGACGACATCAGGGCCAGCATCATCAGATCCCATTCCGCCGCGAGCAGCGGGCATCCCGTATCTGGTAGGATAAAGTCGTTGATGACGAGATGCGAGTAGCCCTCCTTCATCGATGACATGACGTTTCTGAGGATTTGAAGACAATCCTCGTCGCGGTAATCGTGCATAACGAACTTCAGAAAATACACCCGCGCACCTGGTCGCTGTCATTAATCTCAAAGCAGTGACGAAACATGGATACCTCCAACCTACCAGGAACTGGGGCGTCCTTGAAGAAATCCATAGCATGTTTCTCGATGTTTGCCGGCGTTTCTGGTGCGCTGTCAAGCACGGGTTGCTGGTCCTGCAGAATGAAGGGGCCGTCTTCCGAGGGGAATTGTGCGATAAACTCGATCAAGTCGTGGCCATGACCTCCGGCGACATCAACCAGCAATGGCCCCTCGTGATCACGGTCCCGTTCAAGTAGCTTGTCTTGGACTGGAAACCAAGTGACCCACGAGGGGCGGCTTCCCCGATCGCCTTCGAAGAAGGCATTGGCAGCATCCCATCGATCCTTGTTCTCGGGCTTCATGAGCCAGGGGAAGATGGGGATGCTGGCGTTGAACGCCTTGTGGAATGGCCCGTTCATCGGGTCAGTAGGGTTCTTGTATCCGGTCTCTCGAAAATACGCCGGGCATTCCGTGATGATTGGCATGGACTGATCGTAGCTGCGGCATGAATCAGTCGGTGTCGAGACCTCGTACAAGAACGACACGGGCATTCCTTACATGAACTTGGCCATGCCTTCTGTGGTCCTAGTGCGCAAATGTGATACCCATCTCGTGCTTCCATACAAGCCGTCGCCTTCTTCTGCGACGTAGCCCGAAGCTGTGAGCACACGAAGGAGGCGCCCTACGTCTTGTCAATATTATGAAATGAGCGTGTGGTGTCGTTCAAGATGTTGACAGACTGATCAAATCCTCATCCGCGCCTGTTGCCTTGGAAATATCGTTTGCCGAAACGACGCCCTTGTCAGATATCATGGTAAAGATATCCAGATGGACGCAAGATCGGATGGACATCCATATGGCCGGCTAGTCATAGTAAGAGACAACCCAAGCTTCATCAGTGATTGATTGCTTTGTGATTATGTGTGTTGCTACCCACACTGTATGCAAACTTGAGCAAGCCATCTGCTGGTTTTTCGAGTGACTGCGTCAACGACGAAGTAAGCTGAAGGGCCCGCACCCTTGTTGTCTCGGTCAGTTCACCATCCGGACTATCCGAGAGGCACGCAATCAGCTCTGAGGCAGAGGCGAGCGCTTCAGCCTTGGTTACTTGGGCGTTCATGATCACGTCCACCCGATCAACGAATCCAACAGTCGCTGGTGATGGAGCAAGGTTATAGATGGCTACCAAGTAGGTGACGAAGCCAGCATTGGAACGGGTACATGTGGACGCGGGAAGCCAAACAAGCGGGAAGGCGATGGGAGGTGCAGGAATACAACCTGTTCTTAACCACCCGCACCTTTGCTTTGGAACGGCACGTAGCGCAAGACCGAGACAGCGAGGACTGATTGACAGAAAGGGAGAAGCCAATCAGTCTATCCCTGAGAGTGAGGCATACCGTGACTGTGCCGCACCTTATCCACAGATGAAGGAGAGCGACGTCGCAGCGTGGTCACGGAGGGAATGTATGCCTAGACCCCTTATCAGGCCCCTTCTCCAATCAGATCCCCATAGACGATGGGCTCCCTGCTTCGTCGTCTGCCCGTTGACCTGTCAGCCTGGGCACCGATTTCTATATACTCACTGTCTGGGTTCATCCTTCTCATGCTGTAGACAGTTAACGGCTCACACAGGTCAGCCAGCCAGCTGGTATGTATCATTACTGGCACTGGTAGTAATGCTGACAGGTATCCATGTACACAGGGTCGCGTGCTGGGAGGCGACCACTTCTCGTGTCTTGTTATGGCAGCTTCGGAGTACTTTCCTCGTCCCTGTTCACTACCGAGTTATGGATGCTATCGTGCTGAAGCCCCTATCAAGGCGGGTATGCCTTGCCAAAGACCCCTACAGTGGTTGCTAACGACTAGGGGGCTACACTCAACGCTGTATCTTGGTCCCTTCGGTGCCCTCATGGTTCTTACATGCGTCGCTCGAAACTATTTGAGAGCAGATAAGGCTCGTATCTCTTACCCTTTCGTGGAGCCTGGCAAGAGAGCTTACTTGAACTCGTCCAGTTGTCCTGAACCAAACTGGTTGGGATGGCATCTCTATAACCTTCGGAGCCGTCAGCTGATGTTGATCCCACAAATTCAACACGGATTGGTATCCGTTGACGCACCGCCTCTGGTTATCAGCCATCACATCCATGGATGCTCTGCTCTCGTCCGCGTCTGCGCCTCCTACGGGACGGAGGTACGTTTTGACCAGATCAGCCCGCCCAGCCATGTGCCAGAGACCGTCAATTTCATCGCTGTCGTCATTTCCATCGTGTTATCGACAAGCAGTAAGATCTCGATCCTCGTATTTCTCAAACAGCTCACAGGGGCCGCGGCAAGTGATGTCATTGGGTTTCCTTTGGGGGCTGTGTATCATCCTGATTTTATTGAACAATACAGAAACGGCTCTTGAGTCTTCTTCTCTGCGACCACCAGCTAGGCAGCGGGTTACTTCGGTTAAGGGAAGCTACTTCAATCACTACATGGGATGAGTTATGCTCGAAGTCGACAAAACAGATGACGGGCGCTACCCACGTCGCAGGTTGTATAGTGGAATATACCCAGTCGGCCTATCACGTTTTTAAGGATATACTTATGGCTGTTCCCTGGATGTTACCATTACCAATCTTAATATTAGCATGAAGATGCAAATAGGTCTGTGTATCCTCATGGGGGCGACATCTCGTGAGAATACTCTAGTGTCAACGTCTCGAGTCGTTTCACTGCTGGTGATATCTACGCTGCCGTAGCGACTATTATGAAGGTGTGTGAGATACAGAATCTGGACAAGCAGGAAGACATCGCCTGGGTCTGGGTCCCAATACTACTATGCTATACGTGAGCCCCCCTCACTGTACTCGAAGTCTCCACGCTGACAGGCTTCAGTTCCGAGGTATGCAGAGGCTACAACTGCTCCCAAGTAGGTGTGTGAACTAACGAGATCATAGTATATAAATCATCCTTGAGACAATCCCGACGCTTTGGCTGCTCTTGAAGCTGCTGGCGAAAAAGAAGGGGGGGGGGGGGGGGGGGGGAGCGGGACTCGAGCAACTAAGGCCCGTACAGGAATGAATATAACCGACGAGCGAGAAGTCGAAGCTGACGCGTGCCAGCTCCCCGAACACAAGAACACATCGAAGAGCATATCGAAGAGGGGCACTGTCTCACAGCTCTTGAAAAGCTCGGCAAGATGCGCATGCAGATGATTCTTGATGATGATAGGAAGTGATGTATCATTAACCTAGTCCTATTGGGCGACTATATGTTGACGTCGGGTTTGATCTGAGCTGTGGTATGTCGAAACTCTCGTGGCCATGATTGTAAACATGGGCTTTTGCACACACGATCTTTGTCTCAGCCTCTCTCCCCCCACACTGTCCACACTGCGTCCATACCTTTGCAGTTTTAATGGTCCTCTCTGTGGACCTTGCATCCGAAGTATGCAAGCACAAGTGCGAAGTATTCACTTACACAGCCAGTCCGGAGCCTTCAGCAGGGAAGAGCCGAGCACAACCAACGAAAGCCTTACGCCTGTATGTTTGTCAAGCCTGTGGTATTGCATGATGGGCCGGGATGTCTGCCAGCGTTTTCATCTGTTTCTATCAGAGGGGGCAAGCATATAAGAGTTAGGAGGTCAAGTCCCATCCTCGCTGCGATAATCACGACTACCGATCAATATCAAGACCTCTTCAGCTGTCTATTAAGGGGTGGTGAAGCCAGCAATGCAGTTTTGATACGCTTGGGACACCCAACGTCCAAATTGTAAAGTTAACTACCAAGTATCTACTCTTCTACGGCACGAGGGTGCGAAGCCTCTAATGCCACGATTCTCGGTCGTGATGAAAACCGCAACAATTAATACCTCGAACATGGAGACGCTAAAATCATACACAAGTCGAGGGTATCATGTTGAAGGGTGCTCAAAATGGCCCACGTTGGCATCGATGGCTTCTTCTCAAGGAACATAGATATACTCTCGTAATGCAACTCGAACCGAAATGACAAGCACACCCCTTCGTGCTTATGCGGGTGAGAAAGCCGATATCTGACTTCCCTATATTGGACCCGATCTCCAGCATTTCCCGTAAAAGGTCACCCAAGGATTCCTCCTCCATCCACAAATACAGGATATGTGAGATAGCGGCAATCCAAGAGCCAGAGCGAAACGAGGACTAGTGGGCACATTGCTGATTCGGCAACTGAAGCAGCGTCTGTTCGACCAATTCGAGATCTGAATGACAGGACTGATCTGTAGTAGCATCTGGCTCTTCGATTTACTCAAGGCCTCGGATATCCAAGGACTTGATATGTATCAAGCTAGCTTTACGGCTTCGATATCTCACGTTAATATCTCCCCGTGATCTGTTCCCACATCCTGTCTGGCTGTCCGACTCTCTTCGGCGCCAGTTTGACGTGGTTCACGTTCGGTTGGCTCTGAGCGTCATCCGCAGTGATGCCCCGAACGCGTCTTCCTGCACAGCTTTCAAGAATGAAAAATTCTGAGCTGGAATTGCTAACAACAAGCCAAGAACCCGGTGGCCAGCTGAAATGGGCTGAATGGGCTGAATGGGCTGAATGGGCTGAACCCGACCCACATTGCCGTTATGAAATATCTTGACTCCAGCGTCTGACGTGGAGGCACCTTGGATAAACGCAACCTTTGGCCGAGTGAGAGAGTTGGCAAATTGAAGGCAAGATTTCCGCTCGTAAAGGGGGATTACGAGCGGAAGAAAATTCAAGAAAGCAAGACTAAATAAAACTAAATAAAATTCACGAGGTCGGGCTTTCGTACCCATATACTTCGTAACGTGGCGGTGTCTTTTGGTGTCATGTTTAAAAGTGGATGGCCCAGGTGGCCTCTGAGGCTGAGCTTCTAAGTTCCAACGGGGGACAATCTGGCAGTGCTCTCTCCAGCGGTATTGATGGACCCCTATTGGATGGATACTCTGGGCCGGGGTAAGGTACTGCCCGGCAGCGCGGTACCCGGGTACGTAAGCCATGCCGTACGCTTATTGGGTAACTCCACCAAAAACGTCCACGTCTGCCCTGATCCTGATGTTCAAATGTTTGTCCATTCCAACGGCCTTCCACGCCACTTCACTCCATACCTAAGTACAACTGCATACATCAAAGCCCGACGATAGGTATGCAGTATGCCAATCGTTTCCTGACCTTTACTTCATTTTATCTCGTCTCGTCTTGTCATTACCACGTCAGCTGAGCGTCCTTCTCTCGTTGAAAAACCAATAACCTACTAAGTACCTAGGTAGGTACTAGGTAGGCAGATCCAGATCCGTGAGCATTTCGTGTTGTGTTGCTTTCCCCCCAGCCGCAACTCTGAAACACCACACGACTCCCACGCCTGCAGCCGAAATCGATACCACACCAATAACCAAGTGGACGCTCCATACCTACTTTTAGGTTCACGGTCAACTTCCCAACTTCTCAACAATCGTCAATCGCCAGAGCTTGCATAGCTCTGGACTCACCTCGATACCATGGCCGCAAACGACTACTATAACGATTCCTCCCGATACAACAACGCCTACAACGCCTACGAGCCATCACTCACTTCCACCAAGCCCCCCACCTACACATCCCAGGCCCATCCCCCAGACCGCAATACCGCCACCTCACCCTTCGAGTCCGTCTTCGACGACCACGTCTATCCCGCCAACTCGCGTCCTCAGCCATCTCCCTCTCCCATCTCTACCAGCCAGCAGAGCTTCGCCCATGACACGAGGTACCATGGGTCCGCTCCTGGCGATGTCTCCCCCGGGGGCGCAGATGATATTCCCCTTCAGCCGCACAACAACAACTACCATAACAGTAATAATAACAAACCACTTGGCTATCTGGGAGACTCGACCGATCATGTGTATGATGCCGCCGGACCCGCCGCCGACCGCGACCGCACGAAAAAAGGCCGGCTACATTTTGGGGAGTTGGGCATGCTGGGTTCCGACAAGAGACGCATACCCATCTTTGTCTACCTCTTCTCCGTCATCCAACTGGCCGTCTTCATCGCCGAGTTGGTCAAGGCTGGTAAGCCCCCGTTCGCTTGCGAGACATGGCTCTTGGCCTTCGCTAACCTGTATTCCTTTCATAGCACAACTGACTGGCTCGCCCATACAAACAAAGCCAACCTTCAACCCCATGATCGGGCCCTCGCAACAGGTCCTCATCAATATGGGATCAAGATACGTCCCGTGCATGAAGAACGTCCATGGCATTCAGGATTACGTTGCTCCTCCGAACTACGAACCAGGCATCCCATGGCAATGCCCCAATTCAACCTCACTGAGCATCGACGACCCCTCCAACAAATGTAGCCTCTCGGAGCTGTGTGGGTTTGGCGGCGTTCCGAATCCGGAGTGGACAGGGTTGGATCAGTCCCCCGAGCCCAATCAGTGGTTCCGCTTCATAACGCCCATCTTCATGCATGCCGGCATTGTCCACATCGGCTTCAACCTTCTCCTCCAACTCACCATGGGCAAAGATATCGAGAGAGCCATTGGTTCCATCCGGTTCTTCCTCGTATACATGAGCGCCGGCATCTTTGGTTTCGTCATGGGCGGAAACTATGCCGCTCCGGGTATTTCGTCGACGGGGGCATCTGGTGCCCTTTTCGGAATTATCGCTATAACCCTTCTCGACCTCGTCTATTCATGGGGGGATAGGCGCAATCCTGGCAGGGAGTTGATTTTCATTCTCATTGAAATTGTCATATCCTTCGTCCTGGGTCTTCTGCCTGGATTAGACAACTTCTCCCATATCGGTGGGTTTATAGTAGGACTGTGCCTGGGGATCAGCGTCTTGCATTCGCCCAACTTCCTTCGCCGCCGGATCGGTGAAGACCACTTCGGGGGGCCTTCCTATTCCACAGTGGGTGGCTCGGGCATCACAAGTGTTGCCTTTCCCGCCTTTTACAGGAACCCGGTCGGCTTCTTCAAAGGTCGCAAGGCTTTGTGGTGGGTATGGTGGCTGGTGCGCGCCGCGTTTCTCATCCTAGTGGTGGTAGTCTTCATCGTTCTCATCAACAATTTCTACGCCAACCAAAACAACTGCACCTGGTGCAAATACCTGAGTTGCTTGGTGAGTGTTGCTAACCCTGGCGTGAGTACGCGACCAAGCTAACGCGATTATAGGATGTGAACGGATGGTGCGATATTGGTTATAATTTTACCAGTACTTGATAGAAGTTGACTCGGGAGGGAGGGCGAGAGGCTCGGTCGGGGCCTTAGGGACACGGGCCCGGCCCCCGAAGTCAATATTTGTAATGATATATACCCGAAGTGGCGGTACTGATATATGGTACTCCCTCACGTGTTATTCGAGTGTGATGAGCACTCCTGCGCAGAGGACGGCTTGGAACGAATGGGTACGACACTGTGCCAGGTGATATTGGGTAATGAGTTGCTGGGGGGAGATGATATACCCATGACGATCTACATAATAAGAAGACTTGACAATACGATGAGTTTGATAATAGCGCATGGGTGATGTCTAGAGAGGCAATGTCCACTTGGGGTCTGTGTAGGTTGGCCATGGAGCACACGGCACATGCACAACGGCACCAGAAGGGGGGGTGTCCATGATGGATGATGGCCCGAGTCTGACCGTGTTCCACTCCTACCTTGGTATAAATGCATGTAATCCACACGCGTAGGGCGTGGACATGCTCCAACAGCTGACCGAAGACACGGGTGCCTATGCCTCTGACTGCCGAAACCATAACAGCAGGCGGTTCATGCATTGATGAGATATAAGTTATGGCGGGATTCTGAAAGTATTCTCCAGGGCTGTGTCGGGAAAGTCTATTGTTAGACTGACTATCAGATTCTTGGGACGGTGTTAGTCACGAGTGGCCATCACCACCTGGGTATCCAATTGAGTGAGTGTATACCTAGGTAGTATGTGTGGCACAGCCTGTCGCCCAGGGAGAGCATTTGAAGTGTTGGCGCGTCCGGGTCAGAGATTCATGCGATAGGAAATCCTTCGAAGGCGACAAGTTTCGGACTGGGGGCGATGGCGGAGGAGGCGGAGGAGGCGGAGGTTGGGGACTGCAGGCCAAGGCCAACCAAATACATGCCTTCTCCTTCCGTCAGTGAAGGCCCCCTTTGGCGAGCGCGTGGTGGGCGATACGATGGATTTGTTGACATATGCTGGTAGTGATGATCCGGCGCAGGGCGTGTTCGTGATAGCTGGATGGGAAGAAGTCGGAGGAGTCGGCTGGGGTGGGGGAGGGTCCACGGGTGTTCGCCTGCTCTGTTGGGTTAAGTAGCAGACGGGCGACTTACAGCTTTCGGGCCGGAACAGCTCCAGCCAAGAGCTGAAGAGGCGAGGGCATTGGTTTTCCTGAACGATTCTCAGCTCGTTTTCCACGGAGGGCAGGTGGCAGTTCTCAACTTGAACGGAGTACTCGGTAGACTAAGGTTAGAAGTCTTTTACGACAGTCGATCATCTAATAACCGCCAGCTATCTCATGTGTACGTATAACTTTATAAGACTCGAGGCAAGCAAGGGACATGGACGGCCTGCCGCAGTGGGTATACGATGAGAGTCCAGGCAGCATTGATAAGCATAAGTACGACAGACAACGCTTATCATCACGCACTTCACTGCCTCATACAAGCTGACAAGTACCTACTTATTACTCCCTACATCAGTGATGCTGCCAACACTTACACGTGAAAGCCTCCAATGACATCCTTGGATCTCTGCTTTCCGGTACCGGTACAGTACTGGACGTTGCAACTTGCAGCAGCCGCGCCCAGCTCGCTCGCCTGTTGGTATCTTAACATTACCTACGAAGTAGGTATTATTATTATTAATATGAAAAGGAGTTACAGTGCATCATCAGTGACAGGCTGGGCTGCTGCTGGCTGGGAGGTAATGCAATGGAACCTCGCCTCCCTGCATGAAACAGTCACATTCCGCCCTCGTCGTCTATTCTCATTTCTCCAAGCCTCATCAAGGACTGTTCAACTTGGCCAGTCGGGGCAATCAACGTTCGCCGTCAAGAAAGCTTGGTTGTCTGGTGGCGGTGAGCCCTGACGAGCTCAAGACTTCCTGTTCGAATCATGGTTGACGCCAAGGGGAACATGCCACATCAGGAAGGCCGTTGAGGCCCGAGCCTCGCAGTCTCTGGCTCCATCGCTGTTGTTCCACGACGATCCTTACCCGCCACAGCATGGGCGACCCCATCCCCACGGCCAAGCATCATAACTCCCCAGCTATTGGTTGCGCCGGCCGCCGAGTTAATCTCACGGCATCTGATGATTACCGTAGATAGACCATCTGCCATCTGCCTTATCTACGGAGTACTACTGTATGATAATGTAGGTACCCAAGCTCATTAGTCTAACCGACGACCCTCCAACAATACCACCGTCGACCACCCCGGCAGCAACTCGGGGAACCACCATGGGAACCACCATGGGCCATGGTGTCATCATGTCCCAAGTCTCATCATATTCCAAGTAAGTAATCAGTCTCAAGCACCAGGCGCGCCGCACAAGCCAACCCACCCTGCCTGCCACCACAGAGAGTCAGAGACTACCGACACCCCGGCAGCCTTGGACCCTCGCACCTTGGTGCTTGGTCTTGAGCCCCAAGGCTCTCATCCATTCGGGTTTCCTATCCAACCAGCTAATAAGTAGCTAGCCAGCCAGCCAGCCAGCTTGCACCCCTGCTTCGACGTCTAAAACCACCGAGAGGCTCCATACCCTACCAACCCGGTTGTGGGAGGTGGCGAGGTGATCGGCGGCTGATATGCATCTGATTATCAGCATCAACTATGTACGAGCCCTCACAGGTCCGTCCTTCTACGTGCAATCTCCTTCTCGAGCACCTACTCATCCCCGTCCTCCCATCAGTGGCTTGACTTCTCCTCCCCGACCCCCTGGGAGCTGTCTCGACGGGGAAAACGACGTCCGGTACTCGCAAGGATCTCCTCATTATCGCCTCCATTATATGGCAAAGTCAAGGGTTATCATGGCTGGCAGGCAGGCAAGACTACTACTCGCCCATCAAGTGGCATAGTATAAAGCTCCAGACATCTTCCATCCTATCTTCACTTCTCCTCCCTCTCATCATCCCACGTTGAGAAGTCCGCCTTCAAGAGAATCTCTTCTGGTACCCGTCAAGCCCAGCCCATAGAAAGTTCCACCGTCAGCTCCATCATCTTTCAATATGCGTTCTACCACTGTTCTCGGTCTCCTCCCCCTGGCACTCGCCGCTCCCTCCAAGCGGTCGACACCCGCTCCTCTCATCAAGCCACGCGGGGCTACGCTTGTCGAGAACAAGTACATCGTCATGATGCACCCGGAAGCACAGACAGGCTCGCTCGAGGCTAGCATTTCAGCTGTGGCCTCCGATGCCGACTACGTCTACAACTCGAACAAGTTCACCGGTTTTGCCTCGTCTCTGACCGCCGAGGAACTCGAGACCCTCCAGAACGATCCAAATGTGAGTTGACGTTCCTTGCTTGCTCGTGTTCCGGGTCTTTCGAGTCTCTGACTAGCATCCAGGTCAGATACATCGAGCAAGACGCCGTTATCACGATCCAGGCCACGCAGGAGGACGCCGATTGGGGTCTCGCACGGCTGTCCAACACGGAACCCGGCAGCACCACGTACACGTACGACGACAGCGCCGGCGAGGGCACTTGTGCGTACGTAGTCGACACTGGCATCGACGTGGACCACGAGGAGTTCGAGGGCCGGGCTTCCTTCCTGGCCAACTATGCTGACAGCGACGACACCGACGGCCATGGCCACGGCACTCACGTGGCTGGGACCATCGGCTCCGTGACCTACGGCGTGGCCAAGAAGACGACATTGTTCGCCGTCAAGGTTCTGGACTCTAGCGGTTCCGGCACTAAGTATGCTCCCATCCTCGGCCTTTCTTCACGGGACGCCTCCGGCTAACCGCGGTGATATAGCTCCGGCGTCATTGCTGGTATGGAGTTTGTCGCTGAGGACGCCAGCGGACAAGATTGTCCCAACGGCGTTGTCGTCAATGTACGTAGGAGCCGGTGCTTTATCTTCTCCCCTGTCCCTCTTCCCGCGAATCCACCGCCGACCCCTTTGTGTCAGCCCCTTCCATGGCTGGCTGGCCTGCCAAGACAAACGCTGACGATGGATTTTACACAGATGTCACTGGGGGGTTCTTCCTCGAGTGCCATCAACGAGGCCGCTGCTAACATCGTGGACGCTGGTCTCTTCCTTGCTGTGGCGGCTGGTAACGATGGTGCGGATGCGTCGAACTCGTCGCCTGCCTCGGAAGAGTCGGCCTGCACCGTGGGCGCAACGACCATCGATGATGAGCTCGCCTATTACTCCAACTACGGGTCCGTCGTGGACATCCTCGCACCCGGCACTGACATCACCAGCACCTGGCCTGGTGGTGAGACGGTAAGTGCTCGCTCGTCCTATCCCCGTGGGCCCGGCTGTCTAGCTCGCGAACTGACCATGCATGATGAATACAGAACACCATCTCGGGTACCTCGATGGCCTCTCCCCACATCGCAGGGCTCGGGGCCTACTTCCTGGGGCTCGGGGCGGCCAGCGCCAGCAGCATGTGTGAATACATCGCCTCGGCTGCCCTGTCGGACGTGATCGACGGCGTGCCGAGCAGCACCGACAACCTCCTCGCCAACAACGGCGAGTAGACGGTGTGCGGTTTGCCGGATGGGTGACGAGACATGATTCTGGAACGTTTGGGTTGGGTTTATGATGTTTTTGGTTGACGGCGCTATCATCAACTCTGCCCGTCTTTTTTCTTGCATTTACAGGGACATATTTTTTCCGGTTTACATACCATCTTGTACATATTTTAAACGCTACTTACACGCACATCCGTGTGTGTTGGACGTACCTATTCATTACTTACCGACGTCTCAATCTAGACCATGTCTTAAAACGACTCTCATGCATAGTTCCCCCCATCGTATGTTCACAACCATTACGCCGAGTATTGGTTTCACGGTGGGAGAGGTGGTCGATCGCCTCACGAGAAGGACGCAAATCATTCATCTATGGTTTCCTGTGCTTGGATGGTAAGACCTTATCTGGGCAATAATATTATCGCCGCAGTTCTGGGTTCTAAGTACGACTCTACCTTACCACGTACTGTACTGTACTGTACATTTCAATGATGTTTACAGATGTACCATACTTAGGTATTGCGTGAAGGCTGCCTCCTCGGGTACCATGACGCATCCAATCACCTTCGATGACAAGAATCCAGTCAGTCATACATACCAGGACCGTCTCCGATCGAGTTTCGGACGACTGGAGGCTTAAGTCCTCTCGCGCATGAACAATCCTACTACATGGGGCGTACGCCGCAGAGAGTCGATATGCCGCCCGTGTGTTCAAGGTTCTCATGCATACTCCAAATCCTGCTGCACGCTATCCCAACACAACACACCTTGCACCTTGAACAACGATGCGCCTCCCTATTCTTTTCTTTATCTAGGACTCCGCGAAATCCGTCACCTGGTCAAATTATTAGCTGGGTACCTCCATACCTCCATATCGCCGAAGAACACGCCCAACATCGGCTGAACCATGCAGTCAAATACATATGCAAGCAGTAAGAGATTTGGCTTATGGCTTGACTCGGCTATCGGTCGCAGAATACCGCACTCGCGCACGGTAGATATACATACCAAGTGGTCTGGATGACTCTACAACGAAGCTACTCTGATGGCTGGCACCTGTATGCGTATGGGATCATGGAGTGGAGTGTTCAGGTTCAGTGTTACCGGGCTATTTCAGAAGGCTGTCGATACGGTAGGGCGGACCACAGGCACCGATGGTGAAAAACGATTTTTTTAGTAGGTGTACGCTAGGGGGTGGGGGGAAGGAGCATTTTATCAATTTATTAGGGATAAGAAGGTACAACCCCTCTTTTACCCTAAGTAGCAATTGCTTAAATAAGAAGGCGGTTTATTTTATTTTTTTTATTATATTATTTTTATTATAATAATTATGCTTTATATATTATAATTAATTATATATATATTATATACGAATTATTTTTTAATATTACGATTATTATTAATTATAACGCTTAATTATTAATTATAATTATTTTAATTATTAATTATAATTATTTCACTATTTTAGCTGTATTTAATTATAATTATTTTTTTTCCCTTTTTTAAAACCTTTAAATCGTAATTTTTATTCATTAAATCTTTAATTTATATATATATATATATATATATATATATATATATTTTTAAATAAACGCATTTATTTAATATTTTTTTTTAATTATAAAATTTATTTATCGAATTATTAACCATTTTTTTATATATATTTTTATTTTAAAAATAAATAAAATTTTTAATTAACTTAAATTTAATTGCGCTTTTTATTAATAGAATTTTCGATTATTATTTTTATATAAGCTTTTATTTTTAAAATAAATAAAAGTTTTATATCGTATAATTAAATTATATAATAATATAAAGAAAAAATATATAAAAAATAGAAGTAAATATTCTTTTATAAAAGCCTTATATTTAAAAGCTATAGTTATTTAAATATAGGGGTGGGTGTATAGGGTTTTTCACTATTGGTCCCTATGGTCCGCTGTAATACAGATGAGCTTAGCTATGGCGCGGCGAGAGAAGAAGGAGGCAGGCGGTATGGTGGCACAATGGGCTGGCTGCCTGAGAGCGATCAGCAAATGAACGATTAGTACTTATATAAACAAGTAGAAAGCCCATGTAGCACGAACGTGCCCAACTTGCCCGAGGGAGTTGTTGGACATCCTTACCTTCGTTGATACCGACATGGAGAGTATGAGAAAGCCTGCAGGTAGGCACCAGGGTTGCCCTAGCAGGGCGTGGAAGTAAGTATGCCGTCGTCTTGTACCCACGATGGAAAGCATGCGATTGGGACCGATTGGAATAGACCAACAAGACTGGATGGCAGATGTCTATCACCATCACCACCGTATTGTTCGTGGTCAGACGCTATGGGGAGAGCTTTACCGAAGGCAGGGTGTCCCGGACGAACAGCAAAGCACATCAGACGGGCTCGACACGGATATTGGGACGAACTGAGGGGGCGGATGGGTTACTCCCGTGCGAGCAAAGCGCAGAGCCTCATCCCACCCACGTGAGGGGGTGTGTAGACGTAGACGTGGACGTGTCCGTGTCGGGTTCATCTATCGAAGCAGGATTGCCAAGCACACAGGAGACGACGCCCGATCATAGTGCTCCATATCGAGAAGAGAGTTGATACTCGCGAGCGGCGTGCCGAAGGTCGACTTATTATGAACAAAGAGCACATGCGGGGGATGGTAGGGATCGAGGTGAACCACTCTGGGGCGTAAGCTGAGATGCAATGCGATAGAGCGAGTGCCACGCAGCATATCTGATTGGCGGCCGATGGACTCACTTGCATAATTCTACCGCTTGGCCCAGAAGATGACTTCGCCCGGCTTATATGGACACTCATATGGACACTTATATGGACAGAGGAGAAGCAGGCAGGCAGCAGCCATCATCATCAGGTGTAGATCAGGTGAAGAAGGCAGCTATATGCTGCTGTGCAACCCTCCTCCGAGCCGAGATAGTCCAATTATCTACTAGTGAAGTAGTCAACTCACGCGATGCAAGGAGGGGATAGGACGAAGAGAAGAGGCTACTTACCTACCTAGGGTATGTGGGCAGGACGCGGTGATGCCCGGCTGCAACAACAACAACAACATTAATAATAACAACAACAACATTATCACAGGCTTGTCCATCTACATGGGGATTTGCATCCTTAATCGCACCCCACTACACCTTGGATCAAACAATAAAAGGCCACCTCCTCTCCCATCACTTAGACTAGCAAAGCTGCACCTTTGCAACATTCAGGAGTCCATCCCGAGTACATGGCACACACCATCATCAGCGCCTCTGCATCCCGTCTTTGTGTCCGCCTCACTTTCCCTCATTTCCTCCGCCCCAAAACGTAGCATCTGCCCATCTTAGTCCTCGGTCAGTACCAGGGGCGCTGCAGCTGACATAGAAAGTCCCCTTCTTCACCCGCTCTCTTTCCCATCTCGAGTGCCCGATATCTAGAGCTTTCAAAACCCCCTTCACATCTACAGTGTCACACATTAGCCCACCACCCACCAAACCCCTATAGAACCTGCCTACCTACCTACCTACCTAGGTAGACACCACACCGCTTCCGGGCAGGCGCCTTGTCACCATGGCTGGAAACATGCATTTCAACGGGCCGATGGGACCTTCGGGGCCTCCCCGGGAACCTGACCCACGCCCCGGATTACCACCGCCCCCGGCAAGGACGCTCCTACCTGTGCACCTCCGAGGTGGTCCGGTAACCCAGGTTTCCGATGTAAGCCAGCATTTCCGGTCAGAGGCCGACATGATCGCCGACTTGACCGAGTTCGTCGTCTTTCGCTTTGAGAAGATGCCGGAACAAAGATATGATGAAGAGACCGGGAGACCTCGGCTACCTACCTGGGACAAGGCCATTAGAACCGAGGTTCGAATGACGCAAAAGGAGATAGCCAGGCAGATCAAACATCTGAACCATACGTCACAGACAGCCGTCGACAAGAAGAACTTGCTGAGCCCCGTCCTCCAGCGACAAATTGACCATGCACAGGCTCAGCTCATAGACAGCGACCATGATCCGATCAACTATCAATGGGTGCTTGCCCAAGTCGATCACCAACTCAAGGAAATCGACCCCCGTCTGGTCTACCGGGGACGCCATGGTGCGACTCTTCAAAAGCATCGAAGCGCATCGAGGAGAAGTACAGGCTCACACCCAAGTCGTCGCAGGAGGAGAGCATACGAGCGAATCTCCCTTACGGCCTATTTTAAGCGCCTGCCGCGAGAACATGCCCATGTTTCCATGCTGTGGGAAGCTAAGAGGAGAATGCCACTTACGCATCCTCATCCTATGGCCCCCCCAGCTGCCATGAATCCAGGGGGAGGTGGCGGGTTACCACCCGATGGGCGAGGGCCCCCACGAGGGCCCTTCCATCCAGGAGGCGGCGGCGGCAGATGGCCAGCCGATGTTCGTGTGCAGGGCGGGCCACCAGCCGATATGCGTGGGCAGGGCGGGCCACCCAGAGTACCAATGAACGCAGGAAAGCCGGTGCCGGGAGGGGGAGGACCGGTGAGACCAGGGGCGAAAGGGGAAGCCAAATGGGCAACCCCTAGGAAAAAGAGGCGTGAGTCCGACTCGGACTATTCCTCCGAGTCCTCTTCCGCCTGCAGCTCGGACATGACACCGGCGACTTCGCGATCCTCGGGCTCGTCCAAGAGACGAGGAGGGCGAGGGAACAGTAAGAATCGGAGATCGTCCCAGATGCCGGAGAAGAGCAGACCCTACCACAGCAGATCGGGTCCTGACGGAAGACACAAGCCGAGACCGCTCGTGGTCGAAGGCGGATCACATGCGCCCAGGGCACCGGTGGCGCCCATGGCGGGACCTCGATCGGCCACGGCGGCGGCTCGGGACTTTGAACGGGCAAGAGAGGATGCCTACCTTGCCGGGCGACGTGACGAGCAGGACCGGGTACGTGAACGAGAAGTGGGTGGGCCGCGGGTGTTACCACGAATCATTCAAACTGCCCGATCACCCGGGCCTTTCTACAGGACGCGTGCGGTGGGCGGTGATGCGGGAGGACCGCACCGGCGCCGGGACATGGACCTTGAGGAGAGACTCGCTAGGATGTCACTTGCCGACTTGTCGGATGGCTACGGCTCGGAAGGGCTCCGGCGAGAGTACGAGTACCGGATGCAAGGGGGATCCATCTTGGGTTCGGATCCGTTTGCGAGGGATACGGAGTCAGACTACAGTAGGGAAGCCTCGGGATTCATGAGGGGGCGAGGCTTTAGGCGGCAGTATGGGGTGCCATATGTGACCGATGTACCTGACGGGGAGAGCGACTTCAGCCCACTGGCGAGGCCTGTGAGGCTGTACCATTAATCTGTCTGTATGTATCGTTGATATCCACTGTACTCGGTGTTCTCTTTGATTGGTGTTTTACTCTAAGAAGTTAGTTGGTTCAAGTGGTCTCGTACGCTGACGGTGGTGATTATGAGTGAGTGATATTCCTGGCGGGATTTTCTGTCGTGGACTACTCATAAGTATTAAGTATCTGTCTTGATAGCCAGCCGCGATGCTGGTCTCCCAATCAAGACGGTAGCAAGGTGTCAGGTGGTATGTATGTACTTAAGTAAACTGGACGTAAACATGGAGTTTGTGTCTTCGACTTCAAGGTTCTGTTGGATGTTGAAGGATTCCACAGTAGCCTGTGGACCACTACCAACACAGAACCTAGAGTTATTAGGTATGTACGGAGTACACCTCTGGGCATGCACGCAAAAATATCTGCATGACTTCATCCGCCCATGTCTCGTAGTGGGGTTATTTCCGTACCCGGTACTTAAGCGGTGGCCGAAAATGGCTTTTCTTTTCTCTTACGGCATGTACTCTATACCTATCTGGAGGCCCGAATGAAGGGGAAGAGTGAGAAAAAGCGAAAAAGGTTGACCCCGCCATTTCGTCAAGCTCCAAAAAAGAGCAAAGCCAAAGCTTCGACGATCCGGTTCCTGGCGATACTGCTGGTGAAACTACCCGAAGTTACAAGGACATAAGTAGGTACATAAAGTAGACAGACATACCTCCAGGTACCTAGGTGGACTCTCCTCTACACACAAGTTCACAACATCAACCCCCCCCCCCCTTTCCTACGATACCCAATTACTTATTTACCAACCTTCTACTACCAACTCAACCGTCTCCTCTGCACCTCTCCCCCAAGACCAACTACCCTATACCATCATCCAAAATGGCGCGCAAGTTCTTCGTCGGAGGCAACTTCAAGATGTTGGTTCTTGTGCCCTATCCCGTAGAGCCTGCACCGCTCTGGTCTATACCCCCGAGCTGACTGGTGATATCTCACATCTAGGAACGGGACGATCAAGTCCATCACCGAGATCGTCGAAAACTTGAACAAGGCACAGCTCGACTCCAGCGTTGGTAGGCTTCCAACGAATCTCTCGCCCCGTCCGGGCCTTTTCTCCAACCCTGACTCTTGTGTGCTACAGAGACTGTCATTGCCCCCCCGGCCCTATACCTCCTCCTCGTCCGTGAACACGCAAAGAAGGAAATAGGCGTCGCCGCTCAGAATGTCTTCGACAAGCCTAACGGTGCCTTCACTGGCGAGATCTCGGCCTCCCAACTCAAGGACAGTGGCATCGACTGGGCCATCCTCGGCCACTCAGAGCGACGTACCATCCTGGCTGAGAGCGACGAGGTTGTCGCTTCCAAGACCAAATATGCCACCGAGAATGGAGTCAGCGTCATCTGGTGCTGTGGTGAAAGCCTGGAGCAGCGCGAGGCTGGCAAGACCCTTGAGGTCATCGCCAACCAGCTCGCTGCCCTGAAGGCCCAGATCTCCGACTGGAGCAAGATCGTCATCGCCTACGAGCCCATCTGGGCCATTGGCACCGGCAAGGTTGCCACTACCCAGCAGGCTCAGGAGGTTCACGCTTCCATTCGGGAGTGGCTTGGCAAGAATGTAAGCCAAGCGGTTGCTGACGAGACCCGCATCCTGTATGGAGGTAGCGTGAGCGAGAAGAACTGTAAGGAACTCAGCAAAGAGAAGGATATTGATGGGTTCCTCGTCGGCGGCGCCAGTCTCAAGCCTGCTTGTAAGTCCCTACTCTCCACCACGCAAACCCCGCAATAGATCAGCTAACAGAGCCCAGTCGTCGATATCATCAACTGCAAGTTGTAAACAAATCCCTTAGAAGCCACGGCGCCCATTGCAATGGCGTCACGGCGACCGGTATGAAAGATGCAAGGTGAGGGCTCGGGCCGGACTTGGAGATTTCCCTGGAGGCAGCAAGTCGCGACTTATGAATACACCTCAGACCTTATATCCATAGAGTACTCAACAATACAAGCCTATGGCACATATACCTGCGATAGGACCGTCCAGAGCTGGTCACGGAAGCAGATGCAGGAGCAATATCGTCCATTTGATTCGTTACGGGGGCTGTATGCGTGTCAGGCTCAAGCCCGCTCCGCCCAAGACTCGCGTATTATATGTACACTCATGGCACCGTATCGTACAGCCGAGGCCAGCTTCACCGCTGTAGCTCTATACCGGCATACCGTTGCCGTGGTATGGACTCCATATCCCTCTCACACTCTCGCTTATACTGGTGACGGGCTTGTTGACACGTTTGACCTTCTCTCCACTCGCATCTCGTAGCAGCTCTGCCTTTTTCAATATCTGCAAAGAGTCCAGGTTCTTGACGCAGATAGACTTCTGGTTGCCGTTGATATAGTGGCCGATGAGCACGGGGTGTTTTCTTGGTCGGGGAGAGACGGCGAACTCGATTTGGGGATGGGTGGATGCGAATCGGGATAGTTGAGACTTGATAAAAGCACTGGGCAAGACAGAGGTGAGTTCAGAAAAGGCTCGGTTTGCACTGCACAGGTAGTGCTTTGGTCAGGCTCAGCTGGGAGGAAGGCGACTTACTTCATGCCCCTCGAGCTACCGGAGTAATCACAGTAGTGGATGTCTATTCTCTTGCACTGGAGAATAAAGGCACCGAGGCCATTCTGACACAGGAATTAGCAACAGCAAGGCAGAGAAGAGGATAGCTGGATGGATGGGTGATTTGGAAAAGAACGTACTTGGCCGACAGAGACCTTCTCCAAGGCTCTTATGGTCATCTCGGCTTTCCTTGAACGAAGCGACTGACAAGCACGTGTCTGAGTATGAGTGAGTAGTACCTTGGGCTGCAGTCTTGGTCTAGATATACTGCCCCAGTCATCGCGAAGTTCTAAAACGAGTCTTTCTTATTGTTAGTGACTTGAAGAACCGGGCTGGTCCGAGCGTAGATAACAAAATAAGGCGGCCTCAGCAGGCCGGCACTAGTCCTATTCTCTACTGGCGTGGTTCATGATTCAGACTTATCGGGTTATCGGGTATCCAAGGTTAGGTACTTCGTACTCCGTGGCTAATTTCTTATGGGCCTGTAAGTGTCTGTCCCTGCATGGAAAATTAACACAACGCGAAACAACAACAGCACCACCACCACTACCACCACCACTACCACTACCACTACTGTATATCACCGCCATCCACCATCCCTCTTCAATGCCATTTCATCCATTCGTCTCTTGAGCATCTCTTCTTCCTGTGAATCTGTCCATCTATCCAGATCAACATGACAGACAAGCTTCCACCCAACCTCCTGGCCTTGTTTGCGCCCCGACCTCCCTTGCGATGGGTGCCTGCTCCCGATCACCCCCCCGAGCAGCGCAAGACTCATTCCATCGCCGGTGTAGGCGCATACCTATCAGCCTTAGCAGCTTACAAGGACAAGGATGGTTATGTTCCCACCGAGAGCTGGCTTCAAATGCGCGACCGCAAGAAGCTCGAGAAGATCGCCAAGCAAAACAGCATCTTGACCGACGCTCCAGCCCATTGTGAGTCTCGTGCCCATCCTCCCCCTACCGTCCAGCCAGCCACCTTGGTCAGAACTGACCCGAGTTTTCTCTAGACAAGCCAAACGATGATTCCAACATCCGTGGAGACCCATTCAAGACCTTGATTGTCGCACGCTTGAGCTATGACGCCAACGAGCATGATCTCGAGAAGGAGTTTGGCCGTTTTGGCCCCGTCGAACGCGTATGCTGCTCATCATCCACCCCATCTTAGAATGCTTCCAGGCGCTAACAGCCTCGTCAGATTCGCATTGTCAGGGACAGTCATGCCCACAAGAATCCCAACAAGAAGAAAAAGCCCCACCGTGGATACGCCTTTGTCGTGTTCGAACGTGAGAAAGACATGAGAGGTAATACTGCCATTGATATCCCCCAGACGAACATGCATTCCGATGTTCGAAATCTATTCAGCCCGTGTCTCTCACTCGAGATTTGGCCCTCAGGCTTGCCTCATCTCCACCCCTTTCCAGTCCTTTCCTGCCCCCCCCCCCCATCCCTCCATTGGACATGAAACTCAAGGTATGAATGTTTGGTAAGGCTTTACTGACAAAGGCGCGTTGCTGCGCACGTGTGGCTAGCTGCTCTAGATGGTTGCGATGGAATTCGTATCAAGGACCGCCGGATCAAGGTAGACGTTGAGAGAGGCAGAACTGTGAAGGGCTGGAAGCCTCGACGCTTCGGCGGTGGCCTAGGCGGACGAGGCTATTCTAAAGCTGTTCTTTCGCGACCTTCTGGGCCCGTGGGCTTTGGAGGTGGCTTTGGCGGTCGAGACGGCTTCCGCGGCGGTTTTTCAGGTGGCCGAGGACGAGGTGGTTTCCGTGGCAGCGACCGTGGGCCTCGTGGGGGCTTTGGCGGCGGTCGTGACCGCGGCTTTGGCCAGCAGAACGGCAACACCTACAATGCGCCTCCTAATGCTCCAGCTGGTCCTGGCTTCGGCGGCCGTAGTGCTGGCTTTCGTGACCGGGATCGTCAAGCACCTGGTGGTGGGTATGACTCGCGCAGTGGTGGTCGCTCATTTGATGACAGAGCAGGTGGACAACGTGACGGAGGCAGATTTGGCGACAGAGACCGACGCAGCGGCGCCAACTTCGAACCCGTACGCGGCGGGCGGGAATATCGCGACTATGACCGTTCCCGGGATGACGACAGCCGAAAGCGTGGTTATGATGGAGGAGGCTACGAGGACCCACGCAAAATCCGCCGATATTAATCCCATACTTGCTGGAGACAAGATGGATCGATTCAGCTGTCTGGGTGGGTATATTCTTATCTTCAACCACCCGCATGTTCATTATTCCGGTCTCTTTTCCCGCCTTCGGTCAATAAGGGTAAGCTCGGGTAAGACTGTCCAGGCGCTTACTGAAGGCATCCCGAGAGGCCTACCTCCGCATCATAGCCATACCACTTAAGCCCGTGTGGCCACATGGCCCTGCAGCCTTTTCCCGGCAAGAATTGGCCGTGGTCGGGATCGGACAGGTAATACGCTTTCTACATGTAGTTGAATGGCAAGCCGAGGAGAAACACGGAGGATATGGTTAAAATCAGAAGCAAAGACTTGTTGATTTATCAGGTAAGGTCAGAGGTAAGAGTTGTTCGAGCCTACTGACCGAAGCGGCCACCTGGGTGCCAGACAACCCGTACTTGTTTCTAGCCTTCTCTTGTATTATTGTATGTACTCTCTCGCTGGCTCCAGCAGGTGGGAGAATAGTCAATGTGTAGAGTAATTTTGGCCATGGAGAACCTGCTACTATCCGAGCTTAGGAGGCCGGGGACGTAGCTACACCGATGGCGCGGACTGGCTCCAATGTGGTCGAAGATTCAGCCATCCATTTTCTTTTCTTGAGAAATCAAAACCCGCAAATTTTGCCTCTGCCTAGGTACCGAACGCCAGCAACCGGTGATATCGCCATCTTGTTTATAAATGCAATGCAATGCAACCAACCACCCACGCATACGGAATACACCCAGTCGTCCTTCGCCTCAATTATCGTCACCATCCATGGCGTCGGGTCCCACCTCGGTAACTTGGCTGGTCGAGGCACTCCAGTAGGCGAGGACCTTCACCTTGAATTCGCTCAGGCATACGCTGAACAGCTTCAGCAATCTCGTTTGTCGCGAATCCAATACATCACCCTCGCGACATACGACAAAACCGTCCCCGCCAGCTCCGCCCTCGGGACCTTCTTCCAGCACTACTCTTCCCTTGACCATGCGCGTGGGCATTCCCAGACGGCGTAGCTCCGGCTCAAGCGTATGGCCCAAGGGGACGTCGTGCTCTTCGGGCACTTCGCCGCCCGTCGAGTAGACAGTGCCGTAGGGTATGACGAAGTCTCGCGTGGCGGTGACGCCAGCGCGGGCGAAGTCGACCTGGGAGAGCGTCTCGAAGTAGGACAGCAGGGCATCCGGAGGTCGGTTCGTGAATAGGAGGCCGACAGTTCCGGAGAGATAGGAGCTCAGCTTGTAAATGTTATCGGCGTAGCTGTCTTCGGGGCTGTGGCCGAGGGCGCGGGACATGAGCTTGGTTTTGCCGAAGAATAATCTGGGCGACAGTCAGAGAAAGAGTTGAATTTCATTCAAGCACGAGAGGAGAGGGAATTCGGAGGGTAGGAGGAGGACATAGACAGTCAGATGGATAAGACATACCGACTATCGGACAGATCCTGGCGTACATTCTTGAGGTAGGTATTGCGCATGTTGTCGACGGCGAAGACGAAGCAGTGCTGGTATTGAGGGATGCACTCCCTGATGTTCTCGAACAGGCGCTCCTTGTCTTGGCGGGTTTTCTTGTTCACCTGGGTCATGTGAACGACCTTGGACCGTTTGGATTTCGGCATGGTGCTGGCTATTCGTCTCTGGTGTGTAGTAAGGAAGTAGTCGATTGTTATATCAGGAGGCGGATCAAGAGTCCTGGTCGGTCCAACACACAGCAGTATACCGGTACGTTTTCTGGAATTTCCTGCGATAAGACAGAAAAAGAAGAAGAAAATAAATTGATAAGACTATCAAGTGGAGGGGTCCAGCTAGGCACAGCCGTATTTACGATCATCAGCCACAATGAAACAAAAATCCACCTGAGCGGTACCTACGGAGTACTCTGTATGTATCTAAGTATCTACATACCTACCTAAGTTGGTAAGTAGGTACTTGTTAGGTACATTTCTTGCACTTAACCTCCATATAAAGAGGTTCAAGGAGAAACATCCCATTAGCTAAGGTCCCCGTCCCCACCTCTGGCTATCGATAAGCTGAAAGGAACTTCCAAGGTTACTGGCAACCTTGGAACTTTGCTCCCAAAGCTCTTCTCTTCCGAGGTCATCATTATCCGTCGACGCGTGAACCATCTACCCCCTACACATACTTCTCCAACAAAAGCATTTTTCCTACGACCCGATTCGACTCGACTCGACCAAACCCATCCCCAACCTCACATTCCCTCCTTTCACCTTTATCTATCTGCCTTGTGCGCAAGGAGGGCTTTCTTTACGTCTGGCTAAACCGGCCCGCGTGCCTCAAGAACAAGATGGACGGGTAAGAGACGAATCCATGCATCCGCAAGCGGGAGGAGCGCATGCTAAACCATCGGCTTCCCACAGACTCACAGCGGCCGAGACCAAAGTGTTGGAGCAGAGAATGGCCAAGCGCCAGATGAAGGAATTTGTCGGAGTGAGTTTTGTCCCTCGCTGGGTCCAGTTTCATTCCTTCATTCATGTCTCCATATACATGTGCATGTGCATGTATGTATGTATGCATAGCATAGCATAGTCTTTGACCACGACGAGCTGCTACTAACGGATCGATGTCTCGCCTCGCCTCGCCTCGCCTCGTATAGCTCTTCAGCAACCTGGTCGACCATTGCTTCTCCTCCTGCGTCGACGACTTCAGCACCAAGTCCCTCACCGCCCGAGAGTCCGGCTGCGTCAGCCGGTGTGTACAGAAGGCCATGGCCACCAACCTGCGCCTGGGGGAACGATTTCAGGAGCATAACATGCAGATGTCTCAAGCCCAGCAGAAATAGGGCATCGACACTTTGCCCGACGCACAAATCTTTTTGTATGTAGGATAAGAGAATACCCAATGGTGGTGCATGGTGTTGCTCGCCGTATAGAGAGAGAGCCTTTCCCAGCTCATCATCATCCGGCTCACTGGTGAAGCCCGAGAGATACTCCCACGCATATTTCCTGTGGTATCTGTATTAATAAGACACAACCCTCTGGTTCAGCACGCGGCCTACGTTGTGTAGGGTAGTGTTATCCCATACTAGAATTTCCGGGGCCTTGTGTTTGATATCACATGTAAACCTCCTCTCGTCCAACTGTGCCTTTACGCTCCCGGCCCCTCGACCCATAGGAATACAGCGTGCCAAAGATCTTCTGTATGGAATCGCATTGATCGCGGTCTGGCGTCCGACCAAGATCGTAGTGAATTACTAATACAAGTCCCAAGGCTTGAAACTTCTCTGGAATTTCAAGTCTCATATTGCCTGATTGCCAAATACCTTTCCCTTGGGTATTTATTGTCTGGGGAAGCTGAGTGTGTTTCTCTCGCTCTTCCCATTCCTGCAAACCGTGTGTCATAAGAGACAATCATCTGTTCCACCACGGCGGGTTGGTTACCCTGTAAAATACTGTCGAAACCTCGATGCTCTAAAGCGACAGTGGTTTGATGCTCCCTTGCCATGATCCCCTCGTCGAGGCCCTGAATCTGCTTTTAATCTATCCAGATAATACGACGGAACTCTGCATTCCGGGCGCCCCTTGATCCTTTAATCCTGTAGTCCCTCCAAAGCTTCCCTCAACACAACTTGAACCACTTCCAACTGATCGACAACTTTACCCTCGAGGACGTTATCATTACCCGCACTCCCTTGTCCCTGGCCTGGGGGCATAGTCTTCCACTGCGACTCCCGCATGCCGAGAGGGACTAGCCTCTCCCGCAGCGCTTTCCGGTGATCAAGCCACCACTCCACATTTTCCAAGAGCGCGGCCGAATCCCACTCAACCGACGGCACGTCCCTTGCATTGTTAGCACGCAGAGTCCCGAGCACCCGGGTTATCAAAACAAGCGAATGCACCTCCGAGACGGATAGCAGCGTGATATAAGCACGATCATTACGTAGCCGCCTACGCTTGTCGTCCGGCGCCTCGAGCCGTTCCACGCTTGATTGCACTAGATTCGGGAACTGATTGAGTACATAGGCAACTTCGGGTGCAATAGTCGCCCCCAAAGCCGAGAGTATATTGAGTAGCAAAGGGACGATGCCCTTGGCCCATATACTGTAGCATCTCTGCGGGCCAATCTGGTCGGCGAATGGCGACACGTTGGGCCGGCGTAGATAGGTAGCTAGGCTGGCCGACGTAATCTGGTTGAGCAGGCCGTCACAGGCCAGCTGTTCGGCAACAAGAGGTAATGCTGATAGCTCAAGTAAGAACAACAGGGACAGCTCGCCGTAGACGGGGTCGCCCTGCTCGGCTAGCTTGTCAGACCACGAGTATAGGGATACTGCGGCGTGTACCGCATCGTGGGTGGCCAAGATGTTCAGGATCTGCGTCTGGTTCTGGTCCATACCCGGAATGCATAGGCAAGCTTGCAGTATTGCATTGATCATGGCAACATCGCTGGTCGACACCGAAGCTTCGGAATCATGCACCAGGGAAACCAACGTCCTGAATTCCTTAGCAACAACGCTATCGAGAATACTCAGAACTGTCTGCGTATTCGTGATAGCTGCCGGCTTGACGTGCTGATCGGGCAATGCGTTTGGGTTTGCACTCGAGCTGTACGTCTGAGCCTGTGCGCGTAAAGTGACATAGAGCAGCTTGAGCAATGGGCGATACAACGCGACATTCTTGGGAGCGTACGGGTCTTGGATACCGCTTATTGTTGCCCATAAGACATTGAGAAATTGCGTGGTATCACCTGGAGATGGTGCACTATCAACCACCCGCTGTACCAGAATGAGGGCTAGATTGACTCGAGAGTCCGCGAGCCTTTCGAAGACGAGATCGTGGCTAGGAGACTCTTCGTTCGCCTCTAAGCATTGCTGAGCAACTTGTAAGGTTTGCTTCTTCAACGCGTCATTCTTCGGCAGACAAGTGCTTAGCTCGAGGAGTAGGAACTCCCAAGCATGGTAGAGAGACTGTGAGCCATTAGTTATGCGTCTTGATACTCAGCCAAACCTCAGCTGAACTTACCACTTGTGCATCGACCAGAGACAAGTTTGCGTTTGCTTTCTCCATCTCGCTCCTAAAGCCTTGATTTCTTGGTCCGATCCAACCAGGGTCGTATCCGAGCATGCTATCTGCACAATCAAGAGCGTAATAGAAATTAGTCCCTAGTGACCTAGGTCCAAAGAGCGTTCGCTTGAAATTCACAAGCGTACATCCAGGATAATGATTACTGAAATTTCGGGCGAAATTGACATGAAGCCCGCGGTTGTAGCCAGAAACAGCTACGCCATCTCGCAGGAAGTAGTCCAGGTCATTTGCAAGCTCGCTTGCGAACGAGCTTGCCTTATTTATGTGACGAAGATGGAAGAGTTGCATGGCAAATATCTCTGCGATATAGGCAGCCAGTCTTGCTTCGTTGCACGCTTGGAGGACATCAGTTTTCGAACTCAGTGCGGCTGACTTCAGGTTGCGAACAAAGGCACGGAGTTCCGAGAGAAAGCCTGTGTCTTTCTGTAGCGTGAAGATCGTCCATGGCCAATAGTTCTGAGCAGAGGTTATGAAGTCCAGAATTGCCAGAGCTTCAGACTCATCAATCGTGGAGATGGCGGCTAATCTCTGCGACGCGACTACCAACACGGAATTGGAAGATGCCTCTGTCGGCTTACCGTTGCCATTTTTGGCATCACGAGGCGTTTTACCTGTGAGGAGGCAGTTGGCCATCCACTGCTGTCTATTCCTGACGATCGTCGAGAAGAACCTCCAGATCCCTTCTGCCTCCTCCCTCTGGTTGAAAGGCTTATCTATGGCAGAAAGGAACTGGAGGAACGACCGCGAAATATGCGGACCGAGGTACCCCAGCAATGATGGTGGCTCACTGACAGTTTTCCCAGCACTCATCACCAAGGCTTCGAGAAGCTCTATTGCCGGCCCCCTGAAAGACGGGTCACGAGCACACACTCGGGCTATAAAAGGAGTTGCCTTGAAGAGCTGGTTCTCGACCGTCGTCGAGGATCGATCAAGGTAGTTGGGCACTCTGACTAGGCTTGTTGCAAATGATAATACAGCTACAGTCTGTTGACGGGAAACTTCGGATCCAGCAGCACATATCGTTGATTCTGTCTGTTGTGTTGCACCAACAATAGTCGCTAGAAGCGGCTGTATTCGGAGGGTACCTGTCGCCGGAGCAAGGAAACTGTCGATAACGTATTTGGCGGCTGGTTCCAATGCCGACGTCAAGGCGTCTTGCGAGCCGACTTCGCCCATACCGAAGGTAAAGATTATCACCTTATCGAGTATTGGAACAAGATCGCGCATCAATATCATGCGCTCCTGGTCATTGGGAAACCTCCACGTCGAAGAGCTTTCCAGGATATCGATGGTGGTTTGTGCGATTGACAAGCAAATCTGAGCTACGACCTTGTCGGAAATTCCAAGCCATATATTTTCACCCGGACGCTGACGCGTCCCCGCTTTGAAGCCTGCTTTCCGCTGAACTGAGCTGTTCATTGCACTGTCGATAAGGCTGGAAAAAAGGCGTGTCGCAGATACTAAAAGCTCCAACTGAGTCCCAGAAAGATCAAGGTTGCCAACCATGATGGCCAGTCGGCTTCCCTGGGCTTGATTGCCAAGAAGAGGACACCTTACCATGTAGGACCAGACTCGTCCTGGACATAAAGGCAACACAGCGTGAAGGAAATGGATGCAAGAAGTGATGGCGGCCAGGCCCGAATCGTCGATCCCCTGTTCTTGGTCCAGAAGAATGTCCAGAGTATCGCAGACGACGGATATGACATCTTTGGTGCGCGGGAGACCTCTGCTGCATTCGGCCAGGATGGCCAACCCCTTTTCGGTCGCTCCGGCCGTTGTATATGAATCGTCCATGGTTGATCTGGAGACTACCACACGTACTAGCGTGGCAAACAGGGAAACAATCTCGGCAATTTCATCTAGAGTGAGTGTGCCAAGTTCGAGACGGTATTTGTTTGGGACAAAATTGACTTCTAATCGCTTGCCGAGTAGAGCAAGAGCCGAGTGCGGGAAATCTACTCGCACAATCTTCCCTTCATCCACTACGAAACGGCCGGAGGTACCAGCGGGCAGAGTGAACATCTCCTCGTCGGAAGCGATCCTATCCCGGCTCGCAAGCAAGGGAAGCAGGGGGAGATCGTCCAGCAGCTGGAAAGCGTTGATGCCATCTTCCTCGTTGGAAAGCTGGTAGTCAATGAAATGTTCGGGCAGGGTGAATGTTAGCGTTGGGGTTCTCTCTAGTAGTTGCAGGATGAGTTCGTTGCCCCCATTCTCAGCCGCCGCGGGGGACGAATAAAGGATTCGGCAGAGAGACAAGAACGGGATGAACTCATAGGGGAAACGGTTCAGGGCCTGCTCAAAGTAGGTCTCTAGGATACCTTGGTCGTTCACAGCCAGGTGCGTGATATCGTGCTGCGGTAGGATATGGAGGGACCGCGAAAGATCCCAGTAACTTCGTCCGCCGGAAAGTACTGTCAACAGGGCGCCAACGGGTTCCGACTTATAGCCGACGTAGGGATAGGTGGTTTTCAACAGTTCCAAAAAGGCTATTCGCATTCGAGAGCCCACCGAGGTGGCGAAACTGGCGCGATCTGACGAGCTCAGGCATGATGACAGATTGGCAATGACATCGTAAACGCGTGCCTCGTCGGTGACAGCTACTGCCATTGTCTGTACCTTCCGAGCATCTCGGTCGAAGTTTTTGTTGATCAGAAAGTCGTCATATCTTCTTTTGTCAATGGTTGTGATGCTGCCTGCCGAGTTCCTCCGCCGACCGCCGGGTACCATTTGCGTATTGGAATCATAAGTCTCCACCGCCTTTTGGTTTTGTATGGCATCACGCTTCTCGGCGCGTTCCTGATAAGAGGAAAACATGGCGTGCACCACCGGGATCCACGCGAAGAGAACTGGGACTGTACAGACGGAACCAACATTGAGAGATGCTTCCAGTACGTCGTGTATGTGTTCAAGAGTACTAGACGAGGCTAGGTATTCGTTGTCGGTGTCAAGATCCACGTCACCACCAAAGAAAGCCATCATCCTAGGCAGGTTCAGCACGACCAACGAGATGACGCACACAAGACTCTGCAAAGGAGCCATCAAAGCTTGAATGTCGGGTGTGAACTAGCGATCAAGTCAGTTGCTTGGTAGACCAGACTACGTCCGCTCGGAAGAGTAGCTTACCCCTTGAAGCTGGTCGAGGAATGCAAATGCATCGACTAGACTAAACCACTGCTTAGCGAAGTTGTCGGACAGGAAGACCTCGTTGGACAAATCCAACAGCTGAAACAGGACAGTCATCCGGTGCAGAGCCTCGGTGAGCGCAGTCTGGATCCACCGGTGCTGGATCTGCTCTGTACGGAGGGTTTCGTCTGGCAGGACCGTGTCTATGCTAGCCTGAGAGCGTTGGATACAGTTTGGCAGCAAAGCCATATACTGCGAGGCAAGAGCATGAAATGTCTTGGTCGGGGTATCACCGGCAGCTTTCTGAGGGTGCTTAGGCGACATGCCGAAGGCTTCCAAGAAAGACTTCCTCATGGAGGCTGAAGCATCGGTAGCAGGCGACGTGGGCAGCGCCTCCTGCAGCATCAAAGTGAAGACGTAGTCGTTGGTTGCGGCATAACATCGGCGCTCGGTCAAGTAGGTTTGGAATATTCGTTGTTTTCGGCTTTCGGGCTTTTCAAAATCTGCCTGGATCTCGGAAGCATCTCGGGAGGCAACTATGCTAAGGCCGGGAAGGATGTTGGCAGCGTGGGAGTTAGCGGTGCCGGCAGCTTCGCGTAGGTTGGCTACATCCTGATGGGAGATGGGGCCGCGCAGCTGATTCTCAGGGCGCGACTGGAATTCAGCGAGCACAACTCTGAGAGCGGCAAGCTCATTGACCTTAGCGACTTTAGAGAGCCACAGAGCGTCTTCCTTAATGACGTTTATGTCGTATCTCTGGTTCGGGGTCGGGGTGACGTGGATGGCGGCAGTTTTCTTGATGAAGGCGTCATGGTGCAAGCTCTTGTGGTCGGGCGGGTCGAACGCAGAGCCGGGCTTGGTGAAGAAGGACTGGACGAGGGGGTCGGTCAAGAAGTCGAGTAGCGCTTTACTCGACTGGCGATGGGCGGTTGGATCACGCAAGGCAGAGGCAACTAACTGCCAGGATCTGGCAAAAGAGGGACGGTCAGTCAGTATGGGAGAGGGAGAGGGAGACAGCGGTACGGCAACAACAAGACTTACAGCACGACGGTTTCACCTTTCAAACATGGCTCGAGTGGAGGCAGATAGACTTCGTCTGAGGGAGGTTCGGCCATTGCTGCGGGAATCAGCAGGCACGGCGCGCCTGAGAATGCCACAAATGCATGTGTGGGTGCGTCTTGATGGCAAGCAGGTGTTTGGAGTGAGATCCGTATTTGAGGTGCGTATTATGGCTGGCTCTGGCGCTGGCTGTGTCTTTGGTGTTTGGTTGTACCTAGAGACTTGAAGGTAGGGAAATGAAAATGGTGGAATTGGATACAACAAGTCCAAGCAGCAAGCGAGCAAGCATGGAACGCGCTGGACGTCCGAAGCTCACTTTAGTAACCTACAGTACTTGAAGCTCTAGTCGCGTCTCCGAGATTTATTTTCTAAGAGTTGTAAGCCGGGTGACTTGGCCCAAGCTCCCGGCGTCGAGGTAGCTAGGTACCTACCTAGGTAGTTTAAATAACAGTTTTAGCTAATTCCTTAGTTTAAATATTAAAATATACTTATATATATATATAAATTATATAATATATTTTTTATAATATTATTTATATTTATTTAATATATTATTATATTTAAATTATAACCTTTATATATAAATATTTTAAGGTATATAAGCTTTTATAGCCGTTTTTATTTTATATTTTAATTTTATTTAATTAGCTTCGATCGGTCCCTCGCGACTTTAAGAAAAAGACGGATATAAGCAAGGTTAAAATAAAGTCCACCAGTATTCTCCACTCCGCTATTAGTGCCTCTCCCAAAAGGAATAAGAAGAAGAAGAAGGGTGAAAATTGATCACGTTGTTCATCCCAGAAGAATTTGGGAAGTTGAGAGCAGAGGAGAGAGATCCAACCAGCAGGGCAAGCGCCAGGAAACACAGGAAACACAGGAAAGATGGCCGACATTATCGACTATTCACCCAACCATCCTGATCCTGCTCCACCCCTCTCAACCGCCTCCAACCTGATTCTCATCGACAACTACGACTCGTTCGTTTTCAATGTTTACCAGTATCTGGCCCTCGAAGGCGCCACCGTCACCGTCTATCGGAACGATCAGATAACCCTCGATCAGCTCATCGCCAACAGGCCTACCCAACTGGTCATAAGTCCCGGGCCCGGCCATCCCATCACCGACTCCGGTATCAGCAGGGACGCCATCCGCCACTTCGCCGGCAAGATACCCATCTTCGGCGTTTGCATGGGCCAGTGAGTCACACCCCTTGCTACCGCTCCCGCTATCATATTGACCTGACCATCAAGGCAATGCATTCTGGATGTCTACGGAGGTGAGGTCAGCTTTGCCGGAGAGATCTTGCACGGCAAAACCTCCCCGCTGACCCACGACTCCAAAGGCCTGTACGCCGGCATGGCCCAGCATCTACCCGTCACCAGGTACCACTCGCTGGCCGGCACCCATGTCACCCTACCCGAATGCCTCGAGGTAACCTCCTGGATTCCCAAGGCGGACGGCTCCAAGGGCGTTATCATGGGTGTGCGCCACAAGCATTTCGTCATAGAGGCTGTTCAGTTCCACCCAGAGAGTATTCTATCCGCCGACGGTCGTATCATGGTCAAAAATTTCCTCCAGATGCAGGGAGGCACGTGGTCTGAAAATCAGCGACTGCAGACGCCTTCCCAAACGAACAACGCCCAAGCATCGCCCATCGTGCCACCGGCAAAGAACAACATTCTGCAACAGATCTACGCCCGAAGGCAGGAAGCAGTGGCAACCCAGAAACAGATCCCCTCTCAGAGGCCTCGAGATCTCCAGGCTGCCTACGATCTTGGCGTAGCTCCACCGCAGATCTCGTTCGTTGATCGGCTGCGGCAAACCCCTTTCGACGTGTCTCTGATGGCCGAGATCAAGCGTGCCTCTCCTTCCAAGGGCGTCTTTGCTCTAGGCATCGACGCGCCGTCTCAGGCCAAGAAGTATGCTTTGGCAGGCGCCAGCGTCATATCAGTCCTCACAGAACCGGACTGGTTCAAGGGAAGCATCGAGGACCTTCGTGCGGTGAGGCAAGTCCTCGGTGCCATGCCCAACCGGCCCGCAGTTTTGCGCAAGGAGTTCATCTTCGACGAATACCAGATCTTGGAGGCACGAGTAGCCGGTGCCGACACGGTTCTGCTCATTGTGAAGATGCTGGACGAAGAATTGTTGACTCGACTGTACAAGTACTCCTTGTCGCTTGGGATGGAGCCGCTAGTTGAGGTACAGAATGCCCAAGAGATGGCAACTGCGGTCAAGCTAGGCGCCAAGGTGATTGGCGTCAACAACCGCAACTTAGAGTCGTTCGAAGTCGACATCAGGACAACGAGCAGATTACGCAGTCTCGTACCCAGTGATACCATCATCTGTGCCCTCAGTGGCATCAACACACATCAAGATGTCGTAGTCAACCACCAAGACGGAGTGGATGCGATCCTAGTAGGTGAGGCCATCATGCGTGCGCCTGATGCTGCACAGTTCATTCAGATGCTGTGTGCCGGCGAGGTCACCCAGCGAGCTACGCAGCCGGAACCCCTTTTGGTTAAGATATGCGGCACCCGGACGCCTGAGGCCGCTCTCGCAGCCGCCGAGGCTGGTGCAGACATGATCGGGATGATTCTCGTTCCGGGACGTAAACGTTCCATTAGCGACGAGGCAGCAAAAGCCATCTCCGAAGCGGTACACACTTTCTCTAGGCCCCTCACTGCTGATCTGACACGCACATCAAAGGGCCGCGCGAGGGACTTCTTTGCTTCAGCAGCATACAAACTTACCACGGACGGGCGGATACGACCGCTGCTCGTCGGTGTCTTCTTGAATCAAACGCTCGACGAGGTCATTGAATTGCAACGCAGATATCACCTCGACATCGTGCAACTTCATGGCGACGAGCCCTTGGAATGGGCCAGCTCGATCCCCGTTCCCGTAATGCGCCGGTTCAAACCAGGTGAGGCCGGTATAAGTTCCAGAGGGTTCCACGCGATCCCATTATTTGACTCGGGCTCCGGCTCTGGGCAACTGCTTGACGCCGTAGACGTCAAGTCAGCGCTTGAGAAGGACAAGGAGCTGCGGATCATATTGGCGGGAGGGTTGGACGCGGAGAACGTTGGTCAGATCGTCAAGGCGGCTGGAGAAGACGCCAGTAGGATATTGGCGGTGGATGTGAGCAGCGGTGTAGAAGGTAGTGATGGGTTGCAAAGCCTAGATAAGATACGCTCCTTTATTGATGCGGCCAAAGCAATTAGATAGGACGAGGCCGGTGCTGATACCAAACAACAAAAACTGCGGTGCCGTAGTTGGTCCCTAGGTATAGTTATGGGTGAAGATATCTACCGCAGGTATCAGGAGTGAGACCAAGCATGCCACCATTTGTAAGCTGGTAACCTAGGCAAAATGAATTCAGACAGAGGTGCTCAATTGTGGCCAGGGCCGTCTATCTACCAAGTAATTACCATCACGTAAGGTTACCACTCAGCCACTACACCTCGCAGGTATATTGTGGGTTAGCATAACGGTACATCATTGTGTAACCGTATGAGCGCGGCTCTGGGGGTGATGCCATGGAGAAAGAACCGCTGATACTGTTCGAACAGACAATAGCGAATGAAATCCTCTCAAGCGCGCCAAGCATCATTCTACTGAATCTTAATAGCGAAACCTCCCTCGCCCTCTGCCTGTCGTCGCTTTATTGCGTGCTTGTTCGAGAGTGCTCTTGAAATCCGCGTAGAGGGAGGTAATGATACCATCTGTCTGCCATCCATCCACGATCTTGTTGGCCAGAGCTCGACGCTTCTTTGCCTTCATCTTCTCACGCTCTTTCAACCTTTGCGCTGACATCCAGCCATCCTCGTCCAGCTTGTCCTCGACCCATTCCATCAGCGCGTGTTTCCAGTGAAGGAGACTGTGGGCTGTCTCGGCGTTGCTGCAACAGACAGCACCAACATACCATGCCTTGGTCGTCGGAACCAGAGGCATGTCTTGCGTATCGACCGACTCGTGATCGCTTCCCCGAGCATCCATGTCGTTATCAGAGCCCATTTCGTCCGAAGAAGACGAATCGTTCTCTACTTCGACGAGCGTATCTTTGTAGTAGGGATGACCTTGAAAGACAATCTTCCATGTAGCAGGATGACCTCGCCGGCCGCACGCCTCGCATGTTTCGTAGAGATCTCCGAGCCCTCCCTTGTCCATCTCATAGGCCTCCATCTTGGGGCGCCCCTTCAGAGAGCGGTAGAAATCGGCTTTCCAAGCCGCGGAGGCGAATTTGGATGTAGCAAGACCCCGGAACTCGTCGTCGAGTTTCCGCCAAGCGTTGGAATAGACCGGATCCTTACGCTCGAAAGCGGGATTGATTCGGTTGTGAACCAGCCATTCAATGACGAAAGGGAATTGATCTTTGAGGGGCTTGTGGGCCTGGGCAGTAAACTCGAGAGGGATATCTAAGTGGGCGGGAGCACCGATGGGAGCATCGTCGTCGTCAGTGACAAAGTCCTCGAGATCATCATCACTCCGGGCAGCATCCTCATGACCTTGGATTGCTCTGCTGCGCTTGCCGTTCTTACCCTTTGATTGTGGCTTCGAGTGTGGTGTTTGTGGAGCCTCGTCCTGTTCTTCGTCGTCGAAATCTTTTAGGACCTCGAATTGTTCGTCCGAGTCGGTATCGTACATTCCCCTTCGTGCTTCGTCCGCTGATGATGATTCGGATGACGTAAGTCTATCTATCTTCTCGCCGGCGCGGCGGCGGCGGAGTAATTCTATTTTTTTCTGCTTCTCGGACCGGTGGGCTTTGTGTGGTTTGGTGGGAGATGAGGTCAGTCGGTGAGGCTTCTTGAGAGACGAGAGCTGGGGCATCTTTCTCTTCTTCGCAGGTGAGATGACGTCGCCGTCCGAGTCATCGAGCTCGACGATAGCCGGGCGCGAACGTTTGTTGGATAGCCTCGAGACAACATGCACGTGATCACCGTCATCTTCACTCTCGTCTATGCTTATAACGGCAGGGGAGCGCCGCTTTAGTGAAGAACTAGGGGAAGGGCCGTCACCATCATCATCACCATCATCATCACCAGCGTCCTCATCGTCATCGTCGATCACGGTTCTCTTCAACCTCGTAGAGACTGATTGCGACGACCGAGGCTGCTTAGCACTCCTTCCACCCGCTGAGGGGGTAGTATCTTGGGTGTCAGGGACAGCCGAGATGCTTGTCTCGCGCATCGCAGGAAGATCAGGTGTAGCTTCCTCTTCCCCGCTGGCATCATCAACTTCAGAGGCCGAGTCGTCTGATGAGACAGTGCCCGGGTGCGAAGATCTACTCCCATGGATCCTGGGCATAAAACTTGCTGTCGGGGTTCCTATCTGATGTCAGGAGGCGGGATGAACATGGACCATAATGACCGAATAGAAGCAGGATTACGTGGCATTCGAACTTACTCAGAGGGGTCTGGAGTCTGGTGTGTGAAGGTTTGGTGGCACGACGGGACCTCGACTTCGAGGGAGATGTGCGACTTGGACTGCTGGTATGTCCTGCCGAGTAGCGGACCTTGGCCGGTGACAAGGCGGGAGTGGATGAGCTTGGAGAAGCGACCGGCTCGAAGGTCAACCGGGTCTGGGTTTGTCGTTTCTTTTTACCAGGCGCCATGACGGGCCATGCAATACTGCGGTTTCGTTGAGAGAACTGAGATAGTTGGCACTCTGGTCAGATGACGGATGGAACGGTCTTGGGCAACACGTGGTGGCGGTGCGACCAGCCTGCCTACTTACAAGTAGGTTAGGTACTTATGTACTGAGTAAGGCTGAGCCTGCGAGGGCAAAGGTAGCCTCTTGCCACCAGACAGCGTGTGATGTGTGCATGACCAGTATAGAGCTTACCTTGTAAATTGTATTTTGCGGATAAGCCCGTAGAAAGCACCTGATTGATCGTTGTTGATATGCAATACGCGTAGCAGTAGCGGGCTCTACTAATAAGGCTCAGGCTGAGAGTTTTGTGAGCACAGAGAAGGCGAGCGGGGGTGGAGTAGCGCGTGTCTTTGCAATATCAGAGCCTAGAGAAGTGAGGAATGAGGATCTAGAGTGCCAGAGAGCCTGAGTGGGTGAGTGCTCTGTGAAGGTACTCACATGTACCGCAATAGACAGCATTACATACTTGAATACCTAGGTACATATGTATGTAACCGCAACTCGACGCGCCTGACTGCATGTGTCAACCACAACGTCACGCGATGTCACGTGCCTCTTCCCCCTATCGCTAATGCTGTATATATCATACCTAGGTACCTAAATATGGTATGTACCTCACTTATGCACCTGATACCTTCGTATCGAAATTGTTGCAATGGTCACACCATACGCGTACATATATATATAACGTTATCGGGTCCCCCAGATGCCGAGTACCACATTAGTATACCCACTTATGTACCTACCAAGTAGGTACTTAGTAGGTATTCATCTGTAGCTGGGCCACATACCGCAATATAGGGTAGTAGGTAGATATTACGATTAGTCGTGCGGATTACGAACTTTCACGACGTTGGTGGAAAATATGCCATGCCTTACGCATACAATCTAGTCTATTAAGCAGTTGCAAGGGGGGTTTGTTATATGTGGGTTGGATAGAGAGGTTGTCCGGGCTGTGTTTCTTATACATCGAGTAGATGTCGTGACTGAGAGGGTGTAAAGGGCATGCAGTCCTCAATCCATCCGTGACTGCTCCGTACCTGTACCTTATTTCCTTTTCCTCCTTACCATGCCACGTCTACCAAAGGTTGATGGACTCGCTTAGCTGTGCCACGCATCACCATACCCGCCATGGGCCTACAGCGGATCCTACTCCATCGAGGCGAACGCAGCAATTCCCAACAGTGGTTTGCAGCACTTGCAATATGCCTTATAACCTGACTAAGGTGGGTAACCAAGCCTTAGAGAAGGAGGGCAACGATCCATGCTACTTTACTAGGTAGCCGTGGCTTCTTCCTTCTTGTCTTCCCCGACCTCGCCCTTGTCTTCATCTGCTTTCTCCTCCTTGTCGAAGAGTGCCTCGTTCTCCTTCTGGGCCTTCAGCCAGGCCTCCTTAAAAAGGTTTGCGTCTGGAGGACTGGTTAGCTTTTCTCTTTTCCCCTCTTCCTCAACGACCATGTGGCGGTCTGGGTCGTGACTTACTCTCTGCGTTGCCCAGGCGCACAGATACGGTGATGGCTTCGGGTTCGCCCTCGCTGACATCGGCAGCGACATTCCAGAGCCAGGCGCGGTCACTGGTGGACATAGGGGCGATAGACATGTCGGGCGTGACTTATAAGTGGATCGTATTAGTGGTTGCCAATCTCGACGTATAGGCAGTAGTACATACTATAGTGGTTGGCACAGACCTTCAAGGTCTTGTCTCGCCGCATAACAAGACGAGTCTTGCCGTTTTCTTTGTGTTTCAACAGACGAAGTGGGCCAGTGCCGCGCTCCTTCCACTCGCGGGACTCCGGGACGAACTTGAACATCTTGCAGCGCATGTTGAAGACTTGTTCCTCAGACTCCTCATGGGTGACGACATCGACTTGTTCGGTCAGCTTGACAACGGGCTCAAAGTGGACGTCCTCGGACTCGGGGGCCTGCTCCTGTGGGCAAGATAAATGAATGTCAGAGATGCTAGGTGCACGTGGTGAGAGAATGGTCGGTTCAGGGCAGAGACTTACTTCGTCGTCTTTGGCGGCAGCGGCAGCGGCCTCGCGTTGGGCTTTGGCGCTACCCGAGTTGTCACCACGATCCTCATCTTCCTTCTTCTCTTTCTTCGCGCCACCGCCGAACATGGAGAAAACAGATGACGAGGTGAGAGGCTTGCCCTCGTCGGCGGGCTTGGTCTCGTCCACCTTGGACTCGTTGTTCTCTGTGGTGCTCATCTTGGGGTTGACAGAATCGCGACAGAGGATATGGAGTAGCTGTTGGGTAGCTTGGCTATGCTGCGGTATGTAGAATATGAAGGCCTCCGCTGTCTGTAAAAAGGGGGTAGGAGAAAGGGATGTTAGCGTGGCAAGACTATCGTGGGCGTGCTCGTGCTCGTTAGGTATATTCAACGAAAAGAAGAGCTAATTTGCAAATGGCGAACGGTTCCAACATGGCAGGTTGGGTTAGGCCGGGCTCCAGACCGAAGTGCGCAGGCGGGAGAGGAGCCTGGAAAGCGATGGGAAGGGAATGCGCTAGGTGACATGTGATTGATATATGGAGGGCATGTTTTCAAAAAAGAAAAAAACTTACTATGGGATTAGTAGCTTATGATTATGTGCAAAGTAGAGGGGTTCGATGCCAGGAACAGGAACGCGAGAGTATCAATCAATAAGCTTGTAAGAGTGAAGAGTTTGCGAGATGCTTTGCGGGATGCTCTTCAGGAAAAAGGCATGTGCTGCTTGCTGCAAACAGGGGCAGAGGGGCAGAGGGGAAGAAGAGAGAGGGGACCTGCCTGGAATTTTGTAATAATGTAAAATTGCCAGGTGCCTGCCCCTCTTTGACGTCGCATGTCAACAACATTGAATCCACAGTTCAACCATATATACAGAGGTATATATACCTACCTGCAACTTACAAGTAGATACCAAGTAGATACCCTAGGTAGGTGGATACAGACAGGAGGAAATTTAGAAGATATCTAGATACTGCTCTACCCGACTCCAGATACCATTGTTGCAGCATAGCAAAGTATAAGCCTAACATTCAAGTACCAGCCTGCGTACCTAGGTATCTACCTACCTTAGGTAGGTAGCCCTGGAGGTACTTACGCCTGCCCTAGGCAGCCAGGTGCACTTGGCGGCGCGCGATTGGCACCCTCCACCTCCACCTCCACCTCCACCAGCCATTCATTCATTACCTGTGCCACTAATAACGCCACAGTACATACTTATGTACATCAGACTCTCACTCCGAATACATCCATCCATACCTAGGTACCTACCTAGGTAGGTACATACTAGTAGTGTACTGGGTCAAAGTCTTCGGCAATAAACTCTACTAGTCTCAACTGATCCTTTGAGATATAATACTATGGAAGCCCGATCCATGGAGACTTAAGCGAAGCGGCCTTTCTGTCAGGTTTATGGACGACAAGTGCCACTATCTTCTCAGTCGACCAAGGGTGCTACTCTCGAACGCAACGAGTATCTCGTCTGCTTGCTTGCCTTCGCCTTTCTCTGCGCAATCTTCGCTACCTTGGCCTTGGGTCGGTTATCCAGCCACGCGCTGTTTTTCCGAGCATTCTTGAGTGCCTTGGATATCTCGAATACAACACCGGTGTTGAACCCCCCATCCGTTCGGATTTCGTATCCCATTCGCTTCTCCGGCCCTTCTTGCATCTCGTACAATGTCGTACCGTGGTAATCGGTCGGATGCCAAGCTGTGACCGTGTTCGTCGCTGGACAGAGCACTATATATAACCTCCGTCGTCAGTCTTTGCCTCGCGTGTAAGCCATGCTGGTTATGGATGTACGACTAAGCGCCATATCCATAGATGCTTCCCGGCGCCGCCCCATCAAACCCGAGGGATACGTACTGATTCCGTATGAAGCGAGATAAAAGTTACCGCCCTTGGTCGCATCCGCAGGCGCGTTGGCGGTCAGGGCAAGAATCCAGTTGTTGCCATTGCTTTCCCTGTGCGTATGGCGCGCATAGTTGATGGCCGATAATGCTGATGGGGGAGGGAGCTCCAGATCGTCAAACACCACCTTCTTGCCCCTGACTGAGAACTCGAAGCTATTCACCTCTCTCCCCATATCCATTCGTGGGAAGTCGTTCTCGAGGATCGTGTCGTTGTAGTCGGCGATGATCTCTGCCGGGAGACGAGACTTCACTATCGATGATATCCAGCATTAGTCGGTGTCATACTCCCAGGGAGTATGATACATTTGGACGAATGGTTTGATTAAAGGTGCCAGCGCAATCCTTACTCAAATTCCAGACTATTCCGGCCATGCCTTGGGCCTTGATGTTGAGTTGCTTCTCGTTCCTGACCTTGGCCGCGGTATTCAGACGCAGGCACGAAGCCGCCAGCTGAATACAAGGCTCGTGCCGAGAGCCGCAGGTGTAACCAAAGTGTACCAATTGGCCGGGGTCCTCACGCCGGTCGTCTCGTCGGTTCTTGATGATTTCCTTACACAGATCTACCATAGTCAACCTTAACGCTTCGTCGGGAACGAAGTCTCGAAGCACGACGAGGACGACCTCCTTCGTGTCCGCGTCTCGAAATATAACGCTTTCGTCTTGGAGAATTCGATACTGCAGCCGTGACTCGTCCGTCCACTGCACAATTCGCAAGTCAGAAACTTATGTGTAGCGGAAAGGGAACCGAGGGTTGGGAGGATCGATTGTCCTGAGAATGACATTGGCCTTTCAGGAGCATACTGCTCTTCCCTCTCCTGTGTGCTAAAATCGGACTCCAGAGCATGGCACAGGAGACGTTCGAAAATACCCAATGAGACATACAGACGAGAATATCGCGGCGCAGCCCGTGGTTGTAGCTGTCGTCAATCAGCAAAACTCTGGATATGTTGGGTGGTGGGAGGGTGGAGAAAAGGGGGAGGCGCAGTGGATGTGATATTTGCTGCAAAGGTTTCGCATCAAGCAGTGAGCCTTGACATTCGGGTGCTGTGGAAGCGTTCACGTACTACGACCATGTTAGCATGCGCGCAGGAAGGATTGCCTCTGCAGGAAGGATTGGCTCTCCATTCAACCTACCCGCGGATCCCTCAGGGGCCGGCCATGCCAATCTATATCGTGTAAGCATCTACAGCTCACAATGGGAACTTGACATACTAGAAGCGAGTCAGCAGGGTCAGCTAGGGCAAAGAGTCAGGGTCGCCTCTACGCACCAGTCGGCCCATTGTTTCTTTGCTGTTTCGGTTCCAGCTGTATACAAATTATCAATCGGGTATGGCTCGTCGAGCCTGGGGAGGTCAACGACTTTGATCTTGTCCAGGTAAGCCTCTCGCTCGGCCGGAGTCCAGTTGAGACCGAGCTTCTCCTTCGCCTGAGAATCAGGGCGTGCCGATGATCTAGTCTTCCTTGCCACCATTTTACTCTCGGCTTCTATTTGCTGCTTGGTGCGTTCGATAATTCCCTGAATGGTGTAGTTCTTTTCATATATATTCCAGTCTAACCTATAGGTGCGTCGTATCCAGGAGCAGACGATACTGCGGCGGATGTTACGCCGGGGGTTATAAAGTCTGTCATGTCATTCATTTGGTACAATGAACAACTTCTTTCTCTTATTTGACATGCGCCATGCTTGTGTTTGCGTGCTTCCCGAGTCTGCGAGTCCGCTTCTAGCGAATGCAACAAAGAAACGCGTACGAATTCGGCCTCAGCCCATACAAAGAGACAGCGGGCCCCCGATCTTGTCCGTCTCTTGGGAACCCACCTCGAGAAAACGAGATAGCATGTATGGACATGCATACCAATGTCAATCCCGGCCGCTGTGGACGACTCCGAACCCAAGGGGTAGGTACTCGAAGGATAGTGCCAGTCAAGCGCCCCCTTCCGTGCAATTGGGCGTGCTTGGGGTGGACTCGATCTGCATCCGGATGGTCCCTCTTTGTGCGCAACCACAATCCAGTGTCATTCTCCAGTCCTCGCTCTCGGCGCTAGCTGGTCAGGACGATGGTGCTGTCGGTTTCTCGTAAGCGTCGAGCTCAGTTGGTTGATAATTCGGAAGCTCGTGGCGTTGTGTGTACGACTCGGGACTGCGACAATTGGATATAGTTGCTGCCATGGACTGATCCACAGTATGAGACCAAGTCTGGGTACTGTCGGTCGGGCTAGCATACTCCTCCTTGGGCCAGTGATCCTGCTCCTGATACGAGTACGCATGTTCAGTTGGAGGGGCGTGCCCCGATGCGCCAGGGAACACGTTCTCGTTCTCTCTACGCTGCCGTTTTCGGAGCAGTAACAGTACAGCAGCGATGATGGCCGCCAACGCGGCTAATGTGCCTATGACCACGCCTGCAACAGCGCCACCAGAGAGTTGGGCCGCCGTAGGTGACGCCGCTGTCTCGGACGCCGGGGACTATAATTACACATGAGTCTATGTATCCTGATAGGGGTTGGTCATCGGTTTGCTCTCACCGCGGTATTTAAAGGGGTCCCTGCAGTCGAAGATGGTGTCTGTAACAACATTAGTACCCCTTCAGCAGAATGCATGGTGGATATGACTGCTTGCGCTGGTCACTCACGCTCTCCACAGCCGCCTCCTCGGCTCTGTAGCCATCCATGGGATGAGCGTACGCCTGATCAGTGGTTCCTGAGGCGACCCAGGGTGCCGTTGCGGTCACGCCTTCGCTGTCGTACTGAGTTACCGTGACGGTCTGGCCTCCTTCAAAGTTGCTGTAGCAAGTGCCGCCATACGCGGGACGACTCGTGTCGGTCACTGTATCGGGCGGATGAAGTTGAAAGCCCCTGTGTGAGATGGTCAAAAGAGGGGACTGATTTCGACAGAGGCGCTCTTCACCTACGATGCGCAGCAGGCGATATACCCATCCGGCCTCGACATCTGGGTGTTCCAGCCCTCGGGGCATACGAATGGAGAGAACATGGGAGCGATGGAGCTAGACGAGTTGACAACGCTGGTGTATCCGGCCATGAAGCCAGGGGGGTAGCAGTCGCCCAGCTGGGTGCCGGGCACAGGTTGAGGCTCGTTTAGCCAGATCTGGTAGCCAGGTGAAGACAACTGGGTAAGCTGCATGTCCCGACATGTTGCCGGCGGTGTGAAAGTTGTGGTCAGGGCAGCAACGGTTATGGTCACTACCAGCACTGGGTTTGGGGTTGTCGAACTCGAGGACGCCATGATGGGATCGGTAGAGTCGATTCCTCGAATCGGGACTGTTGGTGAAAAGACAAGATTGAGGGACCGAGACTCGGGGGGAAGGACGCTTCCAGGTGCGTCCCGGGCCCTCACGTGGTTATCTGGAAATCGAATACCCAGCAAAGACGGTGGTCATGCCCAAGATTGCCTCTGGGGCCTCATTATTTGCACTGTGGTAGTAGGATTGTACATACTATGTAGTAGCAAAGGATTAAGTACCTACATACGCAAAGGACTGCTGTTTATTCCTAGATTACGTGCTAACCTATCTTGATCCCATCCTCGTCGAAAGGGCAGGGTTTAGGAGGTAGTCGGTTTCCACACTGCACCATGACCGTAATGACCGTGCAAGGTAATTCGTATAGCTCCGCAAATTGATCATAGTCCCCTGTCCTAGCCTTCCTGGCTGTGCATCATGCAATTGCAGACCCCTGGCTCTGGCTCCCTCCAGGCTTGAGCTCCTGGGACTTTTGCCCTACAGCTATCAGTATTTGCCGGCAACGGAAGAGCTCGTCGGCTCGTTCGAAAAACAGCCCGACTACCTACGCTCCAATGGGCACAATGGAAGCATCCGAAATATGCTCTTATCGCCTCGCCTCCCCTCCCTGACACGGCTAGGTGGAGTTCTTTTAATCACCGACACGCCCTCTGTCGTCTTGATCGTTAGCGACCATCCCCCAGGACAGCTCGCCTATAGTAGAACCCGATACTATGTAAAGTTCTAGCATACTCCGTACATTAGATCGCTCGCTTAGTGGTCCTGGCCATGCCATGATCCAACACAACTCCTACCTAGTACCCGGCACCGTCTAGTTGACCGAAGGAGGGAGGATCCATGGCCATGAATTCAAGTAGATCAACGCCGCCAACGTTGACACCCTGGTCTGTCATAGTCACATTCGAGTTTTCTCCAACATTCTGAAACAGACCTGGACCTGGTGGCAGGTACCACATCTGATCTTCCGCAGCCCAGTCCGCACCAGGCTCGAAGATGGGTTCGCTCAGCCCAGACGTGTCCACCAGACTGCCACTGGCCGCAGGTGTAGATGGTCCAAAGAGGGAAGCGGTCCCGGAGGGGTACGGAAAGCTACTGCCGGGGAGATCGAAAGGTGTAGCAGAAATATTGCCCGAGGGCGTAGAAGAGCGTTCTATAAGGCCTTGGTCAGTTTCACCTGGGTGAGGCCAGTGGTAAGCTCGGGGATTGAGCCTACCGGGGACCGCAAGACCTTCACGGAATTTGGTCATATGACCACCGTAGCCGTTCTCCACGCTGCTGGTCTGGATTCGTCCACCAGCCAAGGCGCCCCTGTTGACGTCGCCGCCTAAACGCGAGACCTTATTTTCACTCGGATTTGTTGGCGCATATTTGAACCTATCTCTGAGTCGGGTTATCAGGGATTCGAGCAAGTCGCCAAACCTCGTACCCAAATGAATGTCATCCACCACACACGTCCGGAGAGCATCCACAGTGCGATCCAGAAGGGTGATGCTGACCTCGACGTCCGACTTAGGGGCGCCCAGAGCAAACGTCTTGAGCAGAAACATGGCACCGCTGATGATTCTGAAATAAGTTCGGACAGGAGCGTGTTTGAGATAACCCCCTTTCAACAAGCCATCAACCACCGTTCCCAATAGGTTCCGACAGCCCTGCACGACCTCCTTTACGTACTCTTTATCTTCCGGCCCAAACCCGCCTAGGTGTCCGAGGGGTAGGTTGCCCAGATAGTTCTGCGTTTGTGGTGATAGTTCCGCGTTGCCGCTAGTGGCACAACCGCCATGAGCAGCATCGCCTGTCGCACCCCCGGCATTTGTCGTACACCTCTCCACAACTGCTTGTAGTGCGAGCGAGTTGACATATATGCGTACATACTCGTACTCGATTATCAGTATATGCCGGATGAACTCTGGGAGACGCAAGTTCTCGAATTCCCTCCACCACTCCTTCAAGATTGGCTGGAACTCCTTCAGCAATCTTGTGTAACTACCACTCTGGATGATCGTTGCTGTATGCTTCCTCGACTTGAAGAGCCTCTCGTTCCCCAGGTGCATGGCATTGCTGACGCCTACCCAGCAATGGATGATCTGGTCATCCAATTCGACATCAGGCACATAGCTGAAAGTGTTAGACAGACTCGAAGGGTTGGTCCCGGGGGTAGTCCCCTCATTCGAAATCGGACGTCTTCGCGAGAAGACGGGGTCTGTCTTGCGAATACTCTCGGGAACCATATTCGTCCATCCTAAACGACCCGCCAGTTGGGTTAGATATATCAAGAGCAATCGCTTGATCCTTACGGCACGGAGGCGGTACGCCTCGTCTTCATACTCGGGCCTCGTGATGGCATTCGTCATCAGTAGTTCGTCTATATCGTCAAAAACGCCAAGTTCATAGGCAAGCCCCAGAGCATTGCTGAGAAGCATCCAGCACATACGATCGCTTCGCCAAGCGGGTTCTAGCCAGCTCTCTATCCTTCGCCCACCGACGTTGCCGCCAGGACGTTGCGCACCGTCTTCTTCGCCAAGATCAAGGGGCGGCATTTCGCGAGACGGAAGCATCAACTCGTCGATGGCCTCATCGGGGGGGAAATGCAGAGCGCGAGGGTGCCACTCGGTCAGAATCATCAGTGACTCTATGGTACCAAGGGTACGCAGGCTACCCTTGCGTAATCCTCGCCAGGGGGCCGTGCTAGATGTCTGAGATTCGTCAGCCCCGGAACCGCAGAAGCCGCCCCCAAAAGCTTCTTGACCCCAAAGGCATCTCTCAATCATTCTTCGGAGGTATCTCCAAAGTTCTTCGTGGATGGCGTGTGACCGGCAATGTCCCCCGGTGGTCGGTATGTTGTAATATCTCGACGCAATCGTCAACAAGGTGACAACAAGGATAGGTTCTTCGGTTAAAAGAGTAATGTGAGAAGACGGAGCACGGAATGTGGGTGGTGATATGGGCGTCATGGGCGATAGGTATTCGTAGTAACTAGATATCGAATGAGCATCAATCGCTCCCGAAGAGGCGGATCATTGACTTACTATACAATGTACTTGATTGCCTCCTCTTTGGTAAACCAGCCGGCCCTCACGAATCTGAATCTTGACCAAGCTTTCAAGGCATCCTGATACCCCTCCTCACCCTCGACATTCAGCCGCCTCTCTATCTCAGCTTTGTCACCGCCACTCGGGGATGAGATCAAACGCGGATCTATGGGATCTGCGGATTTCGAGGGAGGACGCGCAGAACTACGACCATGGACTGCCGCGCTCTGCTCCCGCGACGCCTTACGGGCGGGGGCAGACGGCCTAACTACGGAGGCGGTGCTTTCGTGACGGCCATGCATGTCATGTGGACTAATGGCTTCATTAGTAAGTCGGCTGTCACGCATTGCCGCAGGAAGCTCGAACCGAACGGACCTGTCGGTGGCAGCCTTGTAAAGTAGGTCAAGAGCATCGTGAGGCCCATAGACCTCCTTCCTCATGACACTCTGGGCCTCGAGGTTTTCCAGTTGCGCATTCGAGTCCTCGCCAACGTCCGTATAGCTCGTAGCCCTGCTACTCTTGATCGCATCGTCGCGATCCGAGTTCGGCCGCCTCAGGGGCTGGTTCCTGACCGCAACACCTCCAGGAGTCAGGGGCACGCTGTTGTAGGACCTGCCATCTAGGGCAAGAGGAGGGGTATCGCCTAACCGATGACGTTTGCGAGCGTTGCGGGTGATATATTCATCTGGATCTTCCTCGTCAGGATCGTCATCGTTCTTGCGTTTGCGACGAGTGGCGCTGAAGAAGCACTCCTTGCTTTCGCGACGACACCGAACGCACGGGGGGTCATTCGGATTGTCAACGCTGCCCAGATCGCAGCGTACCTTTCTCCGGCGACAAGGTCTTGGGGGTAGGGAAAGGTCAGTTTCTGTGGGGGGGGGTAAAGATTCGACTGAATTCCAGGAAGCTATCTGACGTACTGCGGCTTCGTTAGCAACATGCTACGTAGGCGGGGGAAGGCAGGAGAAGACCAAGATAGAACTGTTGTACACACCATGCAAGCCTGGTAGACACGTTTGTGCTGTGGTTGTGTGGCGGCGGAGGGGACGGACTGGGAGGCAGGGGCTGCAAACTGCGACATCTCTCGAGGGGCATCGGACTACCTTGAGGGTAGTGATGGAGATGAAGAAAGGGGGGCGGTGGGCAGAGGCAGAGAGGCTCGGCTTGAGACGGGTTTTGAGGGCTTATGAACACAGGCGGGCGCGCGGTCGGTCGGTCGGTCGAGAGGGGCGGGCAAAGAGAGGGAGAGGGAGGGAGAGATGGAGAAAGTGGGACGGGGGGATGATAAAGAGAAAAGGAGGGGGTGGGGACGTGCAAGGCGGGGTGACGGGTTTGCCGGGGTATAGGGCAGGACGGGTGGTGGTAATGATGGGTGGAGAACAGAAGATAACCTTAGCGATGATTGATGGCCGCAGCGGGAAAAAAGCAGGAGACATAGATAAGGCCATGTCGATCTGGCTTAACCACGGCAGGTGTATAAATATTACCTATATATACCTATTTAATAAATACACTTTATATTAGCAGCCTTAAAATACCTACCTATATATATATAATAAGTTAGTTATTTAACATGGTTTTTACCTTGCGTTATTTGATGTTCCTTGTTTTATTATTTTAATCGATGCATTTTGCTAGTATACTCGCCGTGCTAGATCTTAATATGCGTATACTCACCTCTCGCTTGCCATGTGCAAGAGGAGAAGGTAGCTCGAAATGTCGGCTGCAGTGGGTTATTTGTATTCTCAACACCCCAGGCTACCATAGCCGCGTACATACACACACAGCATAGTATTACCTATGTTATTTACATACTTATGCGTTCATGCAACTAGTACGTACATAATGTAATGGAGCCAAGTCAAAGCTCGGTTGTATCTGATAAACATCAATGATGCCATGCTTCACGGGCTTGTCTGAGGGTAGCATGTAGGTATGCGAGTCATCCATCTACCTTGTGCCATTGCCCAAGCCGCGATAGGCGGGAGAGAGCATGACGACGATGACGACGACGATGATGACGATGTAACCATATGCCAATAGTACCGATTGTCGCCCTGTTCCTGAATAACGTTTTCACCCTACACCATTTTCGCCCTGCACGAGGTTCCCATGAACGCCATTTGCAATGCGAATACAATACTCGTCCAATTCGTAATCACCAGCCCCCAGAGCAGAGCACTGCTCAGTTGATCATTTTGTGCTCTACCAGGAACTCCCAGAGCATCTTAAGGCACTGGTCTGGCAGGGTGAAGAGATCGACCGTGAACTCGCCATGCTCCAAGTCATTCTTGGTAAACGTGTCGTCCGACTTGTTGTCGTAAATCATTTGGATCACATGAAGCAGGTCGTCCTCGTCCAGCTTGGTCATGGCATCTCCCATCTTCTCGTAGTCGTATCCAAGTTTCTTCTTCCTTCCTTCCGACTTGCGCGCCTTGGCCGCCTTTATATCATCGTCGTTGGCGACCGGGCCGGTCTCACGGAGGATGTTGAGCAGGTTCTGCGAAGGGTTCTTGAAAACGACCGTCTGCTCCGTGTCGTACTTGGGCGACTGAAAGTTTAGATCGTGGAAGATGGTGCTCTTGCCGCCTTTCTCGGTCGTGAACATGTCAATGGACATCTCAAACTCTCCCCAGCCCTCGTTGGTACAGGTGAAGGGGGGCTCGTGGAAAGCTGTAGGCCGGACCGGTCAGCGGCGGACGGTGACTTCTCGTGGCACCGCACCAGTACTCACTTTGCTGGGGGTTCTCAAATGAAGGGTGCAGGTTGTAGACAACCTTGGTGAAGCAGTTGGCCTGATGCTCGTTGCCATCTTGATCCACCAGGAATATCTTGACACTCCATTCCTTCATCGGAAACTCGGGCACGGGGGATTCTTTCGGGCTATGCAGCAGAGGTTAGCGTCGGCAGGCTAGAGATAAGAGGCGTTTTTTGGGGCGCGTGGCAAAGATGTTGGCATGCATACATGTTATGTTGCTCAGTCACGAGCTTGACCTTGCGCTGATTGTCGACCGGTCAGGTTAGCAGCTATACACCATATGCGCATATCAACCTCGGCGAAGAGAAGGCACACGTGAGGGGATAATCACACTTGGGGAAGGCCAGGGCCTTTTCGGGATGACTACTTAGTAGATGGGGAGGAGAGGGGAGGAAGCTGTATACCTCGATCTGCATCCTGAAGGCCGGTTCGCGACGTCGCGTTGTATCTGGATGAATGGAAATGCTCCTCCCGCTAATTTGTGCAAGGACGCGGCCAACCACCGAAGGAGTGCTGCTTGTGGTGGATGGTGAAAAGAGACGCAAGTTGACTACCTAGGTATGCGGGCTGAATGTGTAGAGAATGATGGGAGTTGTTTAGGTAAGTGAAATCGTCCAGCAGCCTGCTCGCGCGGCAACGAGGCTGACAGTTCTGGCAGTCAGTCTGGCAGGCAGGCAGGCAGGCGGCACGGTTTGGCTACCTTAAATACCCACATAATGTTCCTAATGAATGGGTCCTTTATATTACATAAGCTCAATAGGTACTCAGATGGGGACAATCAAGATGACCAAACCCCAAGCTTATATTATACCTAGGTATATGCAATACCTTAGTGCCTAGGTAAACCTACCTACATATGTAGGTACCTAAGTAGGTATGTAGTATCAGTATTAAAGATAGATGTACAGATCACTGGATCATCTTCTATATATACACCCATCGTTGAGGGAGGTTGGCTTCTATTCGTCCCAATATGTGAGCAAACCCAATTAGTGACGCGGCGTCGGGTGTAGTACCCTCCAAAGGTAACTTCAATTCGAAGTAGATCTGACAAGCCATCCATATTGGGTGCATACATATGTATGTACCTAGGTAGGTCTTACAGTACTCAGCAGGCCGCCAAGAAAGGAATGTTGCGCGCATTGGATATGCCAATTTCTGTTTCCTGTGCTCCAGTATTTGTAGCTTCAGGACCGTAAACTTGCTTGCTGACCCTTCACTGTCGACAGCGCTGATCTCTTGATTTTTTCTCACTCTTCCTTTCGAGCATCGTGACAATCATACACGGGGACAATGTGAATGGAAACTCACGATGTAGCTACCTAGAATGGGACATGACCTTAATCAATTCCCCCAGTAACTACTCGAAAACAACTCGTTTGTCTCGTGCTCATAGTTCAACTCTCCAAGTTACGAGTATTCATAATGTCTCTCTCCAAGACCATAATCCCATGCCCCAAAATGCCAACTTGTACCCACAGACGCACACGCACATATGTTACCGAGACAAACAGTTGGCAAGACCCATTACTCCCGAGTAAGCTGGTTGATGTTTCGACACCCGGTGTTGTAACCATATGTTGTGTCTATGACGAGCTCCCGTCATGAGTATCATTGGCCACCGCTCCGTATCTATCAACTTGACACATCGATCAGAAAATGCATCAAATTATGTGTGTGTGCCCAAGCAGAACACCGTTCTTCGCAAAGAACTGACGCTACCCGCGAGGACGAGTTGATCGCTGGAGTAGCTCAAGACCTTGATTCAACAACCATGAACCCCAGGCCCCAGATACCCCCTAAAACTGCCAGGTCGCTGCTATGTTTGGGCGGCGCTTCGGCGGCAACGTTGTCGAGAGCACCCGTGGAATAGAGAGGGATGGCTACCCGGCCATGGGCACCGTGCTCCAGCTTCCTATGCTCAGCGTGGTGATGATCTGACCTCGCTCGTCGACGTGACGCGGAAAAGGAAAAGGGAAAACTTTATACACAAGCTGTGCAATCGCTTTATTACTCCAAACTCCCATAAGCAAGTTCGAACTCCCAATTCGCTTTTATGCAGCCAGAAGCCTTCCGTCTTCTCCAACAACAACAACAACAACAACAACAACAACCTTTCTCCAACAGATCATTCATACACGGCGGGCTGGGGGCAGATTTCCAGAGGTTCATATGATGCCGCCAGGTGGATCATAACCGGGTCCTCGAGTAGTACTGACATTGAGACCAGCACTGCCTGGCGTCTCGGCATCTGCCTGTGCTGGGTTGGTTTTGCGCAACATGAACATGGGCTTCTTCCCTTCTTTATCCAACTGCTTGAAGAGAATGAGTGGTTTCTCGTCGAGACCCAGACAACGTTCCTGGTCGCCGTATACAATGTAGAGGGCGTACTGGTCCCATGGTGCATTGATTTGGTATTTTTTCAGGGCAGCAGGGAGTACCTTGTGGCACGGATCGTCCATACTCACTCTGAAAGATTTGAATATCTCCACCGAGGCGGAACTGGAGCCAGGCGTCTCGGGCACGGGAGTTTGCATCCTCCGCGGGGCCATGGGCTGCTTGGAATTGTACGGATGGTCGCTTTCGCCAAAGGTCGAGCGAGTAGACGGGGTCTGCTGGTCGGAGCGGTACGATCGAGAGGCAAGAGTAGCACTGCCCAAGGTCGGGGGTGACGTGGGGGACGGTATGTTGGGGGAGTAGCCAGGCGAGGACGCTTGAGCGGAACCGTTCATGGCAGCGAGGTGTGAGGAGGAAAGAACGGCGCGCTCTGCCGCGTTGGCGGGATCCAAGGTCTGCTCTACCGAAGGCCGCTCGTGGGTAGTCTGCAGGTGCGAGGGGGAGGTGCTCTTCGCGTTAGTGCCCAGTACGAGCTTCTTGGTGGAATACTGGCGCTTCAGACCGGCCGAGGACTGGGCCGAGGACGAGGTGGGAGCAGGAGGGGAGACGGTCGAGGTCTCGTAGCCGTAGCCTTGGGTGGCGGCAAGGTTGGGCAGAGGCTGTTGCGCATTCTTGGCGAAGCGCAAGGCTGGGAGGACGTCCTCGCGAAGGCGTCTGAAGTCGTCAGCCAGCCGGCGTAGGTCCTGTTCCACTAGGCTCATCCTCTCATCCCGCAACCGCAGCTGCTCGACAAGATGCTTGATGTCCTTCAGAGTAGCTGTCGCATATTGGGCTTCGGCATCGGCAGCTGTCCGTGGAATCCGGCTGGGTGTCAGCGGGCTTCATCTCATCAACATCGTCGTGGGGAGACACAGGGCGGTGAGCCGCAGCACTTACACAGGGGCACGTAATGATCGCTTTCGATGGGTATATCTTGCGCCTTTTTCACATCGTACACGCTCTTCAAAATGGACAGTCGGTGACCAACGCTCGTTACTCCCATCGACTTAAGGTCGTCGTGCAGCAGAGCCACCAGGGCCTCACCGACAATCTCGTTTTCTGCCACAAGAGGTTAGGAGGTACGGCGACCGACCTAGTCGTCGGGCACTCAGATAGCTTTGCTGTGTCGAGGACGCACCTATGAATCGATCGGAATACTGCTGTAAGCCTATGGTCGCAATGAAGTCGGCGCACTCCTCGGCGGTCCACTCCGAGATGATGGTTTCGGGCAAGCGATCAGCACTGCTGCGCTGTCCGTAGGTAGTGGGCGTATGTTCGGTAGATGACCGGCCTTCCGAGTCGGTCGGCGAGATCTCAGAATCAGTCGCAAGCACCGGTGAACTCGTGTGAAGGCTTCTCTCGTACTCGTCATCGGCATCAGATTCGGCATAGGCGGTGCCCGAATCAAAGTTCATCGTGTTAGATAGGTCGAGGCAACTGAGCGAGGTAACCTGCGTCTGCGTAGCTTTGTTTCTCTCTGCTCGGTTTGATGCTTGTCTCTCTCTGGCCTTTAGTTTCTACTTAGGTAAGGTGCTATCGCTTTGGCGCTTCTTTCGACCTAAAGCATTAACCGACTATAATAAAAAGCCAAAAAAATAATCTCGCTATTTAATAAAATATATTTTAATATAAAATTATTGGAAATAAAATAATAATTAACTAATAAAAAAACCAATCTTTTATTATTATATTAATTATAAATAAAATAAAAAATATAAATTAAAAAATATAAATTATTATAAATAAATTTATATTTAATTTTTATAATAATTAATTTTTAAAGCTATAAAATCTAGCTTTATATATATATATATATTATTAATTAATTTATATTTATAATTTATATATTTAAATTTTACGATATATTATAAATTATATTTAATATTTTTATTAAAATAAATATTTAAATATTAAATAATTATTTTTAAGAATTTATATATATATATATATATAAATATAATATAATATATAAAAATATAATATAATATATATAAATATAATATTATATATATAAATATAATATAATATATATAAATATATATATTAATAATAACTTTTAAGTTTTTTATTAATTAAAAAAATATAAAATAAAAACTTTAATTAAAAATGTAAATTATATTAAATAATGGGTATAATTACGAAGATTATATTTTTATCTTACTTATCGGAGTCTAAGCTTGGCATCTGTGGCCCCATGGGTAATAACATCGTTAAGGGACCAGCGCGGGGGTTCAATTACGCCCTCAAGGCCATTCGCCCTACGCCAGGCATTCTCGCTTTCTGGAGTCACACCGAGCGGTAGGGGCTTTAATCCACCAGCAATGCCCGTCGAAAATTTAAGCTGCAAGATATCCCCAACTTCGTCACAGGCCGCCAGTAAACGATCCATGTCATCCTTGTTGTGAGCAGCCGAGACACAGAAGCGGGCACGCGAGCTGATGAGAGGAGTGGCGGGATATCCCACTACTACGACGGAAATGTTGCGCTTGAGCATCTCGTGACTAAAGGCGGATATCTTTGCGGGATTGTAGAGGGTAACAGGGATGATAGGGGAGTCATCGTGGCCATAAACGATCAGTCCAAGGCGCTTCAACCCGAGCCGGAGGTATCGCGAGTTGAATGCAATGCGTTGAAGACGCTCTGCGCCTTGTCCGGGGACTAGCTCACCCGTAATGATCTTCAACGAGGCAAGGATCTGCATAAGGACAGCTGGTGTGGGAGATTCGCCTAGCAACGTTGCAGCGTTGGTACTTCTCAACTTGTCGATGATGTCCCTTTCAGCAGCGACGTAGCCTCCATTGGCACCGAATGATTTTGTCAGGGTGCCCATCAAGATGTCTACTCTGCTGGGATCGATGCCAAAATAATCGCAAACGCCCCGTCCATTGGGACCCAGCGCACCGATACTGTGCGCTTCGTCGACGAAGAGGTGGAATTTGTAAGTATCCTTGAGGTTCAGTATGCCAGGAAGATCGCACATGGTGCCTTCCATCGAGTACAATCCCTCGACGGCGACGAGTATCTTTTTCCAGGGGCGGTGGGTTCGGGGTTGACCTTGAGCGATCGCCTCTCGCAACCGCTTCTCTAGGTCCATCATATTATTGTGCTGGAAAGACCGGATGACAGCACCTGAAAGACGAGCGCCGAGTCGTATGGAGGCGTGGTTGAGTTCGTCGGATATGATCAAACAGCCTTTGGAAACAATAGCAGGGAAAGAGCTGGCATTGGTGACAAAACCCATTGAAAACACCATAGCAGAAGGCTTGCCTACGAAGTTTGCAACTTCCTTCTCGACCTCCTGCACCAGGTCCGAGGTGCCGGCGTCAGCCCGCGGACTGCAGAAGCTCAGGCCGTAGCTGCGCACGCATTCTTCGACGGCATTGGCACAGGGCCCTTCGGATTGGGCGAAACCCAAATAGTTGTAAGAGCTCATATTCAAGGTCTCCGTGTGGGTACCGAGATAATTATACGTCTCGTTGAAATTGTCCGAAGTGCGATCCAGCAGAGTAATATACCGACCGGGGACGCCGGTGCTTGTCCGCGCAAAGCAGTCGTCGATCCGCATCTTCAGCCGCCGGGTATAGAAACTGTCGAAGTCGTCATTCAGAGGTGCATAGCCATTATTGGCCCGAATCGCTTGGTAGGTGGATTTCTTGCTGAACCGTTTCCCAAAGAAGTCTCGGATGTGACCAAGGGCCAAGAGGAGCAGATAGCTGATATAGGTGGTTAGGACATAGTAGTAAGGCGGTTCGTCGATTTCGGGCGCAGTCAAGGGTTCTCCGTGATGCTTGCTCACGTATCTGTGACTGGGATGAATCAGAGGGCCAAACTGAGCATCAAACCGCTTCCTTCGCGACACTTCGGCAGACGATGGTGGCTGGAACAAGGTGGTAGGCGGGTTGTCCGTGTTGGGCTCGCCAGCAGTTGCAGTAGAGAGGGATATGGTAGGCAGCGACAAGCTAGCAGCGGTTATAGACGGAGTCGAGCTATTCTGCATGGCCATCAGGGCCTGCTGGGCAGAAACTTGCGGGTTGGCCTTGGGGGACGATGAGAAGAATTGACTGAGGCGATTGCCTCTGGACTGAGATGGCCTCCTCTCGCCAGTCCTCTCGGGTTGGGACATGGTGGTGGAGTTGGTAAAGGGAATTGAGATCTTTCGTGGCATCTCTGGTTTCGTGCTTGTGGATATCGAGCAGGTCTGCGGGTGGGAATCTGTAGCGACTGGTGAGCCGGGCTAGTTGTCGACTGGAACAGCTTGGAACCCGGAGTGTGGATGGCGCAAAGAGGATACTATTGGAATTGGTGTTAGGCAATCGTGGTAAAAAGAAGCTGGTCATAGGGGTGTTGGAAGACATGAGACTTGGCAGAACACTACAATTGTGTACGGGGTGTGATAGAAATCTCCATGACCGCTGGGACAGCGCCTTGGGAAGGTGCTAGGCCCAAGGCGGGAGAGTTGCTCATCAGTCCAGGTAGTTGGTGCAGCGGCGAAAGAAGCCCCGGCAGCACTGCCCGTTCATTGATGGGGTAGGTAGGCAGAAAAGAGGTCACGGGATATGGGAAGCCATGATTTGCTTACCTTCAGGGGTGACGACGGGTAAAGCGTCAGAACGGGCACTGCTGTAGCGGATGTGAATGGATCGAAGCTGGTCGATGCTGTCGCTTGTCTCAGGTGTCCTAGTAGTCGTAGTATTATGGGAATCTCCTTCGAGTAATAGGCAAAAGAGTGGCAAGGAAGGATATCTACTCTTCCCCGTTTGAAATGAGCGAGAGAAATGACTTAGACGAGCAGAGAGGATGATAGCGAAAAAGGCGAGCACCACAACAGTGATAGTCTCAACTGGAAGGCAATAGGCAGCAACCTTACACACCTCGAAGCAACAAGACCATCAATGAAGGACAGGTTTGACTTCTGCTGGTGCTGCTCCTGCGCAAGTGGAAAGGAGAGTGGGTGGGAAGCAGGAATGAAATGAAATATTATAAGGAACCAAGAAAACAAATCCAATTTAAAAACAAATCTCCTTAATAATTAGAACTTAAAAAATATTATGATATTATTTAAATAAAATATAATAATATTAAAAGTAATAATATTAAAACCAGTTTATAAATTTATATCTAATATATTTATCTATTTTTTGGTTAAAACTCATTTTTAATTAAGGTTTATTATAATTTATTATTAACTTAGAGGCAGAGATCCTTAACCACCTAATTGCTCATCTTATGTGTCTATCCACCCGACATATACACCTCCAAGCCTCCCACCCCACACTCTCTTCCTCTCCTATTTTTCTCGTTTTCCCCTTTCGACATCTTCGCCGGGATCCTCATTCGACTCCAATCAATCACCACCCCCTTCCCACCTTTGGTTGGCGCCTCACCATTTCGGCTCTCCCATATATTGTCTTCCGACCGACGACGCATCAGCTGCCATAATGGATTCACAACTGCCGAACGACGTGTCGCCCGAGGCCATGCAAGCGCGCATTCAGCAAGCTCGGCGCGAGGCTGAGAACCTGAAGGACAGAATCAAGCGGAAGAAGGATGAGCTTGCAGACACCACTCGTGAGTTCATCTCTTTTTCTATCTTTGCCTACTCGCATCGGGTCCGCCCCCTCCAAATAGTTGCATCAATTTGCCCCCCCCCTGATGAATTCTGGCGGTGACTACATGACTCCGTCCTATGCTGACTGCCCTTTTTTTCACACGCCTACAGTCCGTACCGTTGCCCAACAGTCACACGAGTCCATTCCGAGGAATCAATTGATGAAGACCAAGAGGACACTTAAGGGTCATCTCGCCAAGATCTATGCCATGCATTGGTCAACCGACAGAAGACATCTCGTGTCGGCCTCACAAGACGGGAAGTTGATTATTTGGGATGCCTACACCACCAACAAAGTCCATGCTATTCCTCTGCGCTCCTCGTGGGTCATGACTTGCGCTTACGCCCCGAGCGGTAACTATGTCGCTTGCGGTGGTCTCGACAATATCTGTTCGATCTACAACCTTAACCAGAATCGCGACGGCCCTACCCGCGTTGCTCGAGAGCTGTCTGGTCATGCCGGTTATCTGTCATGCTGTCGATTCATCAACGACCGAAGTATCCTGACCTCATCCGGCGACATGACCTGTATGAAATGGGATATCGAGACGGGCACCAAGGTCATGGAATTCGCAGATCATCTAGGTGATGTGATGAGCATCAGCTTGAACCCCACAAACCAGAACACATTCATCTCTGGTGCGTGTGACGCTTTCGCCAAGCTCTGGGACATACGCGCCGGCAAGGCTGTCCAGACATTCGCCGGCCACGAGTCGGACATCAATGCCATCCAATTCTTCCCAGACGGGCATTCTTTCGTTACCGGATCCGACGACGCTACCTGCCGGCTATTCGACATCCGCGCCGACCGCGAGTTGAATTCTTACGGCGTAAGTCGACGGCGTTGTATCTTTTAGCCAGGCGCGTCGTGAACTAACCGTGTCAATCGCGTAGTCCGAATCGATCCTATGTGGCATTACTTCTGTTGCCACGTCCGTATCCGGCCGTCTCCTCTTCGCCGGGTATGACGACTTCGAGTGCAAGGTATGTCTCCTCCTGCCAGCATAACCCTAGCCTTTTAGACTGACCCTGGTGTAGGTTTGGGATATCACCCGGGGAGAGAAGGTTGGCTCCCTTGTGGGCCATGAGAACCGAGTCAGCTGCTTGGGCGTTAGCAACGATGGCATCAGCTTATGTACAGGTTCCTGGGACTCCGTGGTACGTATTGATATGTCTATGTACCGTGCTCAACTTGGCTACATGCTGACCTACTTTGCAGCTTAAAATATGGGCGTACTGAGCGGCATCCTCCATGCAACAAACATCCGGATCTCTGCGGGAACCGATTTGTGCGCAATAAACTCCATCGCGTCGTTCCACTGGTCGAGCGATTATTCCAAACTATTCCCATCCTGATGCTGCCCATTTCTACTCTTCGGAAATGCAATGTAGGTGGGAAGGGGTTACAATAATCTTTCCCGCATTTTTCCCTCCTTCATTGGCCGGCGCGGTGCCGACTGCTTGCCCCGATCTCCGCCGGTGGGTCGATCGAGTATACGACGGTACATTCTTCTTTTCCCTCATCCTAGCAATATTCTCGAAACACATAATATCGTCCTTTGCCTCGTTCTTCTAGGTCGCAGTTTGCCGCCTCGGCATGCCTGGCTCACCCTGGCCCACCCTCCTCCCCAATTATGCCAGGCCATGCTATCCGGCCCTGCGAATACGAAACGATGCAGCATCCAGAACTCGAGGATGCTAGAGCCTCGCAGGGAGGAAACGCGCGCTCTAATAGTGGACTCAGCGAGCCAAAAATTTCTCTTTCCATTGTGATTTGGTTCAAACTCTCGAGGCAACTCAAGACACAGAGACGGTGCCCTCTTTCTCCATCGTGCAACATGTTCATACCGAAAAGGATTTTAATGAGGGAAAAAACTGCTTGCCTCTCGCGTCCAGTCGATTCCCTTTTCTTGCGTCTACTTGACATTCCCAAATATTATTACGGTAGAGAGGTGGAGGCATTTGATTTCTCGTGGAAAAAATTACCAACACCATGAAGGTGGGGGGTTACTCGCAGCTGTTCGATCTCAGCAGAGGAGGGCACATGACAACGTATATTCCCCGCGATGACTGATTGTTTTTTAGGCGTTCTCTTAAGATGATTGTCCATCTCGCGCCAAGTCATTGTTACATCGAGCGAGATAGGGGAAGCTCAAGTGGGGATAGGAGCAAGTGGCTCGAATATTGGTCTTTTATGACCCTTTACTTACTGTTTTGTACCATAATCATGTCACAACCGGATGCTGAAGTTATAGAAACTCTGTTCCTTGATGAGATTTATAATGTGCCAGGCCAGACTTGCACCATCTATCTAAGTACACACATTATATATCCAAGAAGGTACCCGATTACATGCATGAGTATCTATATACCTACTTAAGTAGGTACTTATAGTACAAAGCACTTACACAAGCCTACCTAGGTAGGTAAGACTATGTAGATGCCACCTGCAGATCCTGTGACAAGGTTGGGAGATAGTGCATGGTGCCAGATATTTGAAAGCTGGTGAAACAAGCAGGTGAAACATCGAAGTGAGCTAAGAACAACGCAAAGAACGAGGCTCGCATAAGGTGCATTATCTACATTCATTAAGTAAGCACATGCCTAGGTGCCTACCTAGGTACCTACCTACATGTAGGTACTTATTTAAGTAGGTAGTAGGTGTGCACTGGAGGTGATGATATGCTAGACCGTGCAAGTACTCCTGCGTAAGTGCAGGTTGCTGATAGGATAAAGGAAAGGATTTATATGGCATCGAAGGAGATGCTTCACGATACACGCAACCCAATCAGCGGTTGGTTATCAAGAAGTGGATATGCTATGGGTGAACTACTCTCTCTACTTATGGTACTTATCTACCTACATTCTTATGTACCTGGGTAGGTATATATATCTAGTCCAAGACCTATAGCTATAAGTAGATATCGGGTCTTGGTTGGGGAGGCATTGACGATGGTGATGATGAAGCTAGGTAGAGGATCAAACTGAGGCTAATAATAATAATATCAACTGCCCTCATCGGCCATCCCGGAGGTCAACTTCTGAGTTTTTAGGCATTGTCTCGTTAGCACCAGCAGCCACCAGATCAGCAGATATCACAATCACCAGGGGGCATAGAGCAGCTGGGAAGATGGAAACTCGTCATTTGTAACATGGGCGAATGTATGGATCTTTGGAAATTATGATTATTTCCAAGGTTCCGTAAATATGATCCATTGATCCCACGTTTTGATCCCTGTTCATAGACGGGCAGGTTCCACACCACGTTTTTAAAATAGTGTCAGCTAATATCCATGGATCCTGTTGTATGGCGTGGCATATTCCGACTGCTCGATGTTTCTGCCCAGGTGTTCTTCCAGGTTCCTTCAAAATCATCCACCCAGCCTTGAAGAGCAGATGAGCAGCTGGCATTTCTATCATACCCGTATGCCCAGAAGTACAAAGTGGTTCAATATCATCCTCCCTTGTTGACTCTTTCTTTTACAGGTGCGTGTTCTTATATGTCCCTATAAGTTTATAATATGGTAATCTTGAAGTGAGTTTCTATCAACCAGTAGATAGTACTTTGTATTTACCATCATTAATATCCCCCCTTGGACCTTTATACCCTAGTACACCCTGTTAATATTCTTACAACCCCTACTATCCTTTGTCTTAAACATTTAGCTAGCTACTTATATAGGTATGTACTTATGCATCTCCTTATACTCCTATGAATAAGTACCTATGTATATATCTATATAAGTACATATGTATATATCAGTATGCATCTAGCTATGTACCTACCTAGGTAGGTATGTACCCACAATCCTTTCAAGGTCGGTCACAAAGGCTCGGAGCCCACATCTCTCTGCCCACAGTGCACACGCACGCGCATGGCCACGCTGTCCAACCCTGAAACACTCTGACGCATACCAGGGGTGCATCTTCCTTTGGCTCCTCGTGTTCTTCAAGGAATACCGTTGTCTCTCCCCTGAATACGGCATTGTTCCAGAAGCCTTGAATGCTTCCTCCATCCCTCCCCATCCATTCCTCTGGAGCCTGCGCCACGCCACCTCTCTCCCACTTCTCGCTAGGGTTTGCACATAAAGCACCACCATCCCTCCGTCCGCTGCCCACAGCCACCCATCATGGCTTCCACTTCCGATGATATCAAGAACCCGACTCCCGCCCAAGAAGAATTCCAATCCTTTCTCGACAAGAACACTGCTAGAGCGCCCCGCACCCACCCCGAGGACCGAGACGACGACCGATCAGAACACGACGGCAGCGATCTGGACGAGGAGGACCAGTATCGTGATTCCCAGATAGACGCGGCTATGCGTGTGCCCAACCTGAACGGAGACATGAATCTCCCCCCAGCCAGCTTCGACTCGGGCCGCAGCACCGGGGTCAAGGGCGTCATCGCCGACGCCCGCGCCTACGAGCAGGCCCGGCAGAGCAAGTGGCGGTCCAGGGTTCGCGCTGCGCGAAAGTCCGTCTTCGGCGTGAACAACGCCACCCCCAAGGTCGCAGACGCCCAGAGCGGCGACAGTGAGGACGACGTGGACCAGAACGAGGAGTCATTCCTGCAGCAATGGCGTGAGTCACGCCGTTTAGAACTCGAGAAGGAGGCGAGGAACTCGATTCGCAACCGGAGGACGAGCCCCAGCCTGAGGATGTTCGGCCGCATGGATACGGTTGATGCCTTGGGCTACCTCGACGCCATCGAGAAAGTGGGCAGGGAGACAATTGTTGTCGTCTTTGTCTACGATGATCAGGTAATATCCAACCCTCCCCTGTACGCTGCAGAGCGGTTCTGCTCCCTTGCCATTGTAACGGCCAGCTGACTACAGAGAATCCCTCGATCAGTGCCAGGTATCAGGTCTCATCGAGACGGCCATGCAGCCACTAGTACATTCGCATCCTCACATTCACTTCGTCAAGGTTCACTACGAAGACATTGAATTTGACAACGCCGCCGTGCCTACTATCCTGGGCTATCGAAACCAGGGCGATTTATTCGCCAACTTGACCGGTCTTATCGACATGATACCGGACGACGAGGATTTCGACAGTGACGCATTGAAAAGGATATTACAGAAGAACAATATTTTGTAGACACTCTTGGGTACATCCGTGGTCGCGTTTTCACTGCTATACTGAGACGAGCATAATGGACTGTTAAGCTCTCGGTTGAATTTCTAACAAGAGAGCTTGTATTCGGCCGTGTGCTACGCACGCTCAACATCTCGTCACTACTAATGACATCTGACTGGCCGGTCTGGGGAGGAGTCTGGGGGCTGGTCTGTTACAGAAATTCTTGATACCCAAGGCAGAGCGTTTGAAGCAAAGACCCGGGCTTCTATCGGATGCATGGAAGAGGATCAGGTGGCCACAGCCATATTTTCCGGGAAATATTGGCGTGGTGGGCCTTGGTGACCGGAGTGACACGGCGGACACATTTGGAGCATTACAGTGGATGGTTCATGGTTTTGGCAGGGCGCAGGTTCGGCGAACAATTGATACGGAGTTCAGGAGGGAGCTTATGTGGACGAAGGACCAGTTCGACATGGTGGCCGCATGGATTCGTGCTAACGTGCTCACGGACATATCTCCCGGGTGGTGAGAAACCAGATGAAAGCCTCTTGCCCAAAGTTGAGTACCTACTTAGGTGCCTAGGAATATTCATGAATCGAAATAGGTACTTACTCACCTAGGTACCTAATGTACATATCTACCTAGGTAGGTAGGTATGCAATTCACAATCAAGAGCCCCGCGCCTGGTACTGACCAGACGCGGGGAAGTTGGCAGTCATGATATGGGTCTCATCCAATTCGATTACTCTTAGTAGGGCCTTCAAGGGTTTAAATCGGCCCATCAGATGCTTTCACTCTTGTAGTTTAATCGTATACGTGTTGGGAGTGGTGGCCTACAAATAGCCCTGGAGCTCCAGGTGCTTTCTTGAGATAGCTATCCATAGTGTGTAGGTACCTACCTAGGTACCTAGGTAGGTTGTACCTAGGTATGATATTAGCCAGCCGCCACTATTCTTCACAAACCTTATTACTCTAAGTACGTGCCTAGGCTATATACCTAGGTACCTAGGTAGGTAGCAATAAGGCACTATAGGTATAGGTATATACTTAGGTCACTAGGTACCTATATAGGTAGGTTCCCTAGGTGCGTACACGGTAAACTGATTAGGTAGGTACCTCATGTGTAGGCAAATACCTGAGGTACGTGGAGAACTCGCCTTACCCCCCCCCCCCCCCCCCCCCCGCTCCTGCTCTCACAACTCAACTACTCCCTCACTTCTACCGACCCTCCTTCTTCCTACTTTCTTCTCCATCTCCTTCACGCCAACAACTCTCCCGTCTCCTCTCTCCTCCTCATCCAGTCCAGTCACCATTTCCATATCACCCCGATTTCCGGTTCTCACCTTTATCGGAAATACAGTCAACTTCCCAACCCCCAGGTGGTGTGTTTGCCCCTCTCGTTTTCCCGAGTGCGTACTTCTCGCGCAGCCACAAGTTGAGGTATTACATTTGTAAGGTTAGACCTATCCTTATGGTTCTACTTAGGTACCTAGGTATGTACGCGGGCAGCTAGCAGGGACTACCACCTGTGACGTTCGTTCCCTCTGCCCATGATAAGCCTTGCCTTCTTAGGGGGTGTCAGGCAGTCAGGTTAGCATGACCTTTGCTGCCTTATCGCCCTCCACCTTTGCCCTCTCGCACCCCACTACGTACCGGCATACTTACATACTTAGTACCTAACCTAACTGTCTGCCTACCTACCTACCTGTCCGCCTGCTTCTTGTCTGCTTCTTGTCTGCTTCTTGTCCGCTTCATCCCTCACCATCTGGGCTTTAGCAACCTCAAAGCACTTGAGCTGATCTATCCACCAGGCCTCGTTTCATCCTGTCAACGGGGCTGAGTGAGCTATCGTTCGACACACCACACTATTGTTCCAGACTTCCTTTCACTCTGCACCCATCTAGCCGACTATCTATCTGGTGTTACGTGCGATACCCCCCGCGCCTCAAAACTACTTTTACCTTCAATCTCTTTAAAGCCCGTCATCCTCGACTGCATTTACCAAGGTGAAGCATTCGAGGTATGACGTGACCCGATTTGTGCCCCCCCTCTCCTCTCCCACGTTATGGAACAGCCAAAATCGTCTACCCCAACCGGTACACCCAACACTGTTCCGCCAACCCGTTCGACTCCAACTTCTCCCTTGACGTCTTGTCCTGCCACCAACAAGCTGAGTCATATCCCTAGCGACATCTCCAACTCTGTACCTTCTCTCAGGTTTCCAAGACCGCTTGGCAACAAACAACTCACCAACTGGGTCTCCTCGAGCTCTCCCGACATCATGCGGCCCGGAAACATTGCTGACGATGATCCAAGCTTGTCCGAGCTGGGCTACGATGTGATTGGAACCGACGGGGAGAGCCAGGCGGAATCCACAACCAGCTCTTTTGACTATCACCGACCCGACGACGTCCAGAGTCTGGCTGGTACGGACAATGGCACCGACCTCGATACCAACGAGGCGGATACCGAGTCTTCCGACAGCGATGAGGAAGATACCGTACAGCATGACATGGCTATGGTGGATGCCACCGACGTTGAGACTTTTGAATGTGCTCGAGAAGATGATGACGTCGACGTCGAGAAGCTAGCAAACCAGAGCCTCGAGAACCCTACAAGCTTTGCCCATCAGGAGATGGCCGGCTTCCATCGCCTAGCCCTTGACGACCAGATTCATGCTCGGGAGCTGTTGGATGCCATGCACAAGTTCACGGCCCCTACACATCATTCCGACTCAGATGATAAGGACGACGGGACCTCACTTCCATCAATACCCATGACCGTGGGATCGCAGTGGGCTAGACTTGATGAAATCCGCAAGATATGCCGCGCAGCTTATCGCCACGTCAGAGACAATGCTAGGCTCTTAGCAATGCTGTCGGGGTTAGTTGTTCTCTACGCGGTTATCATGGTCACCAAGTTCGGTTTCTTCAGCTCGCCAACGACGCGAGGCCTCTCCGTTGTGCCAGTGGCGTCTGTCTCATCCGTCACCGTTCCCTCAGTTGCACATGGCGTGTCAACAACCAATTCGAAGGCTACCTCGACGGCGACTTCAAAGTATAAAGCCCTGCAGACCGATAGCTCTTCGAAGAGTCTTGTTCCCCTGACCTATGGCAAGGACAAGACTCTCACATCTGGAGCACATCCCACTCTGAAGCACGCGGCGTGCTCTGTCGAGTTGTACAGCCGCAATCAGATGATTATCAAGATACCCCACGAATACAAGTCTGCTTGGCAGACCAAGAATGCCATCCTGATCGCTGTCAGCAGAGGCGGCGAGGATGTCCCAACCTCAAATTTGTCATGGGTCGATGAGGGCGTGCTCATCGACGTTCCCCTGACTGAAGCACATGGTGTGCTCTCTGTATCTATCGCAACTACACGAAAACCGACGATTAGGAAGACTTTTCGAGTCAACTTCAGTGGCCACCGGCTCACCGAAGCCTTCGATGCTGGGAGACAGCTGGTCAAGTGCTTTGCCCAGAGAGTTGTCGACACTGTCAACGAAACGACGATGTGGGTTGAGGAGACTTATATCCCGGCTCTTGACATCGTGTCGAAACAAGTTTGTGATCAGACAGCTTCCGTCTCGGACTCGTTGTGGCATGGGCTTAGGACCACTGGCAATGCCGCCATGTCTCTCCCAAGACGCCTTGGATCCCAAGTCGCGGGTCAAGTGCAGGAATCAATCAACAGTGACAAGCTATCTTCACGTGTCGACCAAGTACGGTTGGGCATCGCTAGACAAGTCCAGGATGCACGTGATGAGTTCGCCTTGACTCTACTCACCGCTCAGCTGAACTCCAGACTATGGTGGCTCAAGATGCAAGGGAATGAGAAGGAATATGACCGTTACCTGGGTAGGGCTGATGCCTACTTCAGGGAAAAGCGGGCTAGTGCAGATATAGCGAGGCGCCAAAGAGGCGCAACGATCAATGAGCAGATCCTGTCACATCGGAAACAGGAGTCTCGAGAGTCGAGAACGGCTTTCTGGAACAAAGTCTAGTGGGGCTTGGCGTGACAGCGTTTGCAGCTCTGGCATTCGTATAGCGCATAACAGATAGAGATTCTCAGGAGGCGGCGTTAGGTTCTCGTATGCACGGAATAACTCTCTACCGGTCGATACCCCCCCCCCCCCCCCCCGGCAGCCGGTCGCGTGGTTACACCTGATGCAGATATGGGTGGCAAGGCTCGTTGTTAAGGTGTGCTCCCCCGCCCCCCGTCCTTAGCACACCGTGGTTCGGAACAATAAGGGCGACGTAACGGTTCGGAGTAAAGGTAATGGATGTACGAAAGGGTATGGGTAGGCGTTTTATTTTCCTTCTGAATGTCACGGCTTTTCAGGTGTCTGGATGGGGTGGAAGGCATCACGACAGGCACATCAAGTCTTCTTCGGTCAAGGTCGATTTCGTGTCAAGGCTGTACAAAGCCAAGGCCCGGGACCGGAACCGGAACCGGGACCGACACGGGTCGATTCGATCACTAGGCCGGCGACCATGAGGCTGTGAACAGGCGTTACAGTGGGACGATGGATTTCACATGGATGCAGGTAGATGACTATCAATCAAGCTTTGCAGCAGAATGGTCAGCAGGGTATGTGAGATGACGTTGACATGGTTGTTGCTTCATTGCATGTAGAGAAAACCGAGACGACATCCCGTGGCCCTCTCCCTATGTCGTAGGTAGGTGCACGGGGCAGGGTCAAACCAAGACCGAAGTGTTCAAGGAAAGCACGCCTACTCGGTGATACGCCTGAACTCATGAACACTTTTGTTGGCACCAATACCTAATGTGTATATACATATGTACATACAGACAGACCTAGGTACAAATGCAGGTGAGTAGACGCCGACATGCTTCCACAAGTGGGATATCCATTGATGATCACACCCGAACGTCTCGCACCTAGGTTCTGTGTGTATGGGTGGACACTGCTACCAGGTAGCGCCAGGATACTGATGTCTTCTAATCTCAGGCACTGTAGCGAGTCTTGGTTTTCTGGGAGACGGGGCCGACCTGGCAAACAATAGGGGCTGGGCTGCACGGGGTATGAAAGCTGTGAGTACCACCATCATGAGCTAAGCAGGCCACAAGATGTGCCACTTCCAGCCCCCTTTACTTATTGTACCTCGCATCCTGCTCGGTCTCGCGCCCGACCCTGGGCGAGTTGGATATTTTAAATGAGCATAATAAGGTCCAGCACAGGCAAAGGCCGCGAACATGCCGCTCCTCGAACGTCGCAACCTTCAAGCTGCTGGACTTCGCCAGTCCTACGTCCGGGGATTTCGAGCTGGCTCCTAGCAACAACAGAACCCCCCGACGCGCCAAAAGTGTAAACTTGAAGTGTAAATTTGAAGTTCACGGACACCAAGGGTGCTCAGCATCCTCGTACTAGTATCGGGGTGACCCGAGGGACCCAACGGGTTTCCATCCGTCATTGGGTTCAGGAGGTGGCTTTGTAGTGGTATGGGCAACAGCGGGACTGTGTCGAACAAGGACGATACAGACGGGCGATGAATGCAGAATACGGCTGGAGGGTGACCAAACACTACCTGGCGGTTGACTGCTGCTATACGTGCATTGGGGTGGCGCGCGTTATCATACACGTCCCTTGTCACTAGATCATACTCGTTGCGTATCTACATATCCATGCTTCACTCATCAATTATAGACTATGGTCGATTTATGGTTGGACAGAGTCGAGCCCCTCTCTTGATGCAGCTAGGCGCCAGTCCTACGGCTCATACAAATGATGCCGCTCAAATATGATATACACAGAGTGTGCGATCGGTGCCGCCGACGCGTGATTATATTGGTACAACCGGAGAACGACCTCGGTCTTGTGGCTCGAAGCCGAGTCAGAAGTAAGCCGGATATGGAGGGGAAGAAACATAGAGTTGGGAGAATATGGTGCAAGGCTGTCTGCCGGAGATGTAGACATGGACGTGCTCGTAGTCGCAGGCTGGACATGCATAAATGGTTCGGCTGGGGCGGTGACTGAGCTGGCCCATGACCTGAAGGCGCGCACGAGAGTTCCTCATAGAGCCGGTTTGGCCTCTTGGCCTAGGGCCGCACCGAGTTGCTGGGCTGTGGCAGATCCCTCACTGGAGCTACTGGATGTAAGAAGCTGTAGGCACGAGTTAGGGGGTTAGCCGTGGCTCTCCGGATACATTTGTCTTTACTTTGTACTTCTTGGTGGGGAGTGTAGTATAGAGAGAGAGAGAGAGAGAGAGAGAGAGAGAGAGAGAGACAAGGGGGGTGGATGACGAGGGGTTACACTGACCTCGCCTCCCATCTCGCGCATCTTCATCTCCTTCTCCATCTCCATCACCTGTTGTTCCTCGGCCCAGGCTAGGGCCCAGGGCACACCCAGCAAAAGGGCCGAGCTGCTCACAACCCAGAGGGTCTTGCCACTGAAGGAGAGCACGGTTTTGACAGCATTGCTCGCCGAGGTCACACGACTCGCAATGTAGCCTCTGGTTTGGGGTGAGACGATGTCACGCAGGGCGTAGATGCGTTCGGCGAGCGTCTCGTTGGAAGGATCGTAGTCGGATTCTGTCGAGATCTCCGAGTCTGTAGAGGGAAGTGAGCAGGCGGGCTTTCAGTGGAGGCGTGGGCAAAGCGAACCTGTATCGGTGAAATCTCCTTCGTCATCATCGGGGACGGGCTGTCCTTCCTGAAAGTGCTCGTCGACAACCTCCTTGAGTTGAACCATGATTGATGGATGACAATCGAGATAAGGGGTGAGATTTGGTGACGGTGGCGCGGGTGATAGTGGAATGGTAGAGACAGAGGCAGATGCAGAGGCGCAACGAGATTGAGTAGGTACACAGGTATTATAGAAAGGAAGGGCGCCAGGATGAAAATTAGTACCGGGATAGGATAGGCTAGGTAGGTAGGTGCTGGGTGCACGAGGTACAGAGTACTACTTACATAATACAGACTAAAGTTATTACACAGGTACCCACGTACCTCCAACCTACCAATTTGACTGGAGACAGGGCACGTGATGGGATACCACACCCCCCTTCCCCCCCCCCCCCCCCCCTACCCCAAAATCCCGACTACCTCTACCTAGGTGCATGGTAACGTTATACATATATCTACTCAAGACGAGGAAGATATCCTTATCGAGCCGCCAGATGTGCTCCCTATATATTAATCTCTATATGTACTATAAGACATATTCATAAAAAAAAAAAAGGATAATCAAAACAACAAAGCCACCTCCTCATCCACACCAGTTAAACTAGTAAAGCCAGCAAGGCGCGAGCGAGGAAGCCGTAACAAAAAAAATCATATAAATGCAGCAGACCTTCGTCTCAATTCTTCTGGCACGAGACAATAATATCAATTGTAACACTGGTATCTACAAAATATGATATCGTCCAAAATTAGTCGAATGCTTGGGCATCAAAACTGAATCAGGGGCTACTTTATATGTTGTATTACTGCCCGCTTATAGCTGTCTATTGTACCATCATCACGCTTTTGCACACCCGACAACAGAATAAACCCTCCATCGAAGAAAGAAAAAATCACCCCCGACACAATCCATCCTCCCCACCTGCACCCAATAAATCCATCCACTTTACCAGAGGACTCTCTGCCCAACGCACTACACTTGAAAGAAATGATAATCCCTATTTCAGCCCCTGCTCGAGGGAGCGTCGGCGAAACGAATCCCTCTCTTGGCCGGTGGCACCCTAGGCGTGTCGTCGTCATCGCTGTCGCTATCCTCCGCATCATCGCTGCTGACACCCAAAGCCGCTTCTCGCCTGCGCCTCTCTGCCGGTGTCTCTCCCGTCTCATTATCTTCTCGAACGCTCGCGAATGCCGCCAGTCTGCGCCGCCTCTCTGCTGCCGTCTCGGGCGTTTCTGTGCTGGGCATCTCGTCAACCCCCACCGTGCCGCTCCGCCCCCGTGTAGGCCCAGCTGGACGCGCAGGCGACTGACTTCCGCCTGACTGGCTTCCCCCGCGCGTGCTTTCACTCGCCTGCGTCACGCTAATTTGGGGTTGCCCTGAGCCTCGTGCCGGTGGTCCACTTCCTCGAGGAGATTGTGCTCCGCCCTTGACCATCGACTTCACCTCGGCCGGTGCCGTCGACGAATCGATAACTTCCCGTCGTGTTCGAGCATCTAGTTTCAGCACCTCCTTGAGAAAATCGTCTTTGTTCATGCGTCTCCCTACCCCACCGATCGTGAAGCGAACGCCGCGGTCGTCATCCTCGTGACCAACCCTCTCACCCTCGGCCCCGTCACCAGCTGCCTTCCTCTTCTGTTCAGCGCCCCCCGCTCGACCGAATCCACCCCAGCCGCTGAAGGTCGGTCGGGGTTTAGGTCTGCTCGTAGACGCCTGTCCTTCCTGCTGAGACTGCTCTCCATGTCTCGATGACTTTTCCCCGGGCTTAACCAAGCCGCCGATTCCCATATACTTGAGGCCCGATGCAACGTAGTCTTTTCCATCGCCTCGTTCGGCAGGCAAGTCATATTTTTTCACTACTTCGCCACTCTCATCTTCCACGATGATCTGTTACACGACTTGTGAGCAATGAGGTTCAACGAGAACGAGTCTTCATGCATCGCATGCGCCATCACGATGGGTTGTCTTTCACTTACCGTATTCCCAAATTGGTAAGCCCTGGCAGGCTCATGCTTCCGGTCAGATTTGGCCTTCTCTTTGCGCTTCTGTGCCTCCTCATCCCGCCATTTGCCGATGCTCTTCTTGATCGAGTCGTATGTCCATCCAGGTTTCTGGGCCTCGGCCTGAGCCTTTTCCTTTAGTTCGTGTGGATCAGGAAGCCCATGGTGCTGTGTGTTTTCCTCTACTGCGAGGACCTGGCCATCTTGATCCTCTACAACAAGATGGTCTCCCTCTTCGTAAACCTCAATCTCTGGTCGGTGCTCTCCTCCTGAACCAGCCTCTTCTCTTTTCCTTTCATCATCGGGGTTTTCAGGGTCCTTCTCCCAAGATTCACCTTGCAGCGGGTCCTGGTAATGATCTTGCTGGGGGGACGTCACACGTATAGAATCAGATGGCGACATGGGTTCAATTTGTTCGCTTGTACTTCTTCGCTGGGGGAAAATGGCCGATTGACTCACGGGCCCACCAGGTCCAATGCCATCATCCCACTTCTTTCTGCTGCGCCTACGTCCAGTCGCGGATGAAGCCCGGCTTCCGGCCCTACTAGGGTTGTCTTCTTCGCGTTGCCGTCTCAAGAATTGCCCCGGCACTCCCGTGGGGGGCAGCGTCCCCGGCGGGAAGTCAGGCATCTTCATGTCTTCATAGTCGGTGTCGGACATGGTGCGGGCTTGAGATCGGGACTGTGATGAGATCCTGGGTAGACGGCTCATCCAGGCGGGCCCGTCTTCAGGAGCCGTCGTATAAGACATGGTGAGCGAAAGAGTATTGATTCGCTTGCCGAGGGTGAAGACAGCCACCGAGGATCCATGCACCAGTATGGAGGAGATGACCATGAAGGTGACGATGGGCCAAACGAGCAATATGGGTTGATAGAATTCGACATCCGGGGCTGGCAGATCCCCCAAGGGAACAGTATGTTCTGTCTCGAGCTCGGCACGAGCGAGTAAGGCGACAAATATAGCACCAACGCCAATAGGACCGAAATGACCGGCGAATAAGGCCTCGCGCCATGTTTTGATATCCGGTATGACGGGCTTCAGCATCATCATGATGGGGATGCGGCGGAAGAGAATAACGAAGATAGCCATGACGACCAGTCTCCAGGCAGATAGGCCGATGGCGGTGTTGTTGTATTGCTCCCACGGAATGATGGTCCCCAGATATACGAAGTAAGCCAAGTTGATTAGCAAGTCAATGACATTCGAGACGTGAGACTCCTCCGTCTTCTCGCTGAACCAGCCATCGTTGGAGAAGCCGACGCCAGCAGCAAAGCCGACTAAGAGGTCGTCAACCCCGAGGATGCTCCCCGATCCGGCGCAGAAAAGGGCGAGAGTGAAATAGAAGACAAGAAAGCTCTCACGATCAATCAGATCGCGTTTCTCAGCAAACTTGATGCCGTGTCTGGCAATATAGCCGATGATAAAGCCATAGATAGCGCCAAAGACGCATTCGTAAAGAACGGTATAGACGATCCAGTGGAATGTGGTTTCCTTCGCATCGAGGTGCTCCTGGAGCAAGTAAAGCGCGAGGTAGACGAAAGGGAAGGCCATGCCATCGTTACAGCCAGACTCGGCGGAGAGCAGGTCCCTCAAGTGTTTGGGCACACGCTCGGCGAACTTGCCCTTGCCTACGACGGACGAAGCCAGAACGGGGTCAGTGGCAGTAACGCAGGCGGCAATGACCAAACTCTCGAGCCAGCTCAGGACGGGGAACATCCACCAGACGATTAGGCTGGTGATGAGCCAGCCGAATGTCATAACGGGAAGCAGGAGGAAGACGACCGACTTCCAGTGCTTCTCCATGTAGTACCTGGGCAATTCGACACCGACGGCAAAGCATTGGACGACGAGAACGATGCGGGAGAACTCGAGGGTGGTGGAGTCAACATTGCCCCAAGACTTGGGGTCGATGAGATTGGCGGCATGGGGACCAAAGATGACACCGCAGAGGGTGGCGACGGTGGCCTCACCTATGTACATGCGCTCTTTGATGACGGAAGAACATAGCATGAAAAGCGAGGTGAAGCCGCCGAGGATGATGTAAACCAGATGGGGTTTGGTGATGGAGAGGTGGTCCCAGGCCATGGCGGCGGCAGCGGCAGCGGCGGCAGCGGAAGCGGCCGGGGTGCTCTTCAAGCTGGTCGCTGGTCGGAGTCGGGGTTATAGGTTGAATCCGGTTCAGAACGGGCGAAGTGCCGGTTTTGCGAAGCGGGACTCCCGAGCCGGCAAGGTGTGGCTATTGGTGAGGGGGAGAAGCGGTGGTTTCGATGCATTCAGATAGCGAGAGGCGGTTTACTGGCGCAGAAAAGTCGAACCAGATAGAGTGATGAGCTCATGGGTAGTTCAGAGCGCTCAGGGCGAACTGGAGATAGAGAGCGAGCGGGCTATAGCAAGCATGGCAGACACCTAACAATATGCAAAGTTTGAAAGGGGCAGGGGGGTAGTGAGGGCGTCGGGAACACGGCAGCAGGGTTGAGTTGAACTGGCGATTGGCTCACAGCATAGGTAGAGAAAGGGAAAGGCAGCAAAAAAAAAAAAAAAAAAAAAAAAAGATTCGCCCAAGGCACAGTGACGAGAGCAATTGAGTTGTAAGGTTCTTAGTACGTTTATGAATGATGACCTACCTACTCTAGGTTAAAAAAGGGAAAAAGATTGATATCACATGGGAAGAGAAAATCGGAGCGGGAGAGCTTAAAGGTTATTGGGAAGTACGGAGTAAGATAATACCTAGGTAGTCCTTGGTTAGGGAGACGAGTTTTTTTTTTTAATGATTCAAGGTCGGCCCACTACCGCTTGGCTTGGCCTGCCCTATCTAAAATAATCTAGCTTATCCTTATTTAATATATAATAAAAAAATAAATAATCTTATTTTATAATATTAATAAAAAAGCTATTTATCTTTAGTTTTAAATATATATATTAATATAAAAAATATTAAAAGATATTTTATATTTTATATTTTAACCTTTAAGTCTAAGATAGCTGGAGGTTTTGCCCGTACGTACATATGTGTGCCGCTTTTCCGTCCTTCTATACTACCCACCTACTATGTAGGTCATTGGTGATGGTTGATCATAAACCTCTAGCAAGGTAGCGTTGATGTGAAGCAACCTTGGAATCAACCCGAATATTTCCTATCACTATCCCTAAGTACATATAATTATCTACTTAAGTAAATATGGTACTGCGATGAGTCGTTGCCCCGTGGCGACCCTGAACATCCCGTTGCGAACAAGGACTAGATACTTATGGACCTAGGTATCTATATGAGTATATTTCGTGGCGGCCTTGCACATGCATCTACGCTATGTGTCGAGCTGGCAGACGTTGGTTGAAGAGAGGCGTTCTAAAGCGGTCTAACTATCTAGGTATCTACATAGTCGTAGTACGGCGCATGTCGTCGTCATCGTTCATTTCGACCAGAGCCGGTCGGATGGCGCGTGTGGCATCAGGGCGTATCTGGGAGGGAGCTGTGTGCAGCAGCCGTGGCCCGTGATGCTACAGGTAGATAGAAAAGAATCGGACTTGATCCGGGAACTGGCTAAAACGCCGTCGCCATTGATGATTGACCGGGCGAACCTGGCACCCGGGATCCTTGGAATACCCAATACCTGTAAAGCTTCTACTTGTTATCGTATTAGCCTTGAGGTAGTAACAAGTACAAATACGAAGTAGATGATCCTATGGCCTACTGCCAGTAGGGCGATTAATCTTAATCGGAACGAGATGCCTGCATGTCGACCTGGGTAGCTGGGTTGGTACGCGACGACTGATTGGCCTCATGCCCCTCCCTATCTGCTCCGTACCGTGTATCGACATGCCTACGAACTACCTACATACTTAGTAAGTACCTGTGGACATCCAATAATCAATTAACCTACCTCGTACAAGGGATCTGTGCAATGGATGTGGTATGTCGGTAATTTCCAAGCTTTACACACCGTAGTCCAGAAACAGAAGGTCGTTTTCCTCGCCTGTCAGACCTGACGCGTATAAAGAAGCTTGTTTTTGCCCAGCCGGCCGCCTCGGTCTTGTTCGCCTCCACGCCTTGGTCTTGTCGCCATCACGCCTTGGAAGAAGTCGTGACTGACGAGGCCAGAGCACCATCAAGACTCCGACGCTACTCTATTCCACGAACCATGCTGATAATGCTGCACTCGGTCATGCTCCGTGCCGCCCTCCTCGCCTCGGCGCTTCTCCTTGCGCCAGCCTCCCTCGCAAGTCCGGTCTCGCGGACGCCTTACCAGCTGAAAGACCGGCACCATGCCCCGCGCCACTGGAAACGGGTCGGACGGGCGCCCGCTGACCATGTTATCGACGTCCAGATCGGCCTCGCACAGGGCAACTTCGCCGAGCTGGAGAGACACCTGTACCAAGGTAGAGAGACAGCAGCCCCCTTCCCCCTTCCCCCTTCCCCACCCCGGATTCTTCATGGTCACTTGCTGTGTTTGGCATGGTGATTCGGCTAGAGAGCTGGCTTGGATCATCTGACTTGACTCGGCAGTGTCTGACCCCGATCACCCTCGCTACGGTATGCATCTTGGGGCCGAGGCTGTCAGGGAGCTGGTGAGGCCGACGAACGAGACGCTCGATCTGGTCCACGCCTGGCTTGGGGACAACGGCATCTCCCCTTCGGCGTACAGCCCGGCCCAGGACTGGATCACCGTGACGCTCTCGGTCGCCGAGGTGGAGCAGCTTCTCGCCACCGAGTATCACGTGTATCAGCATCGTGATGGAACCAGGGTCGCCCGTGCACTCGAGTGGTCGCTGCCGGCCGCTCTCCATCCACACATTGACACCATCCAGCCCACCAACTCCTTCTTCCGCCTGAGTCCTGACAGCTACGACCACATTGCCGATGCCGGCTTTGCCGAACCCGGCTATACTCCGCCGGCTAACAAGAACATCAGTGCCGTATGCAACATCGCCTCGGTCACCCCCGAATGCTTCCAGACCCTTTACCAGACCAAAGGCTACAAGACCAAGACCTGCGGCGTCAACAAGATCGGCTTCACCAACTACCTTGGAGAGCACCCCATTCGGTCCGACGCTGAGCTCTTTCTTGCCAAGTACCGGCCGGAAGCCATCAAAAGCGCGACTTCTTTCCCACAGATCACCATCGCCGATGGCCCTGGCGATTACCCCCTGACCGCGGACGAGCTTGAAGCCGGCACATCCAAGGAGGCCAACTTAGATGTGCAAGCCATTGCTGGCATCAGCTGTGTGTGCAATCTCCCGTTGTCTGTCCCTTTCTTGGTTCTTACAGGATACTGGGCTGGCGCCGACTAACCCAGGCGTCTTGACACACCAGGGAAGACGTCTATCGTTAGTTATTCGACAGGCGGGTCTCCCCCATTTGATCCGTCCACAAGTACTCCGGAAAATACAAACGGTACGTGTCGAGACGCGTTACATAACACTACCTTGGCTCCTTATCCCCTGGGCACTCTCGCGATGCCCAGCGATGCTAACTGGGTTATAGTATGTGAATGCTCCTAGGCCATCTTACTAGGATCAAGTGGCTAGCAATAACTGACGCCCCTGTTTCTCTTGTTTTTTTTTTAAACTCAACAGGAGCCCTATCTAGTCTGGGTAAACTGGTTGCTGGCTCAGTCGTCATTCCCACAGGTTATTACGGTATGTCTTGAACGCACAAACGTGTCGCCAGCTCGATTTCTTTCCAACAAGCTGTGATTCTCGGCGCAGCTGGTGCGTTTATAATGCAGCGGCGCGCGCGGAGAGGGGAGGAGACTGATCCTCAATTCATTGGACTCTTTCAATACCTATCCGAGACATGCTAACGCGTACTCTTTCCCATAGACATCGTACGGCGATGATGAACAGACAGTGCCGGAGTCCTACGCAAAGCGCGTATGTGAGCAATTTGCACAAGTTGGTGTCCGCGGTGTACGTATACAAACAGGTCGTGCTTCCACTACCATGCCCTGTTTCTCCAGGTGTCCCCGACTTTCCGTGACTTTCTGGTTTTTGGGGAGTGCGGTTAGTAAGTACAAGAACTAATGGGGTTTATCCACGCAGACGACACTACTCTTTTCTAGTGGTGATGCCGGTGTTGGGCCGTACGGTGAATGTGTCAGTAACGACGGGAAAAACACGACAAAGTTTCTACCAAACTTCCCCGCCAGCTGCCCCTACATCACGTCTGTCGGGGCCACCCAGAACTTTGAACCAGAGATCGTGGCATCCCGCAAGGCAGGGCTCGGGCCCGATGGTCAACAACATGGGAACTATACGTCGGGGGGCGGCTTTTCCAACTATTTCCCAACACCAGAATACCAGAAGGATGCGGTGACATCATACGTGAAGAACCTAGGTGGTCGGTATGATGGCCTTTATAATAAGGCAGGCCGTGGTTATCCAGATATATCAGCGCAGGGGTGAGCCTCGACGAAAACCTGCATATGCGAGCCGTCTACGGCGTGCTAACGAAGGACCAGGTTGTACTTTGCCTACTTCTGGAACGGCACTGAAGGGACAATCAGTGGCACCTCAGCGTCGACTCCGCTGCTTGGGGGAATCCTATCGCTGGTCAACGACGCCCTGATTTCCAATGGAAAGCCGCCGATGGGTTTTATAAACCCATGGCTATACGCAAAGGGCTTTGGGGCACTTACAGATATCACAAGTGGCAGCGCAGTTGGGTGTGGGGTAGAGGGCTTCCCGGCGACAGAAGGCTGGGATCCAGTAACAGGCTTTGGAACGCCTATATTCCCAAAGATTATTAACATTACTGGTGGGAAATTATAAAAATTTTTAAACGCGTATAATTTTAAGCTTTTATTATTATTAAGGCCTATATAAAGGCCTTGCGCTTCATTATTTTCTCTCTCTTTATTAAATTATTATTTTTTTTATATAATATAAATTATAAAAAATAATTATTTATAATACTTTTATAATTTATTAATAAATTTATATTTATATTAGGTTTTTTTAAAAATATATAAATTAAATTTTATAAAAATTATAAAAAAATTAAATAATATATATTATTTATAATATAAAATTAATTAAAAAGCTTTTTATATTTTATTTTATTCTATTTCTATTTTTAAATTTATATAAAAATTTAATATAATAATAATAATTTATTAATATAAATAAATATTTTTATTTTTTTCGTTTTTAAATATTAAATAAAAATGTTTTTATTTTAAAAATAATACATTTTTTTTAATTTAATTAAAAATAATTTATAATATAAATTATTTAAGCTTTTAATTTTATTATTTACGTTTTATTAATAATTTTAAATTTTTAATATTATATATATATTTTAAAAACGGCTTATAAATTATATAAGCCTTTAAAAACTTTTATTATATAATTTATTTAATTATTAAAAAGGTGTTTTTAATTTAAACCTTTTTTTTATTTTAAATTATTTATACTTTTATAAAATAGCTTTAATATTTATAGCTTTATATATTAAAAAAACTTAAAAAATCTATATATTAATTTATTATATAATATAAATTTTTTTTTAATAATTTATAAGTTTTTTTTATTTTATTTTTAAAAACTTTATATTAATTATTAAATTATAATTTTTTTATAAATAATAATTATAATAAAAGCTATAATTTTAAATATTAATTTACTATTATTTATAATAAATATTTTTTAATTATTTATATATTATTAATAAGGTTTTTAATTAAAATATTAAACGTAAATAATTATAAATCATTTATTTATAATTATAATAATAGTTTAAATATTAATAATCTCGATATAATTATATTAAATAATAAATAATCGTTAAAAAGTTAATAATTAATTATATTTTAAACTTAATATATTTAAAATAAATAAATATATATAATAATATTTTAAAAAATAATAAAAATAATAAAAATATATAATTTAAAAAACCGTTTAATTTTATTGATAATAAATTTTAAAAGAATATTTATAATTTATTTATTAATTAATTATATAAGCTAAGTTATTATTAAATTTTTATCCGGGTTTTTAAAATTATAATATTAATATATATATTTAATAAATATATAATAAAATATATATAACTTTATTCGAAAAAAAAGTATTATTATATATAATTTATAATTTAATTAACGCAATTTAATTAAATAGCTTTTTTAATTAAATTATTTTAAAATTATATTAAATATTTTTATAATAATATTTGCTAATTAATTTATTAAAAATAATATTAATTAAAGGTTTTAATTAAGGGTTTAATACCTTATTTTTTTGCCGCCTTTTTTAATTATTTTAAATTATTTTTAAGTAATATTTTATATATAATCTTTATTAAAAGGTTTTTTTTAAACGATTTTAATAAAGCTTTAAATAAATATAAATTAATATTTTATATATATTATTAATTTATTAATTAAATTTTAATTAATATATAATAATAAATAAAGTAATTTTCTTAAAATAATTAATAACAAGTTTTTTAATAGCGTTATTATTATAAAATATAATTATAAATATATCGGGTATAAAATATATTTAAAAGCTTATAAAAAATCATTAAATATAAATATAATACTTTTTTATTAAATAAGTTTAATTAATATAAAATAGCTAATATTATTATTTATTATAAAAAGTTTTTATTGTTAAAAAAAATTATTATTTATAATTATATAATTTAAATAAAATAATATTTAAATATTATTTATTAAAAGCTTATTAATTTTAATAATTATTAAAAGTTTAAATTTAATAAAATAATTAATAAATGCGTTTTAAAGGTCGATATAAAGGTAAAATTAAAAATAAATATTTAAAAAAATATTTATAATATCTTATTAATTTACTTTTATTTAAACTTTATTAAAAGTGCTATTTATATAAATTTAATATTCGAAATTTAATATAAAAGTTAATTATTTTTATATATTTATTTTTAATTAATTTAAAAGATTTTTTTAAATAATTAAAAATATCTTATTAATTTACTTTTATTTAAACTTTATTAAAAGTGCTATTTATATAAATTTAATATTCGAAATTTAATATAAAAGTTAGTTATTTTTATATATTTATTTTTAATTAATTTAAAAGATTTTTTTAAATAATTAAAAATATCTTTTTAAATTACCTTATTTAAAAAAATATAAAATAAATATTCGATAAAAATTATAATATTATTATAATAAATAAAAAATGCGTTTAATTTATTTATAATAACACTCGTAAATAATATTATTATAAATAACTTTTTTTATAAATATAAAAATATTATTTATTAAATATTTAGTGGCCTTTTATTCTAAATATAATATATAAATAATTTAACGATTTTATATTATATTTTTCATTTTTTAAGCTATAAAATCTTATTTATTATTTAAAAATGCTTTTTTATATTAAAAGATTTAAATATTTATATTTATTAATAAAAGCTATAATTTCTTTTAAAAAATTTATTAAATTTATAATAAATATTATTAAAACGCTATTAAATATTAAGGGTAATTTAAATAAATTTTTAATAAATAGTTTTTTAATTTATTATTTATTAATATATAATTATTAAATGGTTTTTATAATAATTAACACTTTAAAAAATTTATATAAAATTATTATAATTAGATTTTTATTAATATTTAGCGTATTTTTATTAATAAAAGCTATTTATAAATATTTATAAAAGAATAGCAAATTTTTTATTACCTTTTTAATTTAAATAAACTTATAATTCGATTTAAATATAAATTAAATTATAAAAATATTAAAAATATAATAAATATTTAATAAATAATTTTTAAGCATTTGTTAATTTTTTTAATATATTTAAAATTTATATAAAGATAATATTAATTATATAATTATTATACTTTATGTTAAATAATTAAATTTATTAAAAATAAAAGCTATTAAACCTTTTAAAATTAATAAAAACTATAAATATATTATTAAATAAAATAAAAACGAACTTATCGTTATAAAATATAATATTTCTAATAAAAAATATATATATTTTTATTAATTATTCGATTAATATTATTTTATATAATTAAAGTTATTTTATAAATAATTATTAACTCATAATTAATAAATATATATATATATATATATTTTATCATTTATAAAAAAACCGGGGGTATAAATTTTATTTATAATATTTTTATAATAAAAATATTTAAAATATAACAGTAAATAAAATTTATATAAACTTTTAAGGTATAATTAATAAGTTTTTATCGCGTATTTAATAAATATTAATTATATATTAGCTTAAAAAACA
>JAJNOH010000058.1:0-191383 GCA_022376275.1 Xylariomycetidae sp. FL2044 | reverse complement strand
ATAATAATTAAGTTTTTCGCTTCTCGATCCCGCTATAATTGCCCTTTTTTATAATTAAAAAAAATTGCTTTTTTTTAGTTGTTTTATATAAACTTCTCGAAATATTATTATATAAAATAACGTAAAGCTTTTTGCGAGATATAAATTATAATTTAAACGATTATTAATAATATATATTTAAGCGTATAAATAAGGGATTTAATAGCCTTAATATCGGCTTATTTATTTAATTTTCCTAGCTTTTTTTTATTAAAGCTATTGCTTTTATTAGATTTATAAGATCGATCGTAATAATATTACGAGATTCGGCTAGCTTAAATGCTATTTTTTTGCTTTTAATAGTGATAAAAATAAATTTATATTAAAAGCTAAGAAAATATAAAATAAACGATTAGCTTTAATTATTTAAGCTATTTTATTATTTAATATTTTAACCGGCTAGATTATAAAATAAAAAATTAGCTATATTAAAATTATTAAAAATAAAAAAGCATTTTTTATTTTTTTTAACGCGTAGCTAATTATATAATAATTAAAAAATATTATTTTAAAGGTTTTTTTATTTAAATATTTTAAAATAGTTTATAATATTTCGAAAACTTTATTTATATCGAGCTAAGCTATTAGCGTGAATTTAAAAAACCTAGGTTTCGAATGATTAATCTCGGATTTAATAGATATATTTAATAGCGATTTGCAACTTGCCGATTTTGCTTAAGCCGATTAGAGCAATTCGCGAGGCTAGCTCGATATATAAATATTAAATCTAATCGAGGATTATATCTCGCTAAATAAAATCTCGATTACGATTAAAAAAAATAATAACTATCGATTTTAATGGGGTTTTAAATTATTTCGGGTGTTTTAATTTAAATTTAACGTTAGCGTCGTTTAAATAAAAGGTTATTATAACGATAATTTAAAATAATAAACCGTTTTAACGTTTTATTTAAAGGCTTTATTTAATATTATTAATATTAAACGGACCGTAATTTAACGTATAAATCGAATTAATTAACGTGGACGCGAGGATAATAAGATCCCTTTTTTAATAAAAGCAAAAAAATAATTAAATTAATATTATTATTTTAAAAAGTTATTTATATATGCATTTATTTATTTAAAAATAGTTTAAAACCTAATATATAATTTAATCGTAGCTACGATCTCGTTTTTTTTTTCGACTTTTTTAATTTAATATTTTTAAGCTTATAATCGACGTTAAAATAATAATAACGCCCCTTATCATTTAAATATAACTTGTTACGATAAAATTATTGCGCTATTAATTTTATTTTAGTGATTAACCTTTAAAAAATGATTAAAATATCGGAAACGTCGTTATAAAAAGCCTTTAATTTCGATACGCTTATTTTAATAGATATAAAACATTATATTTTTATTTTTAGTTTATTATTTTATACGTTTTTAACCTAATTTTATAATATATTAACCGGGTTATTTATATTTAAGGCATTATTAATAAATTATTTATTATAAGGACCGATAATAATAAGATTAAAAAAGGTCGTCGCGGCCGACGTGGCACGATAAGCCTATTAAATTAAAATAAAATTAAAAAGATTAAAGTTATTATCGCGTAAAAATTAATAACTAATTAAATAAATAAGATTATTAATTTTTTTATTTATAATATAAATAATAATATATATTTTATAAAATGTATTAATATTTTTAAATAGCATATTTTTAAAAAAATTATGCTATTATAAAATATATTTAATAGCGCGTTTTAGTTTATTTATATTAAAACGACCTTATAACTTATTAATTATTTTAATGCGGTGACTTTTTTTTTAAAATATTTTATCGGAAAATATATTATAAGCCTTAATATAATTATCGATAAATATTTTAAGGCCGCTAAATATAATAATAATTAAGCCGCTTATATTAATATTATAAATTATATTAAAGTATTTATATAATTTAAGCGGGAAGTTAAGATTAACTTTTTTTATAAGGGCTTAAACGATAAAAAACGAAGATAAATTACGCACGCCGCCGTTATCGAAAGCAAATAATCGAAATTTATCGTTAAATATCTTCGTTTAATTAATATATAGCAAGTTTAATACGTAAAGCGATTTATATAAAAGATTAAATAATTAAAATAATTTATAATAAAGGATAAAAAAAGACTTAAAATTAGGCTTATATAATTATTTAATATAATATATATAGCTAAAAAATATAATAGCTATATTATATAAAATATAAATAACACTAATTAATATCGCATATTTAAACTCGTTAAAATTTAACGATCGTATAAGATATAAAAAAATAAAATAATAATTAGATGCTTTTTTTAGCAATTTATAATAGCTTGCTTTATTTTTTTTATTTTCGAGCTAAATACGTGCGATATAAAATATAACCCTTTATAACCATTTTATTTTAAGCTAATATAAGCTTAAAATTAAAGCTTAAAATTAAGGTTTAAAATTAAAGATTAAAATATCTTTAAAATAAGCATAATTTTAAAGCTAGCATATTTTTAAAGCTAGCACGTTTTAAAAATAAGATTATTTTAAAGCTAGCGCCGCTTAAAAATAAAAAGCTAGCTATTTTTAAGCTAATATAGCTTAAATACCTTATTTTATACTTTTATTACGGCCTTTTTAATAAATTTTCGTAGGCATTTTTTCGCTTTTTTTTAGTTTCTTTTTTTCTCGATTTAATATTTGCATCCTTTATAAAAAATAAAATGCGTTTTGCTATATAATATCGAAGCGGCCCGGTGCGACGATTATTAAGGCCGAGCTAATATTTTTTAATCGTTATTTTTTTAGCTTTTTATTTATAATTAATAAAGCTTATTTAATTTTTTATCGTCTTTTTTTTAATAAAGGCCCTTATAAATTCGAACCTTATAATATATATTATTAAATTTATTATCGTTTTTATTTATATCTTTTTTCCCGCGGCGTTTTTTATAATAATTATAACCTTTCTCGTGCTATTTTATTAAAAATATTTAAGATATTTTTATAAGCATTATATATTATTAAGGCTATAATTTTTTTAATTTAATCATCGTCGCTTAACGTTTTTATTAAATATATCGATAAAGATCGTTATATTTTATATCTTTTAATCTTAAAATATTAAGGCGAGAACTAATGTTAATTAATTATAGCGCCCTTTAAAATATAACCTTTTATTTTATATTTAATCTTTTAAACTCGATATTTAGGCCCTTATAAATTTATAAGAACCTAAACGTAGGTTTTTTAACGTGCTATAAAAATTAGGCCACTATTAATTTAATAGCATTTATTATATTAAACGAGTGAAAAGCTAAAAATATCGCCTTTTTATTTTTATTTATATCTTTTATATTTTAAATTTAATAAATAAAAAGCAACCAATTATCATTAAAAAAGCAGGGAGTTTTATAAATAAATATAAAAAAGGTCTTAAATTTATATAACGTGTTTTTAAAAAGGGTAGCGTATTTATTTTTTTATATTATAAATATTATAAAATAAAAGCTATAAAATTATTAAGCTTAATTAGCTTTAATAAATTATATATATATATATAATTTGCTTTTTAAAAAAGCATTTTTAATAACACTATTAATTTCACTAATTAAAACTTTTTATAATATTTGGCCGTTTATTATAAAGATTAAAATATAAAATATTTATTAGCTAGCCTTAAAGCAATTAAAAAAAGCTCGGGGAGCCTTATAATTAATATCGATAAATATATAATAATAATTTAAGCTAAATCGTTAAATAACGCTATTATTAATTATTTTATATCGTTTATTACCTTATAATCCCGCTTTAAACTCTTTAAATATTAATTTAACCTATAAAAAAACGTATTATACCGGTTTAAAATCTATCCTTTCTTTAAATACTAACTCAAATTTTAATTTTAATATTCCATTTAATATATATTAATAATATAAATAAGCAAAAAGCGATTCGAAATTAATATTAATATAAAAAACTTTCGTATAAACCTATAATTTATATTTATAAATATTATAATTAATTAATATCTATAATTACGAAAAGTCACTTTAATATATATTTTTATTTTTTATATTACCTTAATTTTAATTATAAGCGTAATTTAGCGTTTTAAAAAAGTTGCGTTTATTATATAACTTTATAATTTTAAGCATTATATATTTATTTATATTTATCTTATTAATTCGCACGCGCTATTATTTAAATTTTTTCCTTAATATTAATAGCAAACTTTATTATAATATAATAATTAGCTCGTTATAAATTAAATGTAATATTATAGATACGGTGGCGCGTAATAATCGTCCCATCGTAAGCGATTTAAGGGAGCAACTAATTGAATTCTTATCGTAATGCACCTTTGTAAAGCGCATTATAAATATAGCCATACTTATTATCGCGTTTAGCTTCCTACTCGACCACAAGCCCCCTAATATGCACCATAAGTATTCTCCCTCTCCCCGCAAGCCCATTCTAAGCTAACCTCTTTTCAGCCTTTTCACCCTAACAGATTACGCATCCTCTTGCCTCGAGGCCTGCCGAAAGATGATCTTATCGCACGAGCAATGCATGCTCCTCCCGGCTTGATTCGTCTCCAAGATAGAACCTTCGCGAATGGATCACACGCGGAGATATAGGCAGCGCCATCGCGCACTCGGCTATCGTCACGTCCTTCGCTTTAGAATGGACCACTATCCAACTCGTTGTTTATTGCGGCCGTGAGGCGTGCGGAGGAAATCTCGGGCTTTAGGCCGCGTCTAGAGGCCGGCGAAAGGCTGGTAAAACTAAGATCCGCTGCAGCAAGGCACGGCCTAAGGGCATTTTTGCGCTAGGCGGCCATTCTCGGTTTTTTATCCGAAAAGATTAAAGAGGCACTCTGATCCGATAGGCAGATATTATTAGGTAGGCCAGGGCACCGATCCGCCGCGGACCGAATCGAGGAGGATGCGTTAAAATGGCGATGCGGGCGCCCCTTTTTAAAATCCTTTCGGTATATATAATCCCATCTTTTCCTTCCGCGATTTTTCGAGGAAGAAATTACGGGACCTTACCCTATCACCCTATTTATATAAAAGAATATCGTTTGCTTGTTCCTAGGAGAGTTTCTATTATTTCCCACCACGGGCATCGAAGGCCTCGCTTAAAGCGATAGATCATCGATCGCTCTCGAGACCGCCGCTATAGTAGGGCGGAGAATCGGCCCCCGGCTCGAGGGGCGGAGGGGTTGCAACTGGAGGATCGGATGTCGGCCGCGCCCTTGTTTCTAACACCTAATACGGCTCGTCATCGACCGGTTGGGGTTACGCTAATAACTCTTCTCAATCCTTCCATCCTATCAGCCGCCGCTTAGGCTCGCGAAAATCGAAATAGGCAACAAAAAGATAGGTTCCCAAGCTCCACATTAGGAAGCTTCGCGCGGTCGTTCTTCGAGCGGCTCGGCGGGAGGATCCGACGAGGATTAATTAAATCTAAGCATAAACCTTATAACTTTTTCACGGTACGCTAAAAATCACGAAAGCTAAAAAAGCTATAAAAGTTTTTTACGGCTAAGAGAGTTTATTTTAAATACGAGATAAATTAATAAATAAGATTTTTATAAAACGCTTAATTATAATTTATAAAGCTTTTATTTTTTTTATAGTTTTTTCGATCGACGAATTTTAATTATCGTATTTATTAGTTGCATTTTTTCCGCTTATATAAGGCATATTCCGGGTTCGCATTTTTTTTTAACTTTAAAAGCGATTTATTTTTAGTTTTTATATTAAATATTATAATATTTTTAAAAGATAGCTTAACGTACGTATTTAATAGCGTAGCTTTAATATAGCTATAATTTTAAATCGAAAAAAGGCCTGCTTCCCCGAAATTAAAAAACGTCGTACGCGATAGCTTTATAATAAAAAATGCGAGCGGGACGCTAATAAAATCTTTATTAAATATAAAAAGTTAAATATTAATAACGGCCTTATAAATATTATCGTTAAATAAAAAGGTTATATAATAATCGGCCCGATATTTAATATAAAAATTAATAAAAATCTAATAAAACATTATATCTCGATCGAAATAGGCCGTTATCTCGAATATAAATCGCTAAAATATATTATTTATATTTTTAATCGACCTTAATTTTCTATCGGAATCTCGATTAGCTAAAAATTATATTAAAATTTTCCTCGTATTATCGATATATCTTTTAAAAATAAACGAATTATTAAAATATCGTAATAAAATAGCTAAATCGCGAATAAAAGCGTTATTATCGTTAAAAACGTGGCAAAAAATAATTATATTAAAAAATAATAAATTAAACGATTTAGCTACGAAAAATAAATTCGCGCAATTTGCTTTAATTTTTAGGCTTTTTAAATATAAGTATCGTTATATTATAAATATTAGCGTAATATTATTTATTATTTTATAACCGCTTTTATTACCGCTTATATTTAAATTAAAATATAAAATAAATAAAAAATAATCGGGTTTTGCATTCTAATAAAAAATATCTTTTATTTAAACGATAAAATTTTAATTAAATAAATTATAATAAATAATAATATATTTTTTTTTAAAACTTGGTCGATATAGCTTTTTAATAATATTCGAATTAATATAAAATTATTTAAGCGATTTTTCGCTATTAAACTATCTTATTATTATAAATTATTATATATTTTTTAGCTTTTTTATATTAATAGCTTTTATTACTTTTTTTTTATATTTAATTTTTCTTTTAATATTTTACGTTTTTTATTTAACTATTAGTTTTTTAGCCGAAGTTGCTCGTTTTTTTTTTTTAAAAATCGAATATACGTTTTTTAAAAAAAGACCTTAATAAATTTTATAAATATCTTTAAATAGCCCAGTGTTTAAAGCAAAGCCTTTTTAATTTTAGTTATAATAATTAACTTATCGCGATTTTATATATTTATAAGATAAAAAGCTAGCTTTTATTTTTTATAGTTATATAAAGCATTTTGAAACTATAAAAACCTAGCAAATATATTTTCCCTTTTTTTAAAATAATATAACGAGATTTAAAAAAATAGAAAATAAAATAAATAAAGCTATTTTAAGTTTATATATCTTTTATAAATAGTTTAAAACATTTAATATTAGCTTACGTCTTTAAATTTAGCACTTAAATCGATAAAAAAATTCCGAAGATTAATAATAAATGCTATAATAAAATCGGTTATTTTAATTAAGTCCCGCTCGATTTTTTTAAGCTAATTATTTTTCGTTAATATAACGTCGATATTATCGAAACGATAATTTTATCGGGTATTTTTAAGCATTTTATTCTTTAAATGCTTTAACTTTTAAAAAATGCGTTAAAATATACTTTCGATTTTATTAACTATTTAAAATGCTCGAAAAAAAAGATAAAAAGTGACCTTTTAAAAAGGGTGGTGGGGGAAAGGTGCTATTTTTAATAATAGCTATAAAAAATGCTAATTTAATTAAAATATTAAACATTAAATAGCTTATAAGGATATTTTAATCTAATAACAAATCGTTATTAAATATTATATTATATTTTAAAGTCGAATATATATTATTTAGCCCTATTTAATCTATTAAAAATAATAGCAAAAATTTTAGGCTATATTTTATAATAAATAAATAATATAAGGATTTTAAAAACGTTAATTTAAAAAAGCGTAATGCGCTTTCGGATTTTAAAAATCGTATTTTAAATAAAACGTTTAAATATATATAAAAAGCACGCTTTTTTTTTATTTTTCGTATTTTGCATTTTATTTTATTTTATTTAATATTATATTATAATGCTATCGAAAATTCTTTTAACGAATTTAGCTTTTGCTTTTGCTTGTGCTATAAAGCTTAAGCTTTATTTAATATAACTTCTCACGCTATTAATAATAAATTTAATGATAAAAATAAAATAAATAATTACCCTCGATCCACTCGGGCCTTTGCGAGCTAATTATATAAAATCGATAACCTTATAAGCTAATTATATAAAGCGTCCCTTTAATTTTTTAATAAAAGTTTTTTAAACGTGAGGTTTTTTTTTAAGCGCTTATAATATTTTAGGTCGCAAATAGCTACCTTTTTTATTTTATTAAAAGCGCTAAATAAATATGCTTATTTATTTTAATAATTTTTATAATATACCCTTATTATCTCGAACGTATAATTAAATAACATTATAAAAAATACGCTAAAAAGCTTATAACGATTTATAACCGTGTTATTATTTTTAATAACGCTAATAAATTAAATTTAATCGTATATAATTAGCTAAATATAATTAATTATAATTAAAAAAAATTTACCGAAGGATTAACCGGCTTAAAAAATAAAATAATAGTAAATAACTAATCGCCCACCACTTTTCTCACTAAAACGATTTAAAAAAGTTGGCTAAACTCGAATTAAATGCCGAGCGCTAACGGGACGGTTTAATTATAGCTTAAAAACGTAACGATAATAACCGCTTTATCGAATATTATAAGCGCTTCGAATAGCGCGCTAGCCTTTTTCGTAATATTTATAACGATAGCTATAATAAAAACCATTATAATTATAAAGGCTATAACTCGTGTTATTATAAAGCCTTATTTAATTTTTAAATAAAATTATAAATATATAAAATTATAAATCTTTTAACGTTAGCTATTTTATTTTTTTTATAAAGCATTAATATTATTATTAATTAAGATTAATAATGGCCTTATACCTTTTTATATCCGATTTGCTCGTTATAAAAACGGAGCGATATATTATTATATAAGCTTTTTTATATTATATAAAGTTATATTATATAACCTAATAAAACGCTTATAATTAAATATACGTTAAACTTATTAAAACGTAAAAATATATGCTATAATTAAATTTAAAAATAATAAACCTTTAATTTATAATAGCTAATATAATATATAATATTATAAAAACCTATAAATTTAGCTTATATTATTAAAGCATTTATTATTAATTTATTATTTTAACTCCCTAAATTAAAAGTGGCACTTAAAAACGCGCGCAAAAAACAAACGATAAATGCCGGAAAAAAAAATAGCTTATATTATAGTTTTATTAATAAACTAATAATTAATAATACGTTTAAAATAGCGAAAGCTTAAGTTTATTAACAAACGTTTAGCTAAATAAAAACTTAAAATATATTATATAAAATAAATAAATTAAATAATTAATATTAAATCTTTTAATAAATATATTTAATTTTATAGTTAAGCTATAAGCTATATTTTTTTATTTAGCGTTTTTGCATTATATTATTTTAGCTTATAATTAATTTAGCAATAAAAAATCGTAATTTTTATTATAGCTATAAATTAATTTTATATAATAATTACGAATATTCGATTAAAAAATATAAATAACCCTAAAATACACGCTATATATTTTAAAAAAATAGTTTTTATCGTTAGCTTTAAAAGGCTAATAATATTATTAATTTATAATGTTTAGCATATTAATAATATTGCTTTATTTTAATTAGGTATAAATTTATCGTATTATTTAGATTTTTAAAAATTAGAAAAAAAACTCGCTTGCTTAAAATATTATTATAATTAAAAAATAAAATATATATATTATATATCTTTAACTATTTTATAATATTTTATTATAATTTTTATAGCTTTTTGCGCTTTTTTTTTATTATTAACGCTTTTTAAATAATATTATTTTTTATTAGCACTTTTTGCTAAAATTTAGCCTTTATAATATCTTTTTATTTTTAAAGCTATTTATAATATTTTAATTGCACGTTTTTATTATATCCCTTTTAAAGTTATATTAGGTTTTTAATATTAATATTAGGGTTTTTTTAAGTTTTTTTAGCAAAAAAAGGATAATTTTCTAAAGTTTAAGCTAAAATTAGGGAAAGATTTGCTATATTTTTAGCCTTTAATACTATATTTAAATATATTATAAAGTTACTTAAAAAAACTATTTTATTTATAATCGAATTTATATATAAAATATTATTAGCTATTAATATAATATTTATTCGCATTTAATAATTTGCTAAAAAATATTAAATAATAATATATTTTTATAAGCTATTTTCGAGCGGGATTTATATTTATATTATTAAATATAAAAAATTGCAACTTTTAGATGCTTTTAAAGGAATTATATGCATTTAATAGCTATTAAAAGCTAAATTATTTAATATATTTAAGTCTTTAAAAATATCTTTAATACTCGTATTTTAATATTATATATTAATTATATTATTTATAAATATATGCCTATAAAAAAAAGAAAAGGTTAAGATATTAAAATATTCGAATTTAATTTGTAACCCAACTAAAAGTTTGCAATTATAACCTAATACTTATAAAAAAACCGAATATATTATTATTAATTCAAAATAAAAAAAGCAATTTAATAAAATAAATTAAATTAAAAATTATAGGCTTTTAAATAACGTTTAATATAAAATTAATAGCTTTATTTTTATAAAATTTAATTAGCTATTTTTTTATTATTATAATATTAGAAATAGATATTATAATGCGGAATCTAAAATTCGATAAACTATATTTAATCAATTTTTAAATAAATAATATAAAAAATAAAAAACTAAAAGCGAAAAATATTAAAAGCTTTATATTAGTTTAAACTATAAATACTTTATAATATTTTGCTTTTTATTTTAGCTTTGCTTATTTAGCTTAGGGTTTTATTATAAAAAGCCGATTTTATATCGTTAATATTATCTAATATTATATAAATATACTTTAAAATATAAAATAAAAGCTTTCTTTAAAAAAGGCAAAATTAAAATTAGTTTTATAATAAAATATTTATAATAATAAATAAATTTAAAATTTTAACATGCGGCTTAGCACGTTATATAAAGTTCATCGGCTAACTTATTTATTTATAATAAATTATTTGCGCATTAAAACAAATAAGTTATATATAAAAAAAATTGCTTATATTATAATAATTAATATAAATTAATAGAATTAAACGCATATATCGACTAATATAAGCCTTATTAATATCTAATATTAAAATGCAAAATTATCTGCCTAAAAGATATTTTTGCTACGCATATTTTATAATAATATAATAACTTAAATAAAATTTAAATAGCAAATTATTTATTAAAAAAACCGTATATATTTTTTTTAGCCTAATAATAAAGATATTTATAAAATATTTAAAGCTTTTACGGCTTAATTTTTATAAACCTTTTAAAAAAAATGCTAAGTTAATTTTAATAAATAGGGTTTATTATTATTTTTATTAATAATTATTTAAAAACCATATTAATATATTATTTAATTAACATTATAATATTTTATATTTATAAAAATTTCTAATTTAATTAAATAAAGCTAATTAATTATATTTAAGCATTATTAAATTATAATAAAAAAGGCCTATCCTTTAAACGCTATTATAATTAAATATAGCTATTATTTAAGCAAAAACTATAATTTATTATTTTATAATATTTAAATAATATAAAATAAATTAAAAAGCTATTATATATTCGAAAATATCACTTAGCAAAAGCCTAATAAAAAAATATTAAAAGCCTATATATTTAAAATAATTACTAGTAAGAAAATTGCTATATAAACGCAAATATATAAAATTTTTAATAGCTAATTCGGCTATATTATTTAATAATTGCTACTAATAAAAATATAATGCTATATTATAAATAATAATAACCTACTAGTTTTATTATTTATTTTATTAAATAGCTTATTAAAATAAATTAATTGCCGCTAAATAAGCTTATTTTTAAATTAAATGCGATAATAAGTTTTTAAACCTTAAAATTTAAATTAAAGCTATTTATTTTTCGCCTTTTTTAGCCTTTATTTTATTAGCTCGCCCTTTTTATTATATAAGCAACCTTTTTTTTATGCTTTTTTTAATAATTTATTAACGATTTAAAGGATCGGGTATCGATAGCTTTTTTTTTTAGTTCGTATAATTATCGGGTCTATTATTTCGTTATTTTATATATTATTAATTATATCGCTTATATTTTTATTTAAAAAGGTTTTACGTAATTTTAATTAATATAATTTATTAATAAATTAATATTAGCGACTTTTATATTATATTTCGAACCTAATAAATATTATTAAAAAAGGATATTAGCGACGATATTAATATTTAGCGTGGTTTAGCGTATTAATATTAATATTATTATTTACGTCGGCTATATATTCGAAATTTAATATATATATAACGCAAACAAATAAGATCTTATATTATTATATAAAACCGCGCTAAAATTAGTTATAATTATTTAAAAAAGAAAAAATCGGGGAAGATTTATTCGAAATGAAATATATATATAAATTAAAAATGTTTTTTTTTGCACTCGTTTGCCGCGGTTTCGAAATAAGCGCTAATAAAAAGGCTTAATTTAATAATAAATAACCATTTTAATTATTAGTAAAATTTATAATTATTTTTCTTATTATAATCGATTAAAACTTATTTTTTATTATAATTAGGATTTAAATAATATTTATAATTAATTAAAGCTATCGATTTATTATATTTAATTTCGGAGGCATAAAAGCCGAATTATCATTTAAATTACATTTTTAATATTAATTTATATAAATCGAATTCGGAGAGATTACCTTGTTTTTTATTAGCTTTATAATAAATAATTACGTAATTAGTGATATATAAATCCGATCCGTTTTTTTATTATTATTATTATCGTTAAAATTAGTTATTTATCTAGCTTTTAAATAGCTAAAATTAATTAAATAACCTAATAACTTATAAATTAACCTCGTCGAAACCTCGTTTTAAATTAACATTTATAAACCTTTTTAAAAAAAGAAAAAAAAACCATAATAAAACGAAGGCTTCGTATATATTAATTTAATTATTTATTAAGTTATAAATTAACTATTTTAAATTATTATTTAAATAGCGTAAAGTTTTTATTAATTAAAAAGGACCGCGCTTAAATATTAATAAGCGTAATTAAAACGAAAGCAATTATTATTAACGTGGTTATTAGCTTTAAAATATAAAAAAAACCGATTTTAATTTATATCGTAGCTTTAATTTATCGCACTTCTTTTTTTTTTATTAGCATATAAAACATCCGCTTTTAATTCGGCTATAAAATATACGTTTTCGAATTTTTGGTTATTATAATACCCGTTAGGGGATTTTTTTATAAGGTATATATAAAACCTATTCGGCCGGGCTTTTTTAAGCGTTTTAATTAATTATAGCTAAAAATATGCGAAATTATAATATCTTTAATTCTAATCTCGCGTGGTAATAATAAATAACTAGCGGGCTATATTATTACTTCACTTAAAAAAAGAAAAATTATATTTAACGTTTTATTTAAAATATAACTTATTATTATAATTAATATTATTAGCTTTTTAATTATAATAGATACGAGTGGTTAAAAAATTATCGCTTTTAAAAACTTAATAGCTCGGCGTTAATAAAAAAATAAAGCTAAAGCCGCTATATTTGCTAAATTAATAGCTTAACCTTCGATAATAGGCTTATTAAAGCAATTATCAAATAAAGGCCAGGTAAATATTATTAAAATACCAGGGATTAAAGCTTAATAATATATAATAAGGCCCTTATTATTTATTTTTACCTTAAAAAATCTTTTTTAAACGTTAAATTAGCGATTATAAAGAATTTAAAAAATTGCTAATAATATAAACTATAAATTTAAAACCTAATTATTAAAAATAAATTAATAGTGTTGTTTTTTTTATTTTATGTTATTTTAGCTATATAATATCTTTTTTAAAATTTAAGCTTAATAATAAAGGTTAAAGCGGACCTGGATTTATAAATTAAAAGGGGCGAAGCATCGCGAAAATCTAATAAAACGAGAAATTAAACGAGTAGCTAATTATATAATCTTTTTGCTAATAAAAAAATTTATTTATAAGCGAAACCTTAAAATTATCATTAAAATATATAATAAAAAACCTGCGTTTAAAAACTTTAGGACCCTTTTTTTTATAATTTTTTTTTACCTAAGGATTTTATTGTTTTTTTAGCGATAGCATATAAAAATATATTTTATTAGATTTATTTAAATGAATCCACCGGATATATTAATCGAATTAAGGTTTCTCGTTAAAAATATCACGGCTATATATTAAATATACGATAATTTTTAATATACGCGGAATATATCGTTAAAAAATAATTAAATAACGTTATTAAAATTTGCTTTAAACGTTAATAGCTTTTTTTTTTCCTTATTTTAAATATTATTAAGCATTTTATGCTAGCTTTAAAATGGTTCGAATTTATATAATTGCTTATTAATATAAGAAATTTAAATATAAAGTTTAAATAAATAATAACGAGATAATAAGTGTTTTTTAGCTGCGTAAATATTATTAAATAAGCGCTTAATAAACCCGAATATTATAAAGCATAAAAGTCTTTTAAAAGAATTAAAAATATCTTATTTTATAATAAATAGCATTCACTCGCTTATAAATAATTTATAAAATAGTTGCTAAATCGGGCTATTTAATATACGATTAAGCTGCCGCTTTTTTTATTATTATTTATATCATTCGATAAACCTTTTATAGCATACGATCCTAAAATATTCGCTTTTTTATCTTTTATTAAGTTAGAATTTTTTTAAAATAACCATTTTATTCGAGCTATTCTAAAATTAAAACCAAATAACTTAAATTTACGCTACCCGCTTATAGGCCCTTTAGTTTTAACCCTCGTTAAAAAAGTCTACAAACGTTTTTATTATAAATAATAGATATAGCCTTTCCTTTTATTATTATTAGCATAAGGAGGAGTTTTTATAAGCTAAATATTTACACTTACCATATCTAGCTTCGAAGGCGGAAATCTCGAATCACTATTAGAGTTGTATTTTTAATGCCGGTTTTTGCGTCGTACCACAATATAAAAGTCAGCTCCGTACCTCAGGCTTAGTCGATTACATCTCTTCATTAAACGCTGGACTGCCTTTAAGAAAGACTCGTTCGTCCTATCCCGTTGAAGGCCAGCAAAAAGCTTGACACTAAAATAGATTCACCTACGCCCTCTATAACGCCTTATTCACTAACTTCTTCAGCTATATCAACGCCGACACCACAGAATAACCCGCTTGATGGCTTTCCTGATTATTCAGTGTGGATAGTTCCACGGTTATCTTATATGGCGGTCGACTTCCTCTCTATACCTTCAGCCTAAGCAGAGACTGAACGCCAGTTTAACAGCGTAGGTGAGATGGTATCAGGTAGACGAGCTCATCTAACTCGTCATGTTATTAGCGCCAATCAGTGTGTCAGGTCTTAGAGCAAAGCAGGCGTTTATAAGGCTAAATTGCCATTTGATCTGCTGGATAAAACATCTATAATAGCATTGGATAGTAATACTGCGCGTAAATTAGCTAATTGGGCATAAAGGTGCTGATATGGGTGTAAATAGCTTCATCAGATCTGACAGATCTGCTTAAAAGATTCTGATCTGATATAGATCTGATCTGACAGATTACTAGCGCAAAAGATTCTGAATCTGCCGAGCGAAGCCAATCAGATCAGATTTAAATCTGCTTCTGAATCTGATGGGATTGGCCATCAGATCAGAAAGATGAAGCACTCTGAACTCTATACAGTTCTTCAGGCTCCACAGTTGGACAAGTTTCAGGGTCAGACAATGTTTTGTCTTCACTTATACTGAGATCCAACCTGACATATCCGGTACATATATACGCAGACCTCGCTTTTGTGGAAGTTGTTACTAGAAATCTTAGCACGGAAACCAACATTACCCTGGATCGCCCTTACGAACCTAGCATATTAATACATGCGCACATACCTGCATTACGAGCCCGTGTTCCTTGTCGCTTTCCCGAGTTTTTTATAAAACCGGTTGATACATGGTTCAAGGTGCTTGTGGATGGGGAACATGGAGTGTAAGTCATTGATACAACATCTACCATAGAAGGCCGTAATGCTCATAGACTTGAGTTTCAGACGCCCCTTTACCTTTTACAACGGCATGATCGGGTCTTCTGGAAGTGTCTTTAGCATGCACATGCAAGCGACCAGCGATATCGTTTACGCTTGGGGCCAAGTTTTTAATCATACAAGTGGTAATTACTCCATCACTGCGACAGTGATGGCCTGCAACGAAACGATAGAGGCCGTCGATGTCAAGACGACGCTGTTTGCAGGAAACTATTCAATCGTTCCCAATATTCCGCCCCAACCGAACGAGGCCTCGATAAGAATATCTAGGGTGACTTACATCACCTCTTCAAAAGAAGACATATACGGAGGACTCCTCAGTAACCGCTCCAGCTATTTTATCAGCCCATTTTTTCGATCTCATGACCTTTTCATCCCGTGGCATATCACTCGACGATATCGGGAATGTTTCGAAGGCTGAAGAGGTAGTCTCGGCGATTCACTCTCAGCACGGCATCATCCGTGCCCAGTTCGCCAACTACCACTTGCGAGGTCATTCGATTAAATGGGAGCCGAAGGTTGCACTCCCTGATCAGTACCCTTCCTCAGACGTAGGAAACTACAATGTCACTTACTCCGCAAGTCTGGAGATCCCCCGGGCTCAACTGTGCATCATACAAGATGCCACAGCGACGAGAATCCTCGAGGTCTTAATAGGTGCGATCGTCCTGCTTACACTCCTTTCGCGAATTCTCGGAGGTAAACTCGATATATTGCCCCGTAACCCGAGATTCATCGGAAATAGTACATTGCAAATAATTCGAAGGGGCAATCTCTTCGAGTTTATGCGGGAAAACGGCGGCGACCCGGCAGATGCTGATAGACTGGCCGAGGAACTAACACACGGCGGATATGTCTGCTAGATCGGGCATAGGAAAGTTGAGGGCGTTAGTGGTAAAATAACAACCCGATACGGGATTTAGATTCTAGAACCTCAAGAAATAGAGGAGGTGGAAGTATTTAAAAAGGGTTAGCAGTAGCTTAATCGCTAGTTATATTATTCTTGGTTGAAAGTCTACCTCACTGGCAGCCTGTAAGCATACGTCATGACAGTTCAGTTCTCTTCTTCAACATTCAGGAACTTTTTAATGTTCTTAACAGCTTGCTTGTCTCCCTCTACCGTACCAGCGCACTCCATTTCGACCCATCCCTCCGTAAAGCCACCTCCAAAATCAATAAGCCAAGCATTATCCTCTTCGTCGATAATGATGTTGCTTGGCTTTCCGTCGCCCCATACCACCCCGATTTCGTGTAGTTGGTCAACGGTTTCATAAATCTGCAATACCCATTTTTGGCGTCTTTCCAATGTCACAGGAAAACTGACGTCGCTAAGGCGGCCACCAGTTACCCACTCACGTAGGAACCCAATCGCACACTTCAGTTCGGGATGCTTGACATAACCCAGACTCCGTGGGACACGTATTGGCATACGATGATCAAGACAAGCCTTTCGTATTCTCTGCAAGCTTTCCAGCTCCCGTTCCAAGTCCGAGTGGAGTATTCCATTTCCTCGTGCTTTACAGAGCAGTTCGTTGTTGTTGATTAGGACCCGACTGACCAAATGACTTGCGCCTTGTACAAAGATCTCTAGGACGTGTATCTCCTTGGACGAGTATTGAGGAAGACTTTCATCTAGGTCAAATTTGCCGTCAACGACATCGGCGGCATTCGGTTCAAAGCAAGAGTATGTGTCTCCAGGGTCGATAGGGGAGATAGTAGGCTCACTGTCTACAGTTTTAAGACAGAATGTGAGTGTTGTGGGGTAGAGGAGTGTGTGTAAATCTTGGCTGAGAGGCAGGGCGGTAGGTGTGTTGAGTGGCGCCACTTCAGCGAATACCTTTTTTCCCACATCAAGTATTATATTTAGAACCTCGTCTACAACCTCTTCGTGTTCTTCTTCGTCCACTGCAGCATCGACGGCTCGATCGAGAAGGTCTATGAGACGATCTTCGTGGAGAGGCTGCTGTCGATGAGGGGAACTGGGGAAAATCGATATGGCGATCCGTTGGCCGTTGAGATGGAAAATGATTTCAGCACCATCTCCGTCGCCAGCATTGATCATCTGTACGGCAATGTCGTCCATTTTGTGTAGTTCGTCCGTCCTAGTGGGGGTGTACAAGAGAAGAAGATAAGGGTGATTTCGTGGCTTAGTGAAAGATTAAATAGATTACCGGAAAAGTCTTTTTCCCGTTCCGGGCAGCCCCTGCAACTGTGGAGGGCACTGATATTCATGCACTAATGGCCAATCATTCTTCGACACCTTTCTTCCATTAAACGGTCTGTCAAACGCCCACTATCTCGCCAGCTGATTATTTGTCTATCTCCGAGTCCTTGGTTCGGAATAGAACAATGTAGCCACCTAATTATTGAGGTTCTCATGCGACAACAATATCACTACATACATAGACTCAAATCCGCCCATGTGTCCCATGCGTCCAGGGGACTTCACTCATGTTAACTACACAAAGCGCTCGGGATTTGTGTTTGGCATTCCATCGCTGTCCAATCCTCATGCGCTAACCACATTGTTCCGATGACGGTATGTCTTCCGATTTGATAGCTCGAAAAGGAACCTGGACGTGGATATGGACGACTTCGAGTCCCGAGCCAGGGTGCGGCGATAGTGGACGGTTCCACCTTCGAACGAAGCCGACAAGGCGTATTCTGACGATAAGAATTAGTCACTTGAGCCATGGGGTGGAACGCAACTTGGTGTTTCTGTTACTTGGAGTACGGAACTCATAAGCGACTTTGATTCTGATCCTAGTATGCCGCACACGCATCACAAGGTCTATGATTACACGGATTTATGACGTATCCTGTGTCCGGGTCGACGATACGCTCAAATACGCAACGTCCGTATCGATTTGGGCCGTTCGCACACATGCAACAAGTCCAAATACCATTGAGTTCGCGGTGTCGGCAATTGCGTTTATTGCACAGCGAATCCCGTTGATCAGATCGAGTGTGGGATCGACTGTTGCACATTATCCGTCTGCCGCTCTTAGACCGCCCAGCGTGTCTGCAATACGAGATTTCCTGGCTCGTATGCCGACCACACCTATGGATAATAGTAGTATTGTGACACATAATATCGTGTATGGATAAGATGAAAAAGTTCAAAGAAAAAAACGAGAAAAACTTTGATGACAACGAAGATATGGTGCGGTCTACTCAGCAAATATTGGCTAAATTATTCGTGGGAAGAAATGGCTTTAAATACAATGACCACAAACATTTGATACAGTTAGCTCGAGATCAGTATAATAAGCATACTGAAGACTATGGTAGGATGAATGTCATACACCCGACATAAGCGCCCGGATGATGCACAAATCGATGGAAATACTTACAGCCTCGGGCAACTTAACAATCTGGCTAGACCCCGGCCTGAAGTGGGGAGGCCGGACCCGCGCGGCTGCAGGATAGGCAATGGAAAGTCTTGCGACTGGTCAGAAGCACTGGTTTCATGTGTTGTTGCCACAATTGCAGGATCTGAATCTGCCTTGACGACTAAAGTCTTGCAAAGTCAGCGCCTAAGTACGGTGATAGGGCATAGTGCAACGGAGACGGCTGCCGGTGCCTCATATCACATCGTGGTCTGGGGGGTCACCTTTTACGGGTCGAATTTTGCCAGTTCGGGGCTTCTAAGATTTGACTGGCTAGGAACCTGCATCGTAACATGCGCAATAGACATGGGGATGCCAACAACTCCATAATTGTGGCCGGAAGTGGCGAAGGGCATTCTACGCAATCCAGAGGCGTCAATGGATTTGAGATATCTACTCCAATCGTATCATCTAATGACCTCGAGTGATAACTCGCGATTAGAGATCTTGTCAGGGATGATGTGGGCAGCGAACGTTTCAATTCGCTCGACGAGACCATCGGCCAACTACGTATCAGGAGCGAGATCAACGGAAAGTACTTTATGATCCCGGAGAATGTAGTTTCCTGTAACTAGTGAGAGCTCCACCCATGTCAGTCTCAGCACGCAGGCATCTTGATCGGCAAACATAAACTGTGTGCTTATGCCGTTCCGAGGCGTATCACGAGCTTTTATCCCCCTAGGAAATCTCATGCTACGACGAAAAAAGGGAATGATTCTAACCTCGCCACTAAACGGTTTAATAATATAATTAACACTTAAAAAAGATTAAATCACTTAAACTTTAAACAAATTCTAAAAAAGTTGTAAATTTAATAATTTATTATAATAATATTAAAAATTATCTATTAAAAAATTATAATTAATTTTTTATAAAGGCTTTATAAATATAAAATATAAGAATTTAATTAAAATTATAAATAAAAAATAAAGCTTTATAATTATTATATTAAGGCCGCATGAAATTATTTTAAAATTTAAATAACCTTATTAGTTTTATTAAATAATTATAATATTAAATAGCTCGGCTCCGTGCGCTAATTGCCCCTAACCCGCTTTTGAGCCGCCTCGACCTCGAGATAGCCACAGAGACGCCATGGCAGTCCAGACATGTAGCCAACTGGATGGTCCATACGGGCCTATTGCCAATGTATCAGCTGGCCCAACGCATACGCGGCCGCCGGGGCCGGGGGCCCCGGGGCGATTACTCGCCAGAAGAGGGCCGGCGCGTACGCATCGCGATTGCGGACCGATCCCGATACGCCGAGTGGTCTATAGAGCTCCGCGCGCTATATGGGGAGGCCTTAGGCTCCTCCTGGGAGCCCGACGTGGGCGAAGATGACCCTGGAGGCTAATTTCGCCGGCCGGGCTCCGGACGCGGTCTTGGAGCCATGCGGCCCCTTTTCACCCCCTTCTCGCCCTCGTGGCGCCAGCCAGGTGGCGTAACCTAGCATTTTATACGGACGATTTTTATACGATAAAACAAATGATGCATGGGCTTTTTCTCCAGCTTTAGCATGGTTTTTCCCGTGATTTAAATTAAATAAAAAGATTATTTGCTTTTTTACGAGCCACAAGTTATTAGAAAATAAAAAATAATATTAAATAATATTAAAGTTTAAATAAAAATAATTAAGGTTTTTATTATTTTATTTTATATTTATAATTTAGCCTTTAATTAAAGATTTTTACCCTTATAAATCTTTTAGCCGTGTTATTTTTAAAAATCAGCTATATTTTTAGTTATATTTTATTTATAGCCTTTAATATACTTTTTTATAATAAGTTTTTTAAGATTATTTTACCGTTTTTTAGCTACGCTATAAATAATTTTAATTATTTATCGAAGTTTAATTTTTTAAGTTTATTTTAAATATTTTTACAGCTTTAATTTTTTCGAGCTATATTTTGATATTTTTTAGGTTTATTAATTTAATAAAGTTTTAATAACGAATTTTAAATAATATTTTTATAAGCCCGTTTATTATAATTTTATTGCTTTTTTTATTATATCGTAAAGGTTTTTCGCTTAATTATTATTAATAACCTATGGCCCGTAAAAAAGTAAATAATTTTTTAACCTAATTTAAATCATAAAAAAAACCATGCTAAAGCTAAAAAAAAAGCCTATATATTATTTATTTTATCGTATAAAAATCGTTTATATAAAATGCTAGGTTACGCTATTTAATTAACGCTACGAGGGCGAGAAAGGGCTTTTTTTCGCTTAGTTTTTTATTATAATTAATGAAAATAAATATTTATATATTTTAATTTAATATATAATTTAGCCACATTTTTTATTAAAAGTTTAATCGTTTATTTATTATTATATCGAATTTTTAGGCTTTTATTAATTTTAAAAAAGAGTGTTATAAATAAACGTAATATATAAATCGATTTTTTAATTATTTATATAATAATTAATATAGTTTATAAGCGAGCGATTTATTTAAGCGAGCGGTTTAAAATTAGTATAATATTAAATTTAATCGTAAATAATTTAATATACACAAATAAAATTAATTAAAACTATTTAAAATATAATTTCGAATTCGTTTTTTTATTTTGCTTATATATTCGCGTATTATAACTTATTTTGCTATATCGTTTATATTATTATTAATATAACGTTTTTATTTTTTTAATATTATTAAATTATAACTTTTTTAATTTTATTATTTTTCTTATATTTTTTTTTATAATTTTATTTTAAGCATTTAATATTATATAAGCTTTTATATTTTATAAGCGCCGGTTTTTAATTATTTATCGCAAAAAAAAATAGTTTATTTGCTCGGCGAAAATAAAAGAATTTAGCGGTTATTAAGGTTTTTTAATAAGCTATTTCCCCTATTTTTTTCGCTAATTTATTTATATCGTTTAAAATTAAGGTCGAAAAGCTTTTTTAATAACGAGAGATTCGATTTTTAATTAAAATTAATTAAAAAACCGATTTTATCGCGTTATATAACGTTTAAAAAACCTAAAAAATAAAAAGCTTTATAGCGTTTAAAGTTAACGTGGTTTATAAACGAGTAATCCATTTAATTAAGCGGTTTAAAATTTACTAAAACGCGATTATCCACTTTTAACGCGTAATAATTTATAATATAATAACATTCGTTTAAATTATTAAATATAAAATTATTTTTGCTTTAAAAGCTATTTATTTATTTAAAAAAAATAAGTGCTATACGCGCTATTATTATTTATAACGTATTAAAAATTATATTACTCGCTAAAATAAACAAACGCCTTATTCGTAATAATATACGCGCTAATTTTTATAATTTAAATCTTATTAAAAAATGCTAATTAAATACATTTTTAACTTAAATAAGCAAGGATTTATCCTTAGATTTTTTAATATTAAAAATATAATCGACCTTTTTTTAAAATCGCGTGGCGCTAATTTTATTAATAAATATTAAACGAGAAACTTCGTTAATCGATAATTATTATAAAGATTTTAATATTATTAGCGCGTGATTTAAGCGTTTTATAATCGTTTAAAATTAATATAATATTTAAGATGCTAATATTTAAAACTTTAATAAAATAAGGTTTATAATAAGCGTTATTTACGCGTTAATAATTATTATACGCGCTAATCGCCGTAAAAAACGTAAAATAATTTAATTTAATAATAGATAATAATTTATAATAATCGAATATTATAATAGCTTAATTAATTATTAGCTTAAATCGTCGCTATTTTCGAAATATAAACGATATAAAAGATAAAATAGGTTCGAATTTTATTTACGAATAAGCATATAAGTTTTTTATTTTAGCTCGGCGGGCATTATATTTTTAATAAATCCCCCTCACTTAAAAATAGCCCCTTTAAAAGCTTAAATAATCGCCGATTCGATTTGTTATTAATAAACGATAAAGCCCGTGCGCCCCTTTTAAAATATCGTATATTTAATTAAAATTCCTAGGTTTTAAAAAACCCGCTTTTTATTAACGAGATCGATAATATAATATATTAGCGTTTAATAATTATTAAATTTAGCGTTATATAATAAATATAAAATGTTTATTATAATTTTAAGGGATTTTTTTATTTATTTTTAAGTTTTTTTTAAGCGTTATATAAAAAAGGGTGAGCTTTTTATTATAATATTTATACGAATATATTAATTATCGACCTTTAAGCTTTTTTTAAAGGGGGGAAAAAGAGGTTTATACGCTATATTTTTAAGCTATACGTGGCGTATAAATATTAATCGCAATTTTTTCGGATATTTTTATAACTTTTTAAATATATATAATTTATTAATATTATACGACGATTTTATCGATCCGGTTATATAAAAGAAATAAATGTTACGCGGGGTTTTTTAGCCGGCCGGGTTTTTTAATACGGTTTTTATTTACGAATTATTATATAAAAAAACTATTTGCCCTTTTAATTAAGCTATAAATTATAAATAAATAAATAAATAAATATTAATTAAAAACGTTTAATTTAACCGGGCTATAATTATCGTTAAAAGGGTTTAATTAATTTATTCGCGCCGGGTTTATTAACGTTAAAATATTCGAAGCGGCCTAATTTATAACCTTATTATTTCGTTAATATTTAAAATTTAACGCAATATTAAAAAGCGTTTATTATAAGCTTTTATAAGGCTTATTATTTTTATAATATTATTAAACGATTATAAACCCGTTTTTAGTTATCGCTAATTATATCGCACGTGTCGCGTAAAAAACGAACTATTAAAAACGTATATAATATATATTTTATATTTAAATTCTTTTTATTTATATTACGAGATAATTACGAAATTATATCGCGTATTTCTCGCGGTAATTAACGTAGCGTAAATGCTAATTTCGAGTTTTTATCGGGTAGACTTTTTTATAAGCCGCCCTTTATTTGCTATTTTTTATATACGCGCTATTTTTATATCGGCCGCACTTTACTTTTCTTTATAAAAGCGTGTAATATAATTATAATTAAAATAATTATAATATTATATAAATTAAAGCTTTAATAAATAAAATTTAATAATATAAAATCGGGCCTTTTATAAAAAGCTTTCGTTATATATTATTATAATTTTATTACGATTTCGAAAAAATACGATAATTTATATATATAACGCTTAAGCGGTTTTTAATTAAATTATACGTATTTATACGATTAATAAATAAGCTTTTTAAAGGCTAGCTAAAATTAGCTTTAAAATTAAATGCCGTTTTTTAAAGGCTATTCGTTTAATATTATTATTTATAACGGCCGTTTTTTTTTAATCGAGGCTATTTTATTAAAAGTTTAGCCGACCTATTTTTTATAAAGGGTTTTATTTTTAGCTTCGTTTTTAAATGCTATTATAACGTTATAACTTTAAAAAATAACACGTAATTATTATAAATAATATTAATTAATATTTATTTATCGTTTAAACGATTTTTATTAAATAACGCTAATTTATATCCATTTGTTTTTTTTTTTTTATAATAACTTCGCGTTAAATTCGGCTTATAATCGCGGCGAATCGAGGGGTGAGGCTCGCGATATAAAAAGCTATAATAATTATAAATTAAATCGAGAAATCGCTATTATAGCCGCCATATTCGGCGGGTTCGATTGCCGTTTTAAGCGGCGTCGATAATAAAGGGCGACTATTTTAATAAATACCTTTTTAAATATTAAATACCTAAAAGCTTTTTTGTTTATTTACGCCTCGCTTTTGTTTTCCCCCCCCCCCTTTTTTTTAGCGTATAGCGCTTTATTCGGCGTAATTATAATTTTAGCTATTTAATAAAAGCCGATTTTTGCGATTTTAATTAATATTTTATAATATGCCTAAATTTAAGAAACTTATTATTTATTATCTATTAATTTCCGGCTTTTTTAGGTTAATAAAAGTTAAAAATAGCGTTTTTTATAGCTTATAAATCGTTTTTCGGTTTTTTAACCCTTTTTATTAAAATTAAAAACTATTTGCTTTTTATTTAACTTTATTTTTTTTTGCTTTTTTTTTTACGTTATAATTTAATTATTATATTAAATTTTGCTATTTAAATTATAGTATTATAAGCTAATTTTTATGTTATTAAAGGCTTAATTTATTATAATAATTTTATCTAACGTTTTATTAAGCGAAATTCTTTAAAAAAATAGTAATTAACGTTTTTAATAATTATTTAGCGCAAACGCCTTCGCAAAAAGCTAAAAAAAATATAATTTTTATAATTTATTTATATTAATTATATTAAAATTAATATTATTAATATATTAAAAAAATAGAAAAAATATTAATTTTAATTTTTTCTTTTATTATCCTTTTTAAACGTTATTTATTAAAAATATAAATATTACGAATTTATTATATTTAAACTTTAAAAAAAGGTAATAAAAAAAGCCGATCGATAAATAGCGATAAATTTATTTTATTATATATGCGATACGTATAAAATTAATTCTAAAGGCTTATTATAATAATATTTTTACTAATTTAAACAATTTTATAATAGCATTATTAGCTATTATATAAATATAAATAATAGTAAAAAAATCCTAAAAGTATAATATTTTATTTATTTTATTTTATAAAAAGGTTTTAATATTAATATAAATATAATAGCTAATATTATAATAATAGCACGCAAATATTTTAATCCCCCTTTTTAATTTTTAATATTTTAATATTAATAATAAGCTTATTATTAGTATCGAAAGTTAATTTATTATATTAATATATAATATAGCTTATAATATTAATATTTATTTATAAAAGTAATAAAAGATAAAAATATTAGTTATATATTTATTATTTAAATATATAAAAGGTCGCCCGGCCGAATTTATAAACGGCAAAAAAAAGCCGTTTAAAAATAGTTTTTTAAAAAAGATATTTAGGCCAAAAGCGATTAATAACGTCGATTTTAATAATAAAAAAATATTAGATATAAACTTTTAACTATTAGAAATTATATTATTATAAGCAATTAAAAAGCGGAAATAGCTTAAAATATTATATTATAAAAATATTATATTAATAGTTATTTATAACTTTAAAATTAGCAAAAATATATATATAATAATAATTAAATTTATTTATTATAAAAATAAAAATTATAAATTAAAATTATATATGCTTTAATTTTTTTTTATTACTTATCTTTTTTATTATAATAAAAATAAAACTAATTCGTTTTTAAAATTATCTACTTTTTTTTTGCGATAAATATATTAATTATATATTTTATTATCGTTATTTTCGGTCTTATAAATTGCGATAAAATATTTAAGGCGCTAAATTTAATAAGCGTAAAACGTATTTTCGAGGTTAAAAACGCGCTATTTGCTTAATATACCTTATTTTAATAAAAAAAAAATATTAAAAATCCCAATCTTTTATCGAATAGATAATAATTTATATTAACCTATTAATAATAAAATAGGAAATTTAAATGCTATAATTAAGGCTTTTTTTTATTTAGTTTTAAAAGATATTTTAAAATAGCAATTATTAAATGTTAGCTTTAAATAAGTTTTAAAACTAAAAACCTAATAAAAATAAATAGCTAATAAAATAAATAATTAATTTATCTTTAGGTTTATTAAATAATAAGCTAATAAATTATAGTTTTTTTAAATAAAGCACCTAATATTATTTATAATTAAATTATGCGTTATAATTTATAATAAATAATATTTTATAACGCGTATTTAAATTAAATTATAAAATTTTATATTTAAAATATATTATTAAATATTAAAACCTAGGATTAATTTATTAAAAAGCTTATTTATATTAGCTTAACGTATAATTTACGCGCTAAAAAAAACATGGTTCTTAAAAAGGTCTAAAAAAATATGCTATTTAACCTAAAAATCGTAAAACTAAAATATTAATAAGCTAATTTTAAAAATAGTAATTATTAAATTAAAAATAACGATAATAAAAATAAAATTCGAAAAATTAAAGCATAAATTAAATAAAAGCGCTCGAAATAAATTAAAGTTATTAAAAATTAATATTACGAATATTATTTTTATAATTATTTAACGTAAAATATTAAAAGCCAAGCTAAAATAAAGGATCGAAAAAAATATATTATATTAGCTATATATTTTTATATTTTAAAACGTGCTTAATTAGCTAAAGTCCTTTATAAATAGCTAATTAATTTAAGCGATAAAAATATTTTTAAATTGCGTATTTGCGCTATAAATCTTATAATAACGCTATATAAAAAGCGAAAAATAATAAAAAACACTCTTTTTTAGCGTATTAAAACTAATAGTTTAATAAAATAAAAATCGCTTATATTTAACCCTTTTTTATTTGCTATAAAAAATATATAATATCCTAATTATATTAGCGATAAAAAGCTTACCCTTAAAAAAAAGTATTTTTATATTATTAATTTATTATAATAAATAACCATTTTAATAACTAATATTTAATAATTAAAAAAGACGCTAAATAGCATAGCTAGCTTTAAATATACTTATATCCGATATATTAAAAAACGAATTTTAAAAACTTGGATTATTTTAAAAACTATATTATTATAATTTATAGCGTTTTATTATAAATAAAAAAATAAATTAAGCGTAAATAAGTAGCTAAAATAAAAAAACGGCTATAATATTAATAATTCTACTTTAAAAAATGCTCGAAGCTAATAAATTAAAATGATAATAAATATATAATAATAAATAAAAACGTAAATGATTTTAGCTTTGCTTATTATTATAACTATTTTTATATAATTTTATTATTATAAGGGTTTAAACCGGGTGTTACATTTTAACGTTTATTATTTTTATAAATAAAAAAAAATTTTTAAGGAATAAAAAATTCGTTTAATTATTATATAATATCTTCCTTTATATATATATCTTTTATCTTTTTATATAATTTTTAAGGGTTATTAATAGGTTTTATAAGATTAAAATATAGACCTTATAAGTTATATAAAAGGTTTCGACCTTAAATTAAAATAATAAAGGTTTATTTTATTATATTACTCCCCCCTTTTTTTAGGTTAGCTTCGCTATTATTATTAATATTAATTTTATCGTTTTAAGGCAATAGTTTTTTAAAGGGCTAAAATAGGTTCTTATATAAATTAAGCGTAACTTTTTTATTTCACCTTATAAAAAGTTTATTATCCTCGGCCTTTTTATCGTTTTTTTTCGTTTTATATTTTTTTTACGTTATAAAACTCGTTTTATTCGTTTATTATTATTAATAAAAGCTAATAATTATTTTATAATTAGCTTAAAAAAGGGTTTTTAATAGCAAATCGAATATAATTTATATAAAAGGTTAATTTATTGCCGATTAGGGTATTAAATCGTATAATATATGATTTAATAACGTTTTTTACTTTAAATTTCCCGTTTTTTTAATTTAGCTTTCCTCGTTTATCCGCAACTAAATTTTTTAACCTAAGCTAAACTAAATCTCCGACCCTATATTATAACGTAGCTATACGATTTTTATTAGCGTATATTTCTTAATTTTATTATGCTTTAGTTATTATAACTTAGGCTTATAATAATATTTTTATAATTATTTATATAATAGCTTTTCCTCGTTAAATAAAATTATATTAGCTAAAACCTAGATAATTACCTAGATTTTTTATAACTTCGAATAAAGATACGTGATAGCCGTGCGTTAAAAAAAAAGGGCTTAATCCGATAGTTATTAATATTTAAGCGTTTAAAGCGTATTTTATAATAAAACATAAAGCAGCTTATCGTTTTTAATATTTAATAACGTACGATTAAAAATAGGTTTTAATAACGTTATTTATTCGCTTAATAGCTTCGTTTATTTCGGGGTGATAAGCTATTAAAATCTATTATTTAACGCTTAATAATTAATAAACTCGCTTTTAAAAAAGATTTATAAACTATTTTTTACGATTTAAAATAATAATAAAAGGTAGCTTATATTAGTTTATTATTTATTATATAATAGCTTATATTATCGATTTTATCGAGATTTTTTTTATTAGTTTTATAATTATTTTTTTGCTTAATTTATTTATAACGATTATTATATTTCGGCATTTAAAGCTTTTTAATAAATCGATAATAAAATCTATCGATATTTTTTTTTAAATTTTATCTAAAATTAATAATGGTTTTAATAATCTTTATTTTTAATTTTTTTAGGGTTTAAATTTATTATAAGCACTATAATATTAAATATATCTTTATATAAAAGGGCCTATTCCCGGCTAAAAGAATTTTTTAGCTATTATTATATACGTTTAATAGCGCCTTAAATATTTAGCAAATAAATTATCGGTAGCTTATAATATTAGCTTTATATAAAAAGGTTTATAATCTAATATTTAGCGTTAATTATAAAAAAAAGCCTCGTTATTATTAAATAGCGAGCATTTAAAAATAAAAACCTTAAGCTATAACGCTAAAAAGAACTTTTTAGCGTTATTTTAAAAGCTTTATATAATCGTTTAATATATATTATTTTATCGAATGCCTTTATTTTATAGCGTTTAAAATTTAGGGCTAAAAAAAAAAGGCTATTATTTAAATTAAAAAGCGTTATTTGCTAAATATTTTTTATTATTTATTTTTAATTATTTTATTTTTTAAGAGGTTAATATTATAATTTATTGCTTTATAGCCCTTTTTTTTATATTAATAATAAAGTCTTATTTTCCGCCGGCTTTTATAATTTTTTATACGGCTAAAAATAGCTTATATAAGTTTTTATTTTATAATATCCGCCTTTTTAAACGTTTTTTTTTATCTCGATTAATAATGCGCTAATCCGCTCGTTTAACTTTTTTAATTTATTTATTTATTTTTTATAGTTATTAATAATATTTTTTATATAACGTAGCTTTTTATATATTAATTAATTTTTTTAAAAGCTTTACGTTTAAAAACGAGTTAAAATATCTTTTTTTAATATTATTATCTTATATAAATCCCCTTATTTCTAGTAATAACTAGTTAAATTCTCCTAAAAATTCGATTAAATCTTTTTTTTATTAACAAATCGTGTTAAATCGATTAATAGCTTTTATATAGCGTTTAAAGTCGAAAAAAGTTATATAAAAAAAGCTTTTAAACGCTTTTTAAATAAGTTTTTTTATGTTTATTTTTTATTTTAATTAAATTTATAATAATATTTTAGCGGCTGCTTTTTTTTTAAGCTTATTAAAAGCATATTATATAAGCTAATAATCGTTATTAATAATATTTTTATTTACCTCTATTTTTGCTATTAATTTAGCTTCGAATTATAAATATAACGATAAATTTTCTTTTAAAAAAAAAGAAAAATCTAGTAATTAAATACGAGGTTATTATAAAGTTATAATTTAGGTTAAAAGTTATTATATAAATATTATTTCTTATAATAACCAGTTTTTTTTCGAAATAATTATATTATTATATATAACTTTTAAAATTAGGCTAAAAAGTTTGCGTATAATAATTTTGCTATAATAAATAATTAAAAAAATTCTAATATAAGGGTCTAAATCGAGTGTTATATTTTAACGTTTATTATTTTTATAAATAAAAAGAATTTTCTAAGGAATAAAAAATCCTTTCGATTATTATATAATATCCTTTTTTATATATATATCTTTTATTTTTTTATATAATTTTTAAGGGTTATTAGTAGGTTTTATAAAATTAAAATATAAACTTTATAAGTCGTATAAAGGGTCTTAACCCTAAGTTAAAATAATAAAGGTTTATCTTATTATAAAAACTTATAAACCTAGCTTATATTATTAAAGCATTTATTATTAATTTATTATTTTAGCTTTTTAAATTAAAAGTGGCACTTAAAAATGCGCGCAAAAAGCAAATAATAAATGCTAAAAAAAAATAGCTTATATTATAATTTCGTTAATAAATTAATAATTAATAATACGTTTAAAGTAATAAAAGCTTAAGTTTATTAATAAATGTTTAGCTAAATAAAAACTTAAAACGTATTATATAAAATAAATAAATTAAGCAATTAATGCTAAATCTTTTAATAAATATATTTAATTTTATAATTAAGCTATAAGCTATTTCTTTTTTATTTAGCGTTTTTGCATTATATTATTTTAGCTGGTAATTAATTTAATAATAAAAAATTATAGTTTTTATTACGGCTATAAATTAATTTTATACGATAATTATAAATATTCGATTAAAAAATATAAATAATTTTAGAATATACGCTACGTATTTTAAAAAAGCAATTTTTATCGTTAGTTTTAAAAAGCTAATAATATTATTTTATTTTAATTAAGCATAAATTTATTATATTATTAAAATTCTTAAAAATTAAAAAAGAAACTCGCTTACTTAAAATATTATTATAATTAAAAAATAAAATATATATTTTATATATCTTTAACTATTTTATAATATTTTATTATAATTTTTATAGCTTTTTACGCCTTTTTTTTATTGTTAACGCCTTTTAAATAATATTATTCTTTAATAACACTCTTTACTAAAATTTAGCTTTTATAATATCTTTTTATTTTTAAAGCTATTTATAATATTTTAATTATATATCTTTATTATATCCTTTTTAAAGCTATATTAAATTTTTAATGCTAATATTAGGGTTTTTTTAAGTTTTTTTAGCAAAAAAAATAATTTTCTAAAATCTAAGCTAAAATAATAGAAAAATTTGCTATATTTTTAGCTTTTAATAATATATTTAAATATATTATAAGGCTATTTAAAGAAATTATCTCGTTTATAATCGAATTTATATATAAAATACTATTAGCTATTAATATAATATTTATTCGCACCTAATAACCTATTAAAAAATATTAAATAATAATCTATTTTTATAAGCTATTTTCGAGCGGGATTTATATACAATAATATGAAATATTCTACAGAGGGCGACGTTGAAATTCGGTGACATCAGGATATCGTAACCATCTAACCATCTGCCACAATGAGCCATCAACGGTATCCCTCAATCGACCCCAAAGAGCCGCACTCAGTATCTCTGAAAGTACTACGGTATGCTGCTTTCTGCCATAGAAACCCAATAGAAGTCCACCCAAACTAATAGACAGCGCAACCGAGATGAAGCCTCTCACGTCCGTCCCTCGTAGCTCAACACCCCCTGCCCTCACCATTGTCTTCCCCTGACGACGCGACGATAATACCACCAGCGCCGGCCTCCCTCGCGTACCACAGCACCACCGGCGAGACCAACCCGGACCCCTTCCTGCTCACCCCGATCCTCAACCTCCCACCGAGCTTCGGCTCCGCCTACGTGGGGGAGACGTTCAGCTGCACGTTATGCGCGAATCATGATGTCCCACCCTCACCTCTACCCCCCACAACAAACGCCGGCGGCGGCGGTGGCGGTGGTGGTGGTGGGCCGGACACCACGACAACGAATCCGCCATTGGGACAGGGTGGTCAGCAGCAGCAGCAGCAGCAGCACAAGAAGTGGACGCGCGACGTGCGCATAGAGGCGGAGATGAAGACGCCGGGGGGATCGGGGAGCGTGGTCAAGCTCGCGCTCGGACCTGGACCGGGCAACGGAGAAGACGATGGTGGTCATGAGGATGATGATGGTGGTGGCAAGGGGGGCGGCGGGATGGGCGGTGGCGGCAGGAGGGGAGGAGGAGGTACGGATCTAGACCCGGGCCAGACGCTGCAGAAGATTGTCAACTTCGACCTCAAGGAGGAAGGGAACCACGTGCTCGCGGTGACGGTGAGCTACTACGAGGCGACGGAGACGTCGGGGCGCACGCGCACGTTCAGGAAGCTCTACCAGTTCATATGTAAGGGGTCGCTGATCGTGAGGACCAAGGTCGGGGTCCTACCGCAGCCGAGTAGTAGTCCATCATCATCATCATCGGCCCCCTCTACTCCTTTTCCCGGCAGCAGCGACAATAAGGAGAAGAAGATGATGATGATCGGGGGTGGGGGTGAAGAGGGGAAGGGGAAGAGAGAGAAAAAGGCGAACAGGGGACGGGGACGGCGCTGGGTCATGGAGGCCCAGCTCGAGAACTGCTCCGAGGACGTCATGCAGCTGGAGCGCGTCGGGCTCGAGCTCGAGGCCGGGCTGCGGTACCGCGACTGCAACTGGCAGACGTGCGGCGGCGGCGCGCCCCGGCCGGTGCTGCACCCGGGCGAGGTGGAGCAGTGCTGCTTCGTGGTCGAGGAGGTCGTCGGGGATGGAGAAGGGGAAGGGGAGGTGGTGCAGAAGGTGCAGGAGACGGACGGGCGGATCGTGTTCGGTGTTCTGGGTATCGGGTGGAGGAGCGAGATGGGGAATAAGGGGTTCTTGTCGACGGGGAAGCTGGGGGCGAGGGTGGTTAGGTGAGGTGAGGTGAGGTCAGGGGAAAGGGGGGGATGATGTGGATGAGGATGATTGAAGGTATTGCCATGCATCTGGTTGGCCAGATACGATCGATAGCTTTCTTCTTCTAAGCTTCGACATCAAGACAGACACTTATGATGAGAAGATCGGAATATGTGTCATTGATTAATTCAATCATATATGTAGCGATAGCACGTCAGTTACGGAACCCCTTTGAATACGGAGATATATTCTGCTATCTTGAAATACCTACCTATCTAGGTACCTAGGTAGGTTATGCGAACACACACACACACACCTACGACTCGAGCTGATGTTTGGCCTGACGAGTTGAAGTTCTTTCAGTCTGTTTCATCCCGTGCTCGTCGTTATGAAGCCAGACGTAGGTACTCACTCCAAGTATGCGTTCTGTCTGCTATAATTTCTCTTTGCAGCCTCTACCTACCCCCTAGATGTAGTTTACAAAAGAAACACCGCATTTTGGTTTCTGAGGCTTTCCCCCCTCCTCCTTCTCCCCCCCTTCTTCCTTCAATCATGTCAGCCTCCCCTCACCAGCGCAAGTTCGGGAGGTGCATCATCACGTCCTCCCCGAAGCCCGAGTCTAGAACACCTACCTAACAGTACACAAAAAGACATGAATAATACCTACCTAGGTAGTAGTTCATGCAGCACTAGGTGCTAGGTTTTAGTCGGATCCGGACAGTCGGCACACAACGTGTCGAAGTGTCGGGTCTGTCATGACTCGAAATCTCGAACACGCTGCCTTAAACTGCTTACTTATGAGAAATAGATAATGGATGTTACGCCGGGTCGGTCGGTCGGCCGGGTCATCGACCTACTACATACCTAGGTACCTAGGTAGGATGTATGCATCATCGATCCGTACCTTGCATTAGTCTTGATACCATGAAAGAAAAACTTGTGAAGTACAAGTAGGTACTTATGTAGGTATAGGTAAATTTTGGTGTGTGTGTGGACTGGGTTCTGTCTGTCTGTTTTGATTCGTGTTGTGTATGTATTGTGGTGTGTGGTGTGGTGTTGTGTTGTCAACAATGCCAGCGCATCATCATCATCATCAATATCAACAACATCTCCAATCATCAAAACGCGTAAGGTAGGTACTTAGGTATGTAGTAGCAAGCATGCATGACGCGACTTATATTTTTTTCCTTCTCTCATCTCGTGTAAAGTGCTTTTTTTTCTCCCTTCCAAATTAATATACCTCTCTTGAGCCGCATAAATAATCACGAGCATAAGAACAAGGACAGGGATGAGCGGGACGGAATTCAGCGGCACGTATGTACATAATATATATATATCCAATAATAGCTTGACATGAGTAGTATTCATCCAGAGAGTCATGACACGCGGTAATAAGTAAATACTCGTGGTCAGGAAAAAGAACTGATGCCCAATGCCATACAGACGGACGGACAGCGAAGAATCCCACCCCTTGAATCCATCTTGTCGGTTTGCAGAACCAACTGCCAGGTTCTCGCGATGCCCTGGGCCGTGCGATTGCATTCAATATGTCTATCTCATCCGTATAGTGTTCCTGCCGTACAACCTCGCGTGGGAGCAAGCAGGAGGATGATGGATGGAAGGATGGATGGCAGAGTTGTTTGCGCATCGGAATCCCACCAAAGTCTATATTTGTTGTACGACGACGACGTAGAGCAGAATTCCATGTGGCTTTCCTGGGAGGATCCTGAATTTTATCTTTCTCTCTTTTTTTTATTGCTTTATTCTTCCTTGTGCAACCCGCAGCAAGCGATGTTACCAAGTATTATTCTATGGTTGTTTGACAGATATATCTCGCCGTATATCATATTCTCCCAACGATACCTGCCTGGCAGTACTCCGTATGCGCTGGCTGGCTGGCTGGCCTGTACCAAACTCGCCTTACTCCTGGAGAGAGGGTTAGTTAAGCACCTTTGTCGATCACCCGAAGTTAGCCCCAGGCCCGTATGTATGGCACTTGGTACTTCGTGCTTTGGGGGCCTTTTAGAACGGCTTGGTGGTTTGATAGTCTCTTCATCGTCATTAGTGAACACACCACCGTTGGAAATTAAAGCAGACGTGATAAGCTACTGCAGGTACTCGCTGTAATGGGGCAGACATGCCTCTCTTCGGATTTGAATGCCGAGCATGACAGAGCCATGTCTTGCAGCCGTCGGCCGATTGTATTTGAATTGCAGTGCGAGGACGGCATACCTGCCTGCCAATGGTTTCCATCATAGGAGCTACGTCACTGGCGAGACGAGGATTATCGCCTGGATACTCCGTACCTACATATGTTAAGTAGGTTAGTTAGGTAATGATTTCTATCTAGATGGCCACAATGTCATGGATCAGGGGTGAGGATGCAAATCTCCATCCCTCCTTCGCCATCGCAAGGATTTCCTCGGCTGCTCAAGTGACTTCTTAATAAGCGGCATAGAACGCGGGTTCTAAAAGGATTACAGAAGGAATAAATGGCTCAACAGAAAGGTAGTCGAGGATGTACGCGGTAGTCGCGTACGGTGCTTGCCATTCGAGGGATTTGCGGTGACAATCAGTTTGCAGCCGGAGGTCACTTTTTGGAGAGGCGGTCAGATAGGTAGTATGCTGGAACTCTGCAGAGACATGGAGTTAGTCATATGATAATCCAATAGCGACGAATACCTGTGATAGGGTTATCACGTTCCTCATGGGTAAGCGGCATTCGGCGGTAGAGGTACAGTACTTTGGCACTTGGTACCTTCTTTCACAAGATCGCAGAAAAGTTGCTTCTTCGGATATCCGAGATGGTCAACATTATGCGATGCGGAAGTGTCAAATAGATGTCGACATCTGGATTCGGTTGCCTTCTTCGGTCGCCTGCGCATCACCCTGAACAAACTCCCCACATACTTGAGACATAATGGCTCATATCCGCCTTTGGGTATCTGCAGTGGCGTTGTTTCGATGCCAACAGACAGAATGCGACCTCTTTGGCAATTAAGCTTGGATGCATGGGGCGCATGTCTAAGTGTGACCGCCCCGACTGCAAATGCCGCCGCATATTGACTGATATGACAATATGGACACGTCGATGCCCGGCCCTTGCGTTGTTCATATTCGATGGATTGGGTTGGACTACATCGATGGAACTGTATCGTGGTTGAGAACTATAGAGAGCCATGATAAACGACAACAAACTTGACGGGTCAAGCAAGGTATCAGGCTGTCAGGTTACAGACACTGGCGTGACAGGTGGCTGTGTAACCACGAGACGTACTTACATCCATCCATCCCTGCCTTATTAAAAAGAGAAAGAAAAAGAAAAAAGAAAACCCTGAGCTCGTCGAGATCGTTGAGGGCTTGTTGCAAGCATCACTGGCCTCGATAGAGGAAAGACCCGCAAAGCACCCGCAAAGCGCACGTACGTGTCCGGGGGTTGCCGTATGTATGGAGATGGTCGGAAATCAGACCGCTGCGGAATCCGTCATATCAGATCTAAACCTACCCGAGATACCGAACTCCTCTGAGTACCTCCGTAACGCGTCGACGATATGACCAGATATCTGATCAGAATACGAGCTTCGGGAGAATAAAGGAGGAGAGGCGTTTTATCCATACAGATTGAGGAGGTGTGTACTGAGTGTGCCTGCCCCTGCCCCTGGCGCTGGGCAGGTAGGTCAGTAGATAGTGTATGCAGGCACACATGCGCGCAGACAACCATCGACCACACAGGCCCGGGTCAAGCGTGGTACCGTGATATTCGATTCCGACTCGGATGAACGATGATTGTTGATTGTTTGGAGGAGACGGGAAAGGGGTAGCGAGACAAACCGACCATCAAGCGCTGGAGTGATGCCAGACATGCTACCTAGCTTGACGACGGATCCTGGCCTTGGGCTGCGTAGGCTCAATACGAGTATTCCGAAGTGCAGTTGCAGCGAAGTTTCTGTAGTAGCAGACTCTCACTCGCATCCTGCCTGCGTGCCAAAAAGGGAGTACGCACAGCATACCCGCTAAGGACGCACTAGAAGACAACTGCAGGTGAAGTGGATGGCGTATGGATATCATCAAGTGGTTTGGAGGATTCGGAGCCGGCAACGTTTTGTAGTCAGTAAGTGAGATGCCACTGTATGGAGCACGGAGCAAGGAGCAAGGAGCAAAGATCATGAGATCCTATGCCGAATGAGTGTAAGTTTTCGTCGTCCTTCACGGGAGTAGTGGGCTCTGTTCAACATCGACCGAGAAGTACGTAACCCCACGAAAATAAAATAAAAAAATGTCTCGTTCGCCTGCGAAGTACTTCGTAGTCACTTTCCTTTCCTCTTATTATTAGCACATGTCCCGCTACAAAGACCCCTAAAGGGTTTTTCGCTCTAGATTCTAGCGTCCAGAACTAGCGTCCTTGGAGCATAGGTATTGGTTGGTAGCCCCTGAAAATGGCCTGGTGGCTGCAGATGGCTCTCTATCAATATGTAATATATACAAATATCCATTAGATATCTCAAGCAGGTACTTGTCTAGTGATCGGTGCGTATAGACATTCTGCGGGACGAGCCTAGAATTTCGATCGTATTTTTCGTTCACCCAGCAAGTCGTTGTTCTTCCTGTTGTTCAGACTCGTCGTGATTGTTCTAGGTAGATTCATCGTGATAGGTATTAGATTCACGATGGTCTGTGGACGCCCTGGCAGCTGGCAGCCGGCAGCCCTCGACTAAAATAATCATGGATGCTAGCTGGCGCTACCTGGCCTGCTGGGTATCCCACCAACCACTGAAAGTTTCCCCCTGATCCCCCCCTGGGCCCAATTCCGCGCTAACCTGATCTCAACATCCCTCCCTGATATATCCCCCCTCCATTTGAACGACCTGCAGGTGCATCCATGCCTCAGTTATTATCAACGATTCAACGCGCGCTTCCACAAACCTCCCCATGCATAATGACCCCCCTTCTACACAAAACGAAGAGCCATTCACATCCAATGGCGTATCTACAATCGTAACTACATATACCAAATTGTCGAGCGATTGACCAGTCTTTTGCGTGTCAGTAGCTGATCAATTTTTGGTCCTTGTTCCCCCCCTCCTCCTCTCGTCGGTTTTCGTACCACTTTTCCGTGCCACTCTTCTCGCCTTCTCCTCCACTCATTCTCCTCCATATCCCTCTCGACAATCCAACCAAGCCCAGACCCCGATGCAAGTAGCAAGACACAGACACACCTCCTCGACGACCTGCCACTGCTGCCCATTCGCACTGCCACCCGATCGATAACGACGCAGAGTAGTCCCCAGCTTGCATGAGAACACTGCATGACTGTCTTAGGGTCTAGGTCGTTTCTGGAGGCATAACACCATCAATAACTATTTCTTGTGTGCGTGCTTGTGCGTCTACCCGGCGCCAAAAGGGCAGAAAATAGGACATCTCCTGCTCCTACCCGACAAGAAGGAAAAGAAGAAACAAAAAACGTACAGAGGAAACGAGGTGTCATGTGGCCTCCGAAACAGGTCTTCCGGACAACTGACCGATATTGAGCCACCAATTCTCTTCGCTGGTCTTGATGTGTGTGCGCCTGTAACCGACAGCAGCACCTCGATCGAGTCTCATCACCACTGCTGTTACCTTCGCTGTATGACCAAACAGAATCTCCGTGGGGCAACCATCCTGAAGTTGCCAACTCCTGAAGAGACAAAGAACTAAACTCGTACACCTTTTCCCTAGAAGAACGAGGTGTCGATTAGCATTCTTGGCTGGCCCCTGCCATATTCGCGACGACATCAACTATTCATGATAACCCGGCTGCCTTTTTGACTCAATAATTCTCCATTAATAGGAAATCTTCACCCCTCTTTATACAGACAGCTCGCCCAAGGGGCCTTGCGATGACATGGATAACTCTTCAGCACCGCTCGCGGACTACTTTTGGATCGCGGGCATCGAGTCTATATCATATCATGACTTCCCACTTCCGCATGGTGGCACCCAGGTAGACTCTACCATTAATGAAGATCGCGAGCCCGACGACCAGCCCGGTCCCAAATCAGCTCCTTCTGCCAACAAGCCCTATGCTCGACACTCCCGACAAAACTCCAATAATAGACTGTCGAAGGTGTCGATCACCAATTCGATCCATACTCTCGAAGAGCTGGACGGGAATACGAGAAGTAACAGAAGTAGTGCTACGATCAGACCCAACCCACCACCAGGTTCCGCCTCCCCCCACGATGGCCTCTTTCTCGGCGATTTTGACTTCGATAAGGCGCTCGTCAAGTTTGCTGCCGAGAGAGAAAATTTCCTCGAGGATCTGAGCTTCTCCGCTGGTGCCAAGACGCAATCGAGACCGCCAATGGTGAACCCGCGAGCCGAGAGAATCAAAGCTGACGAGACACCGAGTGGCCGACTCAGTCCCCTAAAGAGCATAAGGGGTAGCATTCGTGGTAGCATAAGGAGGAAGATCAGCTTCAGGGAAATGAACAGTGCGCGGAAGCAACCGACAACCCCAAGACCTGGTATGGCCCCTTGTCTCGATTTACGACTCGGGCCCTTTTCGGATGATTGGGAGGCAGGACTGCCTACGGACTTGTTTGACCATGACTGCAAGAAACACCTCGCATTCTGTACTGACTTCTGCAAAACAGCATCTGTTCGGACTGCCAAACGGTTGAGCAGTTATAACTCAGTCATCCCTCCCCCTGAGCCCCTGAATCTCGACCCTGACATGCACCCCCTGAAACGTCGCTTCGAGCCCGAACTACTCGATCGATATCCGCCTCGAGACGCGACCGCAGAGTTATCTAGGAGAGGCCGATTTCCCGACTACGTACCGATGTTTGCCTTCCCCAATGATATCCAAATCGTCTCGTCGGATGATAGGCCGAGATCGACCTGGCATGGATTCACGATGACCTCGGATGATAACTCCAAGATCTACGGCGTGACGGTCATTGTATGGACAGCACTGACTACCGATGTCGCAGAGGATATCGAAAGGAGGTGCGAACAGTGGAGACAGAGACACATGAGTGAGGAAGAACGAGAACTGGCTGGGAGTCTAGGAACTCGACTTGCCGCCGAGCGTGCTCACTTGTCTCAGTTACTCGCCAAACTACCGACGATACCTTCGGGGTCACACGCTAGAGAACTCTTGGACGATCAGATCAGCGCGGTGGAGGAGAAGATCAGCCTCATGACCGAGATGCTACGACCCCTGAGACATGGTGCCGCATCCAAGATCGATGGCCTTACAGCAGGCGAAAGTGGACTGTGGACTCCGCGAGCATTTGGTATACTTGGACGGGACTCTACGAGGGTCAGTTTCTGGAAGGACTGGCTCAGAGCCGTCATCGTACCTATGACGGATGGCGGTATATTACGAGTTCCTCCAAGCTCTCCTAAAGTTGGACGATGGCAGCCCCTGGAACGCTACGTTGTCAACCTTTGCGCCGAAGCGTTCTCTCCACTCAGTTCCAAAGCTCAAGTCGAGATTGGAGTGCGGGAATTGCGCTTATATGCCCGCCAAGAGGCAGAAAATGAACTGCCGGGCTCTCGTAACACAGACCTCTACGCCCTCTTCAGATCCCTTTCTCTCGAAAATATTGTTGCCTTATTCGAGTATGCGATGTCGGAATCCAGAATCATCTTTCTGTCCTCCCACACATCAATGCTCCACCTGGCTGCCCATGCCCTAGCCAATCTCCTGTACCCATTGACTTGGGCGAGCATTTTCATCCCAGTTCTTCCTGCCAGGCTGCTGTCAGCACTGGATGCCCCGTGCCCGTACATCGTCGGCATCGAAAGGAGGTACGACAACATCGAATTGCCCGAAGACGACTACGTGCTGGTTGATCTAGATAAGGACACGATTGACTCGACCTCTCCTCCGGTTCGCCTCCCCAAACAGATTCGCAGAAAACTTATGTCTCTCCTGCAACTTGCAGCTCCGCATGCTCTCCGGTATGGTGTCTCGACGGGACCGCCGCCCTATGCGATGGAGGCCTTCCCGTACGATGCATTTTCTGCCGAGAATGGTCAGTTGTTCAGCGAGAAGGCCCCGCCAAGTACTCTAGGAAAATGGGTGGCTCAGAAATCGTCATCCTTCGGGGAATTGGACCCCAAAGTGTCAAACAAGGCACCCATTTTCAATGCTTTCACACACGCCAAACCAGGAGGACAGGAACGCCCGACGACAAGCCGATCGAATAAGACTAGTCCTCCGTCTTCGGTCTCACCAGTTTCGGTCAACTTCCCGCCAATGCCCGCCACCCCGATTTCAAGGAGCGATTCTGGATACGCATTGTCGTCAACTTTGAAGGAAAAGCGATCCGGCCACTTCGACGAGAAGGGCCGTCGCAGCTCCTCCTTTGGCCAGGCTCCAGTACACCGGCCCAACATGCCCTTCCTTAATGGTCACCAAGCAAATCTTTCCATTTCCGCTATCTCAGTCGAGTCCCAGTCCTCCTTTGGTGGTTATGCTCCATCGACCTATGCTCAGTCAACCATTGCTGCGTCGACAGTCATGCCAAACATGCTTGTCCAGCCAGTGCACAATACTGACACGGTCGTTTGGGTTGAAGGTCATTGTTTCAACTTCACCCTTAATGACACGAGCTCTATATGTGCCATATGTGACGAGCGAGCGGAAGGTGACGGGTGCTATAAATGCTCTGGCTGTGGAATAGCTTCTCATGGACGATGCCTCGGCAACGTCTCTCTAGTTTGCCCGGTTGCTTTCAATGCTGACAAGGTCCGGGCTGCGTTTGTACGCTGTAACGCGAGTCTTCTCTACACGTACCGCAAGTATTTGGGTCGACCCTCGAGGGAACAAAAGAGCCATGGCCAACTCTACTCCTTCGATATGAATGGATTCATCAGGAGCTTGCCTTACGATCAACAGGACTATGCAACAATGATGAAGGAGACGCAAGGTAAGTCCATCCACGCTTCTCTCCATATCTGTTGTCTATTGTAATATTCTGCTAATAACCCTTAGCTTTCAATGAGTTCATACATGAGCGTGAAGTATCGCCTTCATCAAATGCAACGGTCCGTCTCTTCGATGAGATCATTCTCGCTAAGAAGGCTCGCGGAAAACCTGGTCTATCGGCTGGAATCTCGCGGCTTTCGACGATCAGAGCATCACACGGCGTATCAAGCTCGATTCCAGGCTTTCAAATGCACTCGAAGAATTCTAAACTGCCTTCCTATCTATCTGATACTACGGATCACATCTGGCGAACCGCATCTGTACCTGTTCCTAACGCGAAATTTCCCGGCGAGTATCGAGCAGTGACCACCCGAGTTCCGGCGAGGTTGGACCCATCTCTGATGAAAGAGCCTCGGGCCATACAAGGCGTGCCTCGTCCTGAGCAACGAAAGAGAGGGGTACTGAGGAAGCAGGTTCCTAGCATGATGGCCCTGACTGCGCCCGGCTCACCAGAATAATACCACTGGCAGAAGCACATGGACTGAAATCTACTCAACCCGGCGACCGGTTGAACGAGTGTATTACTAGGAAAGGCGGAAATTGTATACCTCATTATGAATGGATCCCGGACCTCCTGTTCAAGTATTTGCACTGCAGGCAGGGAAGGGGAAACCCCGAAATCATTGCGGAGGACAAAATTCGGTAGACTGCCGACCTTATAGAGGAGCATTTCGACCTCTGGTGGCTAGTAATTTGCAAGGTACTCCATCTTGGCGGCGTCATCAATTCGTTGGACGAAACCCAACATGTCATGGCGAAGGAAGGGTACTATCTAATGGATAGTCTAGCAGCAGCTAGATCAGATATGAAGGAATCGGTTTTTTCTCTTTTCACCGAGGACGAATCTTATGTGTGGAGGGAGAAAAGAAAGAGACAAAGCAGAAGAGTTTGTGTGAACAGACATATTGACTGACAGTCAGACAAGACTGATTGGTTGGGTTGGGGGGCAGAGAATGTGTAGGAAGTTGATAAACATAGCAACCAAAAAGAAGACAGATGTTGAGAAGAAGGTAAATATTCCGAAAGAAGAAAAGACGAATTTGTTGCGTATGTGGCATTCCGAAAAAAAAAGAGTGACGATAGATATAAATTTTTGTCTGGACGACTCCTGTGTCTTGTTATAAGAGGGAGAGATATTTCCAATAGGAGAAGTGGTTATATTAAGTGATAACTGGCCGTGATGATATATATGCTACCAGACAGAAAGGGTGAGAAGGCGGTATGGAGAGAAATTAAGAGAAAAAAGATATGTAGCTAAAGACGAAAATTGGAAAGCGAAAAAGACGTGCATAAGTATACACATACATACCCTACATCAAGCTCATTGAGCCAGCTTCTTCTCTGACACACATCTCTTTGGCGAAGAAGATGATGAGGGATGATTGATGTATGGAATGAAAAAAAAAAAGAAAAGAAAAAGAAAAGACTTGGCTAGCGATAATTACCTGGCCGTCTCGATGTGAATTGGAAATGATGTCCTATAATTTGTTGAGGACAATTATGTTCAAGGGGTGGTAGGACTTATGCCGCGATGTTTGTTTGTCTATCTGTCTGTCTGCCTGTCTGTCTGTCTCCTAGAGGGTGAGATCTGAGAAACCAACCGAGAAGGGGGGAAAGGAGAAAAAGGGAAAAGGGGGAAAGGAGAAAAAGGGAAAAGGGGAAAAAGGGAAAAGGGGAAAAGGGGAAAAGAGGAAAAGAGTGTGGGAATTATAAAACAACATATTATACCTACTCCTAGAGAGGCGGGTATACTCAATTTACCGAAATGGTAGAAGAACCTCAGGCAAGCAAGCGAGCAAGTAAAGCAAGGCGACTTGTGTTTTCCATCAGCCTGTAACAATGTAACCTTGCTAGCTGGGCCTGGCAGAGAGAGATGAGATGGGGATGTCTTACATTGTTAAGAATGACTACCTAGGTATTCTTCCCCTTTCACCTTTCATCTTTCACCTTTCACTTTTGACCTTCTTATGTACACTCCTTTCCCCCTTATATCTAGCTGTCTGCCGATATCTGGCTATTGGTAAAAAAAATAAAAAAACTTTTTTTTGGGGGGGTCAAGAGCCAGCGTTACTTTCTCCCCTCTACCCTCTCGTCCCCCCCTCCTTTACTTTTACTGTTTAATTTTACTTTTACTACATGTAAGAAGTTGGTAGTACCTTAAGTAGGTATCGTCCTAAATCACCATCATTACCTCTCACACCCACCCCTAACACACAAAAGAAAAAAACCAACCAGATCAGATCTAAGAACAATCAGGGTGCTTCATTCACCCTTTTACCTTACCTTACCTTACGTATCAACAGTAGAATACTCTTCTTGAAGAAGAAAAAAAAGGGTGGGGGGACCGGGGGTTATGCAGTAGTATACTATACCTTCTAATATATCTATCTCATACATAGACAAGTGTAGTAAGTATAGCAAAATATTCCTAGCTACCTACCTAACCTAACCTAACCTAACCGCTACCACCACGTAACAAGACGAATAACCATGACCAAGTAAGTTGCTTGATTTGGGGGGTATAAAAAAACGAAGAAAGAAAGAAAGAAAGACGAAAAGATGGAAAAAAAAAAAAAAAAAAGAACTAGAGGGAAAAAAGGAGAAGTTATCACGGCAAAGTTAAGATAGGTCAGGTAGGTTAGGTAGGTCAGGGTAAAAGGGGATGATGAGAAGAGAAAAAAAAACCCCCCAAAAAATTTGCATGCAGTCTTTTGAATGAGACAGATGGACGAATGGATGGATGGATGGATAGATGGATAGATGGATAGACGCCTGTAACGATGTTCATAATGATGATAATGATGATAATGAGTCCCCTCGACCAAAGGGGGGGGATAAAAACGAGATATCCACTACCGGGCTTGTCATATACGAAAATGATAGAAAAAAAAAGGTTTGACATTTCTTTTCTTGTCTTTTTTCTTCTTCTTCTTCTTTCTTTAGCGGCTGTCTCTTCTTCTTCTCTTCTTCTCTTCTCGTGTCATTCCGACCACTCAGATATACAGTTCGGAAACAGTCGTCGTGAAAACCCAGAAAGCCCATGGCATGATGAGAATGAGGTATGCAAGCAAGTGAGAGCCGTCTTCCTATGATCCCATTCAAGTGGTAATGGCTGACAAACAAGAAAACAAAAAATAAACCGCCCTATTTTGAACTTGGGATTCCTAGCCAACCTATTTTTACCTACCATTGCCATCGCGCGGCTTCCCCTTGGGCTGTTTCTCGTACGCGTTGGGGCTCGGTCGCCTGCGTCCGGGCTTCTTCTTCTGCTGCGGCCTCCCGTTGGGTCTTCCGTCGGGACGATTGTTATTGCCGTCGTCGTCGGTGTCGTCGTCGTGATTATGGTTGTTACAGTGGTGATGATCGTGATCGCGATTATGCTTCTGCTGCATCCTCCTCTTTCTCCGCATCTGCTCTCGCGCCCGGTCCCTCGAGTCCTGTCTACTCCTGCCGTCTCCCGAGTCGGAATCCGAATCTGAGGATGAGGAGCTGGAGGAGTCATCTGATGACGATGAGTCGTCCGAGGAGGACTCGCCTACGGCACGGGGCGCGTGGTAGATGCAGCATACTGTATGGCTTCAGATTAGCTCGTGGCCGCCTCTCACACTCGCGCATGATTTGGAACGCTGCTTTGGCTGTGGATGCCTCCCAATATAGCGCGCAAGGGAGAGGACGGGCTAGAGTGTCTGTTACCTTTGGATTTCTTCCTCCCCAAGCCCTCGTTATCAACCACATCGTCTGCCCACTGCACGCGGTTCGCAGACTGCGGATGAGCGCCTCGCAAGCGCAGAATCCGCGGCGCGGGAGGCGAGGAAAAGCCGTTTGTGGGGAGCGTGCCCGGGATCGAGGACGTCTCGGTTTGGGTTTGGGTTTGCGAGCCAGCGGGGCGCTGAGCCTGTTGCGGTTGTTGTCGCTGGTTTGGGGGCGGCATGATGGCTAGGTGGTTTCGCAGTTGTTCTCTCCTTCTTTTTAGGGTTTGTATGCGGGTGCGTACGCGTAGTTGTATTACTAAGACACACGACAGAAGGAGTATGGTTTTTTTGTGCTTGCTTCAGGCGAACTCGTTTCACGCTGTAAAGCGGCGGTCGTCGTCGGTAGGGGTTTTGACGAAAGAAAAGTCTCGTGGTTGTGTATTTGATAACTTGGTTGGAAGCAGATGGGAAATAGAAACAGTAGAAAGAATCGAAGACCCTGTGACTTGAGTATGAGAAAAACGGCGAAATACACCGGGGCGTGGGTATCTTGTGTCAATACCGGCTGTGGTAGAAGCAGCACAGCAGCGAAGACAGGAGGCGGGAGAAAGATGCAGGGGAATGTCGTGCGTGCATGAACTGGATCGAAGTTTTGCGCGATATATTTCTTGGCTGACAGCTCAGCTCAGCTCTGCGTCTGGAGTCTGGACCCCTTCTTATCGATTGCCCCTCATCGAAAGCTTGGCTTGACTGACTGACGTATGTATGTGTGCTGGCATGAGACAGCGCAGCTTGAAAGTATGAAGGAAAGAACAAAGACAAGGTCGATATCAAAGGAGGAAGAAAAACAAACAGACAGCTGATCGAACTAGTAGGTACTAAGTATTGTTATTATAACCGAGGGGCAACTGCGCATGATGGAAAGAAAACGGGGTCCAACGAGGAAAATGCGATTCTACTAGTAGAAATGAGGGCTTTTCAGGAATGTGGGACGAGGCCGGGGATGAGCTTATTGCTCGATTGATTGATTGATTGATTGAGACACATGGCGCGGTGCCACATCGCGTATCCGTACTTACCCCGCGATTACATCAAACGACCCTTGACCCCTCTACAAGTTAGCGCGTTTCCGCCTAGTTCAGTAACCTTACCCGGGCCCCTGGTACGAAGTACAATTGAACTCAGGGGTCGTCAATGCACGTGAGGTCGGCTCGATCTCATTCGACTTTCCCATAACAATTTACAAAGATATGTCGCTGACGGGAGACTATTTATACATTGTATATATCTACACATTTATGCATCTGGACAACATTGAACTCAACACAAAATTACGCCATAGACCCTGCCTCCCTTCTACGCTTCTTCTCGAGCTTCTTCATCCCTTTCATGCTCTTTCGAGGTCGAGCCCTCGAGGACGCGGCAGACACCTTGGGCTTATTCAAAAGCCACCCATTCATCGGCTGCCGATACGAGATATACTTACCCTCGGGACTATACACGTCCACGATGGGCCAGTTAGGCTCGTCTTGCGCTTCTTCGACCTCTGGAAGAGCTTTTTGCTTCGCCTTGCCATCTTCTGCGAGAGCTTCCAGTCTTTCTAGCGATGTGAGCTCTTGGGCTGGCTCTGGAGGAGCATCTTGCGCTTCACCATCCAATTTTGGCCCGTAGAGATCTTTCGTGCGCACTTGAGCGACCACTTCCACCCACCCGACACCTTCAATCAAGATGTCCGTCGACAGAACGCGGTAGGGTAGCCTGTCAACTTTGAAGCCTACATCGTCCTTTCTCGTCAGAGGACCTGTTCGCTGCTTCGTCATGTCCCATTTCAGTTCGAAAGAGCCTGCCAGTTGAGTCTTCTCCCCCGTGCCCGGAACGGCGATATTCTCGATGTTGACGTCGCCCGTCTGCTCCTGGATCTTGATCGCTTTGTCTGTTCTTGACACGTGCGGTTCGATGGGCGTGAATGCGTATGCCAACATAATTGGTGAAGGCTCCCTGGGGGTAATGCGAATAATACCACCTAGAAGCAACGACTGACCCGGCTTGAGAGTCATTTGCTGGGGTACAATTCTTGACTGCATGATCAGAGAATGACGGTGCTCTTTCTGCACGTGCTGCTCGAGACCCGTGCGTTCGAGGCCAGGCAAATCAATCAACTCGCCCCGACCGTTACCGAATGGAACCCGGATAGGTGACGCCGTGGTGCCTGGAAGATCCGACACTAACGGCATCTCAGGATAGTTGGTCTCCCGGGGCGCGGGGGGCAGAAGAGCACACTCGTCCAGGAACTCGTCGTCATCCAGCTCTTGGTCAAGTATTTGAGGCGAAATGGATTCGGGCTCGCCCTGCTCAATCGCCACCGTCTCTGGCCCAGATCGCTTTGCCTCCAGGGGAATGGAAATTTGATGCGCAGAGGGGGTCAACGACATTCTGCCTTTGGGAAAGACGGCCTCAAAGAGTTGACTTTTGCCAACATTGGCCTTGCCCACCATCCACCCGGCTCCACCTCGTTTCCAGATATCCTCTTTGAGTTTTTTGGTCCACCAACTTCTCTTAGCACTAACAGCAGTAAGATTTCCGAGCCGAACATTACGTCCTCTTCGTCCGAGTACCTCGCGGAGCACTTCACGTAGATAAGGAAACAGAGTGTCTACCTGAGCTTTCGTCGGTGCTAATAGGTCTGCTCGTGTTATGACAAAACTGATCTCAGTCTTCTGACCATGGAAGAAGGTTGATGTTCTCGATCTTCGATTCTTGGTGCGGAGTGGCATTAGGTCGAGAAATTGGGAGATTTGTGGGAGTATGGACATGGGGAAGTCGGCGGCATCGAGAACATGGTAGACGTGGTTATATTTGTAAGGAGATTCGAGAATGGTGTCTCTGATGGAGTCAATCGATGGGTGATATATAGACTCGCCAGTATGATGATGGAGCAAGTGATGGCACCTATCGCAGAGTGGTGCTTTTTGAGGTTGCTGCGGTCGTCTATCCTCCTTTGACGGCGGCAGACTCGTGGCAAGCGCTTCCACGTCAACTCCATGTTTCTCTAAGTCTTGAGGGCTAAAGTGCTTCAGAGCATTCTCGTAGATCTCGTCTTCCCGCCGCGACTCTTCCTCAACCTCGTCTTCAGCTCCAAGGAATCTTCGAACGGCTTTGCGACTGAGATCGTAATATCCCGGCTGGTTGGAATAAGAGGTTTGCGACAAGGCACCACAACCAGTACACTGTTTTGGTAACCTCTTGACAACCTTGGGACCAGGAGGCTGATTAGGCATCGGCTCTGGAGAGTTTTTTGACGCATCTGCTTGCAAATGCAAGCATCGACGGTGTGCGTTCCATGAAGGGGTTCGAGTTTGGATTCGCGACGCGACGGGGCGCGACCTATATGAATGCACGGCTAGGTTGACAGATGGACAGAGAAATTGAGGTAGATCGACAAGTGCTGGCTTCTCGGCTATATTGAGCGCATTCTGAAGCCATCTCGAAGTTGCAACACGGTGCATTGTACTACTTAGAGATAGAGTAGGAACGTGAAGTATGCTTTTCAAAAATAAAAACTCAAATTCGCAACCATGAAAATTAAAATCATAAAAAGCCACTGCCCAGGTGGAACTCTGGACCCCAGAAATTTTCAGCGCAGTGACGTTTGCCAGGGACAATCCCCTGTAACCAATGCGCTATCGATAAGCCGCTACTTAGCATTCGGCCCAGCTCAGCCAGCTCAACGACTACCAAGTCCCCAATCTCCAATCCTCCATTCCGTTGAACACACAAGTACCACCCAACAAAACTTATTCGACAAACCTACGACTCCTCGCACCTGGAGACGAACCCACAAACCTCCGTCACAACCAAGGACCCCTCAGGCAGAGGTCCACTCACCGCATCATGACTGAAGGTGTGCAAGCAAGCGAAGATGCCGCGGCAGCCAGAGCATCCGAGCAAGCCCGTTTGCGCAAAGAACGTCGCGAGGCCAAGCTCAAGGCCGGAGGCGCCGCACGTCTGAACAAGATCATAGGAAACTCGGGAGGCGTACCGCGAGGTCTGTTTTTTTTTTTTTTTCTTCCATTGCCCATCCCTAACAATACCGGCCCGCGCACATCACCACTAATCAGAGAGATTACACATACAGATCCGGTACCAACACCTCCATCCGAATCAACCACACCCCTACAACCAGCAGCAGCAACAGCAGCGACGCAGCAACCAGAACAACACCATGATGACCCAGAAGAAGTCGATATCTCCCAGCACCACTACTCCCCCCGCATGACCCCGCGCCCGCTACCCTCCCCCAACAGCAACAGTATCTCCGAAGCCCAGCTCCGGCAGATGATGCTCGGCTTCGAGGGCAGCCCCGCCCTGTCCCGGAACCCGCAGTTCGCGACCGGCGGCAGCATGGGTATGGAGAACGACCCGATGAAGCTGCTGTCGCAGATGATGGGCAACAGCAGCGGCAGCGGCATGGGTGGCGGCGCGAACCCTTTCGCGGGAACACCCATGGAAGGACTCTTCAACTCGATGGGCGCCGGCGGTAACCCCATGCAAGCGCAGCGGCAACAAGCCGCCGCGGCGGCGACCCAGAAGACCGAGAACCTCTGGCGGATCCTGCACGCGCTTCTCGCCGTCGGTCTGGGTCTGTACTTCGCGCTATCCACCACATTCACCGGGACCCGGGCGGAGCGCGAGGACGGATCCATCTCGATCTCGTCCCCAACCACGGTCGACAGCGCTAGCGGTAAGGGTAATGACGTCAACAACAACAACATCGACCAGACCCGCGCCTACTTCTTCTACGTCTTCACGTCGGCCGAGGCCCTGCTCCTGACGACGCGCTTCCTGCTGCACCGGGACCGGGCCCCGCCCGCCGGCATGGCCTGGACCGTGAGCGGGTTCCTGCCGGGCCCGTTCAAGGGGTACCTGCAGCACGCGCTGCGGTACGGGCAGCTGTTCAGCACGGTGCGCATGGATGTGCTGGTGTGCGTTTTCGTGATGGGGGTTTGTGCTTGGGTTAGGTCGTGATGCGGCGGGGTTTTTTTTTTTTCATTTTTTTCTGTTGAGGGAAAATGGGGATGATGGGGAAAGGAGAGGGAAAAGGGGAAGGCAGGCGGGTACGCTACTACGAATTCTGAGTTAATAGTATCAATGCATACCTAGGTAATTTAATGAGCGGCGGCAGGCACATGGCCGCATGATCTTCAGATTATAGCATGCTGTGCTGTGCTGTGCTGTGCTGTGCTGTGCTGTGCTGTGCTGTGCTGTATTGTACAGATAGATGTATGTGATGATATATATACATGTCCAAGATATGGACCCTGTCTTGTCTCAAGCGGAAATCCATGGCTATTTCCAGGAAAACCCCCCTTTTTTTTTGCTCTATATCCCTGTTACCCTTTCCCCCCCCTTTTCCCATACACCCATATTTTTAAATGCGCCCGGGGGATTTTAATAGTTAAGTTATAATACATGATCAGATAATACACACACACACACACACACAAACCCTCTCTCCCCTTTGTATTATTAGTATTCTTCTTCTTCTTTCTCACTGCCCCGACCGACAAAAAAAATATATATCATCTCACCCTTCCAAAACCGACCTCAACACCCCGCCCAGCACCCCCCTCACCCTCTTCGGATTCTCCCGCACGCACGTGAACACCACGGCCGTGCTCAGCGCGAAGACCAGGGTCTCGCGCCACTGCTTCGCGGCCGCGTACCGCCGCGGCAGCAGCGTGGCCAGGGCCCGGGGCGCCACGAAGAGCGCCATGTCCTTGCGGCGCGCGGCCTTCTCGAGCAGGATGCTCCAGCCGCACAGGAGGCAGCCGCAGCCGACGCAGAGGCCGCCGTCGAGGGCCTGCCGGGCGCGGGCGCCGGTGCCGAGGAGGGGCGGGCCCAGGCGCGTGCGCGCCAGGCACACGCCGTAGTAGAACAGCATGATGAAGGACGAGAGGAAGGCGCTCGACCGGGCCGCCGACAGGAGCGCGGCGCGGAGGCCCGCCAGGGTCCGCGGCCGGCGGGCGAGCAGGTTCAGGGGTAGGTACATGGCGTAGGACCACCGGAAGGACCGCGCCAGGCGCGAGAGCGCGTGGAACTCGCACGAGGGCCCGCTGCCCATGTGTACGAGCTCGCAGGGAAAGGGCACGGCGACAGCCGGATCACCCCAGGAAGGGGGCAGCCCATAGTCGGCGCACATGGGCTCCAGCAGCCGGGCCTCGGGGCCGGCGTCGTCCCGCCCGTAGACCAGGTCGCCGCTGCGGCAGCGCCGGAGGGCCTCGATCAGGCGCGGGTCGACGGCGGCCGCCGAGCTTATCCACTTCTGGTAAGCACGGGGCAGGGTCGTGGGGCGGTAGAACCAGGACCACATGACCAGCGCGCAGGAGGTGGCGAAGATGGCCGGGTCGGTCAGGCGGGAGATCAGGGTCTCGAGCCAAGTCCATTGACCGGAGGAGACGGCGGAGAGACAGCGCTGTTTGCGCCGGGCCCAGAGCTCGCCGATGATGACGTCGAGGGCTCGGGTCAGGGCGAACAGAGTTAGATCTAGCGTGCGGCCGGCATACCTAATGGTTTGCGGCTTGCTGCTAGTGTTGGAGAAGGTGGCGGTGGTGGAGGAGGAGGCTGTGTCTCCGTTGACGGCGATGGTCTCAGATAATCCATCGCTCTTCTTGGACTGCAGCAGCCGGAGACTGAGCCAGGCTGCCACAAATGAGGAGAGCCATCTTGAGAGTCTGGAGGATGGGGCTGTTAGCTGATGTCGCGAGTATCCTGGTATTGGTATGAACCATGCATTGATATGGTTGCAGTGATGATACGCTGGAGGATGTCGTAGTAAGCAGAATGATAGCCTTACCTCCTGCGCGCCAAGGCTGTCAAGCTGCCGGCGAGTCGAGCCAGGTACCTGTCTACCAGCACCTGATCTCATAGGGTTAGGACGTTTACGTAGTCAAAATGATGAGTGAGTGAGAATACGACATGAACAGGAAATGGGCATGCACGAGTCGTACCTCTAAGATGGTCGTACCGCCTACAAGTGCCGCACAGAAGGTTGGGAATCGCTGGACGTCCAGGCCCCCACGCAGGATACGTTGCAGGGATACGACAAAGGGATCGTGGGGTTCGTCACCTTTCCTGCGCCGTCGGGTTACATGCTGCAGCACCAGCGTCAGGACCCTCGGTGCAACGGCAGAAGCATAACCCAGGACATAGGCCCGAACCATCGGCCTTAATACTGGCGGTATAATGGACTCGTCCAGCAGCGGCCCCTTCCTCCGCCGGGCTCTGGGCCCATGCAGAAGTGGTGAAGATGTCATCAGTGCGACGCCAGGGGTCTCTTTTATTAGATGGAGTTGACGTCTCGCGTCGTTAATACGCGCCGGTTTGCTCGCGTCTGTCGAGACACAACAATTGTTGAGACTTAGTTATCTGGTAGCTCCACTGGGGGAAGGGGAAGATATGAAAGATGGCATCAGATGGGGGTTTAAAGGGAAATCTCTCGGAAAAGGATAGTAATGTTGTATCGTGAAACATGCCAGACAGCCGACTAAGACAATATGATACTGGCGTTGAACGCTTCTAGAACTTCAGCGCGTCGCCAAAAGGGCTTGTGGACGTTGAGAGAATGATCTACCCCAAACTAATTCGAGGTGGGATTGCTTGAATGTTTCGCAGGAATGCAAGTCCGGATGTTGGATGTTCGTATTCAGAGAGGTTGGCGTTGATGCATGCGCCTTTGGGGGATTTGACAGGCCGGGTCCACGGGTAGAGGTATTGTGAAGGGGGGTTGCAGCCGACGGCCGTAAGGGCGATGACCTGCAACCTGGTCTGAAACCTGGTACGACTTCTTCACCAACTTGATGATCAGCGTTGCATCCACGCTCTGAGAGCTGATAATGATCCGTAGCAACGTAGGTATGGAGAATGCCGTAGCTTTTGAAAGGAGGCGAAATTGGATGCGGTGATGTGGCCGAGATATTATTTGCGACCTTAACTCTTTCGAGAAGTTGGAAGTGATAGTCTTGGCCGAGCCGCAAGTTTCATTAACGCGCTATGCATGCATTTCAATATATATCCCAGCAAGGCTCAGGACCTCTCGACGATACCACAGGTCGATCTCCGAATAAGGCGCGAATAGGATCCTGGGAGCTTGGCTTGATACGGGATCGACTGCTCATTTCGGGCGAGACTGCTCGATCCTGAGATGGAGAATACGGAACGGCAAGATGAACAGCAGTGTGGGAAGGAAATATGTACTTACAAATACCTATTTAGAAAAAAACACGAACCGCAACTTCAGAGATGCCGTACCGGCAGAGAGGACTACAAAGTCACAGCCAAGCATAATAGAATCATCAAGTCCCGAGTCGCCCGTTGAGACGGAGGAGATGAATGGAAGGGTTTGAAAACGATGGCAAGGGAGCCAGACCACGAACCTTTCTCCACCACGAATCTGGGGATGGTTTTAGTGACAAACCTGTCCCACCCAGCACCCTAATAACATGGTCAGGTCAGGTGGGCTTCCTATCTAGGACCTACCTACCTTAGGTACGCACATGGATAGTACATACATACATAGCACCTACATATGTAGGTAGGCACGAAACAAGATCATAACGCTTCGTACAAGGTACCTACTTAGGTAGGTTTCCCAGAGTCCCCAAAGCCCCTGAATGCGGATCTGTTGAGGAACAGAATTGTTACCTAGGTACCTAAGTAGCTAAAGTTGATAGAAAAATAGAGCGCCTTGGGCTTGACATTGATTGACCGAGAATCCCAATGACACTTTGGAATACTGGTTATGACGATCATACGACTTTTGAGGTTGGGAGGCGATGACGTACACTAGATTGACTCGGCAAGAAGAGAGCGAGGTGGTGTGAAAAGAAAATTATAGACGGGACAGAATAAAAATATAAGGGTAAAAAGTCGGCGAGCTTTTGGCATGTGATTGTGCCTTTCGTCGGAGAGTTTTGGCGGATCATCTCGACTCGACGCCCCGGGGCCTCCTCTCGGCCCCTTTCCACGCTAGGAGGTACCTAGGTAGGTACCTAAGTAAGTTTCCAGGTTAGGCGCGGGTGATGAGAACATCAATACCTAGCCTAGCATATGTAGGTATAGAAAAAGAGAAATCAAAAAAGACAAGGAAAAAGGCTTGATCAGTTTACAGAGCCACTCGGTGATGCTCTCATCGTGGCTGGAATGGGTATTATATACGTTGGAAACTGCAAGCTGGTACTGTTGTGAGATGGCTTTCGAAAGCCTCGAGGTGGGAGTTGAGAAAGGGGCAACATCTTTCACCTAATGGCGGTATACCAGAAAGGGTTATATAAATATAAACCTTGGAACCCCTTTTTCGGTAGTAGGCACGCATAGATCATGCTGGAGATCGCGAGATGAGGCTTGGGACAGATCCAAACTTGCGGTTGATCTCTGGAAAGTATCTCTGCTTTCGAGTTGAGTAGACATTCGAGTCACCTCAGTTGGTGACTGAATGAGATTTCCCGATATCTGCATATGTAGATATCTCAGGGCCGCGTCCAGGACCAACGGATGATGGAGCGTACCTACAAGTACTTAAGTAGGTACCTAGGTAGGTACTTAGGTAGCTGGAGGTTCAATGTTGATGGTTCCTCTGTACGGAGTACCTGTGTATCCAACTACATACCTAAGGTACCTACCTACCTTAAGTAAGTACCCGCCAACATCGGAACTCTAAAGTATCCCTACCTACAGACCGTGTGAGTCACATAGGTAGGTAGATTGTATCCTGTCCGGGTCGGGTAGGTGTTCTATTGTATGTATGGATAGCTTCACTGCAGGAGTCTGCTAGTCCTATCCGTATAATGAATTGCAATTGGAATACTCCCTTTTTACTTAAGTACATACCTAGACATAAACTAGGTCCAGTAGGTACCTACAAGTACAGATGAGGAGATGGGGCTAAGAAGTTCAAATGGAACCTTGGAAGAAGCCACCAGGCTCAGGTGACTGCCGCCTCTGCGCCTTCTACTAGTAAGAAGCTGTTAAAGCATCTTGCGAGGGTCTCTTCGGGCTTTCTCTAGTGCTATTTACTTCCATGGATACCTAGGTAGTACCTAGGTACTGAGGACTTCGAATGGTCGTCTCGATGGTCCCTGTCTCATCACTCATCACTCTTCAATTAGATATCGTCCATTACCCATCCACCCGGTTGTCCTTTTCCCTCTCTCATCGAGGCTCTTGGCTGTATACTTGCATGTACCTATTGCATGTATCTACACCTGCGCAGTAATTAGGTATATGCATATCACACTACACCAGAATCAGAATTCATCCATCCTTCCAGGTTGTGAGTAAGTCAGATTCAGACCTGTCCCACTCAACCTCCAGTCTCTTCTCCACACATACCCGACGCCTACGAAGCCAGTCACCAGTACTATCACCACAGACAGACTCAAGCCTTTTCCACTACTAGACAGCCAAAGCAAACCAAGCCAAACCAAGCCCAGCCCAACCAAACCAGACCAGACCACACTACAAATTACCCTAGGTACTCCTCGATTCCCTACAATTTTCCGCATTCACTTATACTAAGTACAACAACATACCTACATCGTACATATACCATCCACGTACAGCACGCGCATGTTGACAAGACTTTCCTCCCTCGCCTGTCATAGGCGTCTCCAACTGATCCTTAGTCATATATAATAACAAGCCCCGTTAGTATGCCGATGAAGCCCGCCATACATGTATGGTGCCTCTAGAATTGACAACTGCCTGTCTGAATCTGACCCATCTCCTCTCCTCCGCCGCCATTCCGAAGTCGATGAACACTCCGGATTGATATACCCCGGCAGCCTAACCACCCTTTCTCATCGCGTCCTCCTAACCGCCTTCCGTCCGAGTTCGATCTAGCCAGCTGTTGCTCCCCCGCCGCCGAGACACACATGTCAGTCCTCGCGAAGCATTTCGTCGCTGCGACCTCTACCCTTACCTCGACATGGACACCTAAGCCAGTTCAACCTGTGAACCGAATCTATCCTGGCATGTTCAACAAGTGTAGCGTCTCTTCCGGTTGGCGAGTGTTCTCGATCGCGTCAACTCGCGTAATAGAACGAGACCTACCTTAGATTCCGACTTGCCCGCATAGCTTGGGACAAGCTCGCTAGGTCTTCCTTCACTCTTGAACATCAGCATCCGTTCCCAGGACAAAAGCACTCATGAGCGCAGCGGCCATACAGCGTCCCAGCATGGGTTCGTCACGGCCGCCTAACGGCAACGCCCCTTTTGGCTGTATGTGTCTCACCCACCTTCGTCTACCCGGCTCGCCTACTGACCACCCTGGCAGACAGTTTTGACGGCATGTACCCTGAACCGGCGACACCACCTCTAAACGACCGTCTAGGTGCACCTCTTCTCAATGACAGCGACAACAGAATGCTCGACCTCTTCTTCGAGGGTATGACGAACGGATATAATTCGTATGGCGAAGGCCTAGGTGACAGCGAGCAATGGATCAGTCAGCTTCCACCAGCCTATCTAGGCCATATGAGCTCCTTTGGTCAGGAGCCATCGCAGATTCCCGCCCCTTCTATGCAGCAGTTGCCGGTAGCGACATATCAAGACATGCTCGGCTTCGTACAGACCATGATGCCGCCTCCGCCTCAGCCGTCGCATCAACATCATCAACATCAACAACACCACCTTCAAGCACCGCCGCAACCACCGCCGCCACCAGCACCAGCGCCACCAGCACTTCCAGTGTCCCCATCACCGCATCAGCAACAGCATAATCATCGCCATCTTCACTACCACTCTAACCCCCACACACCTGTCGAGCAGTCCACGTACACCGACGCGGCTGCTGTTCTGGCATCCTTCCAGTCTCCCCATTCGAATAGTCACCCGCCACTTGCGAGTAACTTCAATCGTGGGCAAAATCTCTCAGCTCACAGCTTCGGAAACGGCTTCGACCAAACTCGACCTTTGCGTACACCACAATTTAGCCCGGCTCAGATAGGCCCAACTGGTCCTCCCCAAACGAACGATCATACTCCGCTATTCCCCGAAATAATGCTGGAAAATACTCCAGGTCGTGGTAAAGAGCGTCAAGTAGAGACGCCCAGCTTGCAATGGGGTTCAGACGCGAACTTTGTAAAAGCGCAGCCTTTCGCAGATAAACAGCATGAGTCTCATGAACAACTGGAACAGAGGCGGATGGGTTTCATTTCGAAAGCCTTGAGGATAAATACTAGCGCGACGCCGACTCGAGCTTCAAGTCCCCAGCACAGCGGGGAGAGGTCTACGCCTGCACGTTGCCGTAGCAGTATGAACGATCATGCTAAAGACGATGCCGATCATGAAGCACCGCCAAAAAAACGCCGCAAAAGCAAGGCGACGGAGGAGACTGAGGAACAGGGTAACGGATCAACGTCATTCGTGTCGAAAGCTCCTACGAGGAAACGCAGGTCGAAAACAGATCTCAAGGGGAATCCCGAGGCTTTGTCGCCAGCTCCAGATGCTCACGGCAAGCGGAGAAAGTCGACCATAAACGAAGCCAAGGCCTCGAGAGAAAATCTGACCGACGCCCAGAAACGGCAGAATCATATCAGGAGCGAACAGAGGAGACGCGGCGCCATAAAAGACGGTTTTGATGGCCTCATGTTCATAATTCCTGGTCTGAATGCGGGGAGCTACAGCAAGAGCACTGTGTTGAGCATGACGGTAAGTTGGCTGGAGGACTTGGTGAAAGGCAACGACGAACTCGAATTGGGGTACAACATGAGAGAAAGGGCAAGAAGATAGTAGCGGAGTGTTTTGGGTCGTCAGACGAACTGGTTATGTGATACCAAGCCTCGGAATATTGCAGCTGTGGGGGGGAAAACCAGAGAAGACATTGGGAAGGAAGGGACGGAGTTCATAGGCATCGAACAAGGAGACCGGGGACCCCCTTACGAACAAAAAATGCCCCTGGAGTGGGTTGGTGGCTGCTTTTAAGCTCATTACTAATAGTGTATGGCAAAATTTCAAGCAAGGCGTTATTGTTGATGGGATGGGTTGGTTCTCGTTGGCATTTTGTTTTGGATTGGTTTTTTCCCCTTCGGTTTTTACAGTTCTATCGATACCTCGGGGAGGGGGTGTAAAACTCAACTTTTGTGCCCCCTTTTTGTTGTTTTATATGAGGGATTGGAGGAGAATCGCTGTCTCTTTAGATATATACATGAGAGGACAGGCATCGAATGGCAAAGAGAGGAAAGGAGTATTCATGTCTGGTTACTGTTATGTGTGTGTGTTTGTGTGTGTGTGTTTTTTTTTTTTTTTTTGATATGTCTGCGTGTCTGTGGAGGATGAGCATCTATCTCCTGGTCTTTTTTATTTTATTAAGAGGAGCGTCCAGGGGAGGGGGGTGAGAGAGGAATGAATGCATGGAATGGAATGGAATGGGAATGGAATAGGGGGGGTTGGATGCATGATGGATGGAATGAATGATTGAAAATGCATCAGGGGATGGGATGGGATGGGACGGGATGGAATGGAGAGAGAGTGATTGATCTTTACAAATACCTGACCTGACCTTTTCCATATACCTATTACCTGTTACCTACTTAGCTAGGTAATAGCTTAATGAATTATTAGATAATGATTATTTCGAAAGAAAAAAAGAAGAAAAAAAACAGAGAAGTATAATGGATATATATCACTACTGGATTGCTTGCTGAACTTGTATCTATGTGGTTTTAATGATGAAAATGATGATACAGTACGATACGAAAAAGATAATTCTTTTGGTAAAGAAAAGGGGTTGGGTTAGGTTGGGGTGTTTTTACGTGTGAAATGGGCCCTGTAGTTAGTTCATCAACCCCGTCTGCTCTCTTTATTTTTTTCCCCCTCCCTCGTAGGTACAGTCATTCCTAAAAGGTCTAGTCTACCTGGGTAGGTCTCTACTATCCCAGGCCTGAAAAAGATGTGTACTCTTTCTTTTTCTTTTTTTTTTTACTTTTCTTTTGGTAACTTTTGTCTAGCTACAGAACTACCTACATACATAACACCACCACCACCACTATCATGATAATGATGATGACGATAAATGCTCAGTCCCCGCCCATGGCGTGAAACCTCTCGTGCGCCGCCGTGGCGAAGACCGGTATGGTGTGGCCGCAGAGCGTACACGTTAGGGTTGATTCTATTGCTGCTTCTTCGTCCTCATCGTCATACCCTTCTTCTTCTTCTCTCTCCTCATAGTCGTCGACGTCGTCAATGAAATCACCTGTTCCGTCGTCGTCAACCCAGCGCGCTTCCTCGGGTGGTGATAACGACGACGACGATGACATGACGTGAGTCGGGAGGAGGAGCTCTGAAGGTTTCGCGTTGGTGGTAAAGCTGGTGGTGAGGTGCGTGGGATTCTCAGTGTCGCTGGGAGGTAGGGGGTTTTGAAGCGTGGTTGGGTGGGAATCTATCTTCTTCGTATCATGATCACCGTCATCGATCGTGATAGGTTCCCCGGTCTTAGACCTAACGACACTCATCGTGGTCGCCGGCGGTGTAGGTGGCGACGACAACGACGACGACGACGAGGTATCATAGACCTGGAACTCCCTCAGCTTGTCAACCTGCGTCCTGAACATGCGTCCGATATCTCTACCCCCTCCTCCACTTCCTCCTCCACTTCTGTCATCATCATCGTCCCGAGCCACGACGACCATGTTCGTAACGCAGATGTTCAGCAGAGCTAGATTCCAGCCCCCTTGCCTGTCGCCGTGGATCCGGCGGAACAGCGGGAGCACCGTTTCGGTGACGAGACGCTCTGCCACGGCCTCGGGGGCATCTCGCAGGCTCGTTGTGAAGGAGGGGAGGGGCGCGCTACGGGTGGTGCGGGAGAAGGACTCTGGCGCTGCTGCTGTTGTTGTTGTCGTCGTCGTCGCCGGGGTAGAGGATGAGGTTGATGAAGTCGGGCGAGCTGTTTTAGGGCGGGTACGGGTGGACAGCCGAATGGTCTTGGGATGCGCGATCCAGCGCCGCGCGTCGTCCCGGGTAGTACCCGGGTCACCATCAGCTGCAGCTGCAGCCTTGTAAGGGTCCGCATCGGCGACGAGGTCGACGCGCATACGGCGTACCAGCGAGGCCGAGAGGGCGCGCAGCTCGCGCATGAGCTCGGGCACCGTGTTGAGGGGCCGCGCCATATACGTGTCCTCGATGCTGATCTGCGTCGGCACGTCGCTGGCCTGCTTCACCTCGGCAGCGTCGACGCCGTGCAGCAGATTCCAAACCTTCTCGCCCGCGCCCCGCTCCGAGCCCGGCCGGTCGAGCAGCTTTTCTAGCGCCGCGGGACTCATGCCCGGGTGCCGACGCACTTCCCGCACCATCACCCGGGCGCCCTCTTCGAGATCGTGCGGAACATGCTCGGTGGTCGTGGAGAGTACGTGGTTCTGTACCAGGTGCGCGATGCGAGAGCCGATACCGGGGATCTTGCGGATCGGGTGCGCGTCCATGAAGGACTGGATGCTGTCAGCGTCGTCATCAGGGGCATGTTCGCCTCCGCGTAAATTCAGGAGCGTCGTCTGGTTCTTCGGCTTGTTCACGCTACCTGCTAGCTTGGCGAGCGTCTTGTTCGTGGACACGCCGCCGCTCGACGTGTAGCCGAAGTCCTCCTCGAGCTTGTGGCGTAGATGGCCGGCTAGATGCGAGGCGAGCATGAGGCGAATGTGCGAGGGATTTGCTAGGATGGCGTCGGCGTCGGGATCCACGGCCGGGTATACGCAGCCGAAGAAGCGCGACCCGTCGAAGCCGAAGCCCTTCTCCGGGTCTCGTTGGTCGAGATGGAAGAAGGAGTCACGCGGGGCATGCGGGTTGAGCATCTCCTGGTTGTAGGTGATGATGTCGGTCACGTCGAGGAAGACCTCGTCGAGCCCCAGGCGCTCTACTCGCTTGTTCCACGAGTACGCGCGCAGGACGGACCACAGCTTCTTGGAGACATCCCTAAACCGGTTCAAGTCCTCGCCGTTCATCAGCACGAGGTCGGGACAGATTCTCTGGGCCTCGGAGATGAGCATGAGCTTCTTCACGCCGCGGGCCCGCGCTACGTAGTTACATGTCGCAAGGATGCTCTTCTGCTTGATTCCTAGGGGCAGCGACTTTAAGGCGGGATTCTCATTCTCAAAGACACTTGCGTAGAAGCAATCGTAATCCTATGAGTCCCGGGAAAGGAGTTTTACGCCGTCAGACTCTTGGTTTCTTTCACTATTTTTGGTCCTTCTCCGAAACACCCGAAACAACTTTGCCCTTCAGACGAAGGCGTGTTTCGTCTCAAGTGGGAATTAGGCTCTGGGGATAGCGGAGACTCTTACAAAATGCAAAATGACACGGTCGTCGTTCGATTTAGGTCTTCGGACAACGTTGGGGACCGGGTTTGGGGTCATCAGCGTCGACGCTGCTGCTGTTGGTCTCATCTTGTTCCATTTTTGAACACGTGGTTCAGTTACCTGGTCCTAGGGGCATCGGGATGAGTCCTCGTAAAGGAATGCAAAATAATGGGTAGCCGAATGATAGGCGTATGGGCTCGGTAACCGTTGTTGGGAAGGGTTGAAGGAGCGCCAACGGCAGCCTGCAGAAATGACCTGAATGGAAATGACCCGAGATCAGATCCAGATAGATCCGGGATGGAAGTGATGGAATGAATATTCGTCACTCGTTCGTTGTTATTTGGGTGAAGTGGGTGATGAGTATCTCACGATATGACATATCAATACTCTCACTGTCTACCACTGTGGTACGTCGCCATACAGTCAGTCAGGTCAGCGAAGGACGCCAAGTGCCAAGCTTCCAAGTTTGGCCCGCACAGTGTCAAAACATAATCAGCCTCGAAATTCGACTTCGCACACAGTCCTTTGTTTACACTTGCTTACACTCGAAGCCACAATGCCACGAATCTAACAACATTGAAGTGGACTCCCGTGAGATCCTATGCCACCTTCCAGCCTTCGCGCCGCTGGGCTGAGATTGATCCTTCCGACTCTCAACATTATCAACTACCTAGGCATTCTATTTCAATAGCACTGGTGACTGGCCCGGCCATGGGATCGGCTAGGAATGGTTGTCAATGTCCGACCGAACCCAGCGGTGTGATTATGAACAACTTAGAAGTTTACTTCGTTTCCGGCGGAGAGGAACCACCGACCGATCGAAAACCGGGCAACGTGGATGAAAATAGTAACAGGCATGTTGGTAGGTATGACAGTACCGAGAAACGCTCTTCTATTTCGTACAACTTGAGTCGAGAATGGATATCGTCGGGCTCATCTATGAACGGAATAGGCCGGACACGTTTACACCCGGAATGCCGAACTGATCCTTTCATGGTGCAGGTGGTGTGCTGTTGATTCGTCCCAGGAATCAGGAACCGAAGCGACCGAGAAGACCGAGAGGATTGGACTATTGAAAGAAGAGAACGCAATTCGTGAGGCATCCGTTCCAGCCGTACGGTTCATAAAAGCATGGCTTATGCAGTTGGAAAGTAGTCTCGGCCTTTGGAGTTGGTGGACGCCGTGAGAAGACAAGAATACCTACACAGTAGCCACCAACTTGCACATCGCGGCTATTATCAGGTAAGGTTACCTAGTCAATCATTCACGACGATCAACTGCTCCTCTTACCATGCAAGGCGTGTGTAAATACCTACATAGGTATGCCTGCTTGTCAGTTAGTGTTGTGGAATGTGGATGACGTTGTTTTGGTTATTCGACTCCCCACCGCCTCTTCGCCCCATCTCGCCATAAGGTAGGACCAATACCTCTTTGTCCGAAAGCGCGGGGGAAGAGGCATGCGACATGATGCATGATGGTGGTGTTGGTGGTGATGGTGGTGGTGGTTGTCGATTTGTCCAACCCAACAAAATAGACGCCGTGAGAAGGCCACACACGCGGTCGAGATCCGCTAGCCGACCTCTGGATAGCTTGACCCATTGGCTATATTTGGCATGGGGGGTCGTGAGATCCGACAAGGATTGCGTCGGCGCTTGCGCCTTCGACTGGCCCCCCCTGCCGCCCATCTCACCATCCCTCACCATCCCTTCCCAAGCCATTGTCACCTTTTTATAGCCAACCAACGCCGGGCCCACACATACGTCTGCATCGTGAGCCCTCCCAGGCATCCCGTGAGTCGTCAAATCAACCGAGTCAACTCCCCCCCCCCCCCCCCCCCCCCCCCCCCATGTTCTGAATAGTCATATTTTACTACCTATCTTCTGCCCATCCTTCGGTCATGTTCGCTTCCTCCAATATTTCCTTCTACTTCCCTCCCTTCTTGCCCGTCCGGGGTCTTGCTTTTCACCTTGCATCTGCATTAGCTCTATTCCATCTAGCGCTTCATTGACCGGGGTGCTTTATCCCTTTCCTACAATCCGATTCTCTCACACTTTGGCTCGGCCAAGTCATATAATATAGCCGCTGCCCCCCCTCCTTTCTACCGTCTTCCCATTCTCAGTCCACTATTATCGTTACTCTCGATACATCCCGGCTGGCTGGGAGCTTGCTTCAAAGTCCTCGTCTGCTGGTTGCACAGGCTGAGTGGCACACTCGATAACCTTGGGCCACGTCCCTATCTTTTCCATATATCGGCCCCCTAGGTCGGTTCTATTGAGCCCTCTGCCTACCCTATAGCCCGTCGCCAGAATGGCAGCCTCAGATTCTAGAAGACCTCGACTGTCTCTTCAGATAAAGTCGGCCCCTGGACCCAACATCAGGTCTACGAGGACATCACTAGCAAATGGCGACCCCAAGTCCCCCACAGCGTTCAACACCCTCTCGAACGTCTATGTCACCGCCATCGAGAGATCAACGCCGGTCCAATCCACACCTGTGACCGCCATCAAACTCCACCAACCGCTCAAACTCCAGACTGATCCCGCATCGCTCAGGGGCAACCACCATAGGATACAGACACCCTTCACTGCAGCATTGCCTGACACGCCCCTATCTGCAAACCCTATCTCACCTGCCCAGCAAATGGAGATTGTATTCCCAAGTACCATGACAGCAACACCACCATTATCGGCCGGGCCAGTGGAGGCGTCTGAATCTAGGGCGTTTACCTTTGCATCGAGTGACACAAACAAACGGTCTATCCCTTCGTCGCCTGTACAGAGTCGCCGCCAGATCGGCTATGGCTCTCTTGGTAGGATGGTCCACGCACCCTATAGCCATAACAGGTCTCTTCACAGCATATTACGCAACTCTCCCTTACCACCGCCAAGTGCCGGGTCACCAATCTCCCCTAGGAGACAGTCTCTTCGTCTACAAGAGAAGGCAGCAAGACGAGTAGGATACGAATCACCCCTGACGCAGGAGATCCACACGGAGAAGTACACCAGGTCCCACATCGACCTACTGGCAGAAGACGCATCTCCCTACACCCCGTCACCGGCGGTCGAGGATTCCGACATGGTCATCGATCTCGCCATGGCCTACTCCGGGGACGAGACACGTGATGGTGGGCAGACGCCAGGGCCATTCGAAGAGATGAGGAGGCAGATGGCAGGTCTCAACGCCGAGACTCCCGTTCTCTCCCCCAGATCCGAGGGGGTGAAGAAGCGAAAGAGGAAAGAGAAGAAGCGCAGATGGGTATGGACCATAGGCCAGGACGAGGACGAGAACGAGGGCGGTGCCGTCGTGGCTCTGCGTGCGGCGGTCGCCGCAGCCGACGCTTCCACACCCAGGTTACGCCGGCCGGCGCCAAAGGCCATCCCGGAACCCGTCACGGCGGTGCAGATCAGCGTGGAGGAGCCGGCCGACTCAGATTCGGATGTGACCGGAGACAGAATGGATATCGAGATGTCGGACTCCAGCAGTATGATGTCCAGCAGGGCCACTACGCCTTATAGCGTGGACTTAGACATGTTAAAAACCCCAACGGTGGCTGCGCCGAACACGATGAACTTGCATGCACAAGGGAGCGGTAGTGGCGGCGTGCAGCAGCAGGAGTCGCAGCAGCTACGTTTCGGGTCCGTGGACTTCATCAATTCCGATACGGGGGGAAGTAGGGGAGATACGCCTATCCCGCCCGAATTGGTGCATTGACGGGTTGGGTAGAGGAAGGTGGTTTCAGGAGCATAATGGAGGGATGCGCTGAGCACATACACAGGGGAGCTTTATACGCATTACCGCAAGGCAATCGATTCAAAAGGTGCATCAGTGGGGGATCGTGGGGTAAAGGAGTCGGGGTGCAAGAGTTACTGAGGCGTTTCGTGTTGGTTGATACCATTGTTGCTGCTTGTAGTATAGTTATATTTATGAATCGCTCACGTCGGTCAGCTATGAAATACTTGAAATAACGATAACGAGGAATACGAGACCTGAGTTTTTGATGATGCACCAGATTTCTACTTGTTTTTTGCCTGATTGTGAAATATGAATAAAGTGTGATAGCCATTCGCAGCAATAAGAAGAATGAAGGAAAAAAAGTACATGGTGAAAAAAAAAGAAGAAAAAAAAAACAATAGAGAAGAAAAGGAAGCCCAATCCACACAGAATGTGTGTGTTAATTGGCAAAAAAGCAAAAAGTGAAAAACACAGAAGATGATCTTCTTTATTGGCGCTGATGAGAATCGAACTCATGTTTTCACGGCCACAACGTGATGTACTCACCACTATACGACAGCACCCGTTTCTTATGATGGAGAAGACGGTTTTTCGCCAATTGGATGGGAATGTGCAGTGTTAATTTGGACTATATACCTTGCCGCGGTATTTTGCCGAGTTTTTGCGGCCGGGGGTGTGGGGCATGGATCTGTTGGCGGGGTTTGCTTCGAGCCCAGATTGATAGGTGGTGTGGGAACGGCTTACGAGTCACTTGCTAGTATTTTTCTTTACTACGAGTACTAGCCTATCTAATTAGGGACCGAGGAATCCAAGAAGAAGCCATCTCTATCGAGCTGGCAGCGATACTGTTGGAAATTGTTTGGAATTCGACGAGCCTAGACCGCAGGGGTTCACCGATCATACCCAGGTCCTTGGGAAATCGGATCGCGGGTTATCCGATAATAAAAACCTAATAAGAAGGGTTTCCAACAAGGTTGTGTTGTGTTGTGTTGTGTCGCGGTTGTCGCATGCCGGATCGCGGGGTGGATCTTTTTTTGGAGGGGGGGATCGTGCGAACCTGGGAGAGATCATGGTCGATCGACCACCCATGGATAACTTGGTGGTGACGCAAGGTTCTGTGGTTAGGGTTCTTGGAACTTGAAGATCACCACCAGCCTCAATCTTCAACTTTATTAAAGAAGCAGATCCAAGTTCTTCTTGATTAGACTTGTACCTAACCTACGGCTATTCTCAGGGTGATACTGCTATTATGGTAACGGTAACGGTAAAGGTAACGGGATTCGGCTTCATGGCCACAGACGACCATAGGAATACGTGGTAGACACCAATCCATCGCAAGCCCGAGGCAGAGATATATCAGAATCGTACAATTCCGCATAGCCGCCTTCTTTTGGACATGCTTAAGTTGGAATATTGGCAGAGACCTTGGAAGAAGTGGGATCCATCCATGTACGTGTTTCTGTAGAAAAAGACTGGATCGTGGGGATGATCCCGTCTTTCAGCTCCTCCACTTACGTCATACATGCCTTGTTTGTTCGACCTTGGAACTCATCACAGCCAGCAATCAACGCCAACTTGTTTCTCCTATCTAAAGTAGGTATGCTTGATTCAGCTGTCGTGTTCAAGCTGGCCTGGATAGGAAAAGGCTAGCGACTAACCAGACTTTTATGATACAAATTGTGTCATGTCGTGTATATGCCTCCAAATACCATACTGTCCGTCCCCTCGAAAAAATCTGTCTTCTTCCCTTTCCCGGCCATACACATCCAACCTCCTCCCTCCGTCCCTACCTCCCTACCTACCTACCTAATAAGTAGGTACTTATGTGACTAGGGGGCCTACCTATATCTTCCTAACCTTACCTATAGACAACTACAGCTCTCTTTGCAGCATCCCCTGCACTAGACAAGCAGGTCGTCGCGGAAACTATCCTAGGTTATATCCATATAAGTACTACATCATTCGCTACCTGCAGCATCTCACCGAAGCAGTCGGTCCTGGGGCTACATCACTTCCCGAGCCGTCATCATGTCTGCCGAGCAGAACCACCGCTCCCCGGGCGGTGGCCATTACTCGGGTCGCAATCGAATTCCCAACATCAAGGAGTTCGCAGCCTCCCTCGACCGAGACAAGAGGGAGAGAGATGCTAAGATTGACGCCGAACTGAAGTCCAATCGCAAAAATCAGGGGATCCAGGAGCACGTCAACCAAGAGAAGACGAGCAAAGGAAGAACCGTCACAGACCCCGTCACCGGCAAGGAAGTCGAGATTGCCGATGTAAATGCCGATTTCATGAAAGCAGTGGAAGATCCCCACGTAAGTCATGGTGTTCTATCCCATACTTTCTCCTTGCAGCCCCTAACCTCTGTTGTCTACAGCTTTCCGTACCGAATGCGAATCTAGGCAAAGATACTCCCGTAAAGACCGAGCCGACCCAGTCTGGAGAAGAATACAGGGAGAATCAGGATGTCACCGCGCCCCCCGATCCGATCGCCGTCGGTGCCACCTCCGATGTCCCTATACACGGTGAGAAGACTAATATTCTGTTTCACCCAACACCCTCGGTCAGCTACGAGCCCATGTACGCTGTCATCGAACAGAGGGCCACTATACTATGCGTTGGGGTATTCTTCGCCATAATATTCGTTGGCAAGTTCTTCGGCGGAAGGCTCTTGGGTTTGATACCCTTGGCTATCTGCGTCTCTTCCGGTGTCTTTCTGTGGATGAAGGATCTGGTTCGGCAGGGCCGAGATATCGAATGGTCGAGCGAGCAGAAGCGCGGCGAGACAGCTGTTGCGAACCTCATTCCCGAGTCCGTCGAATGGATGAACACTCTTCTCGGCATTGTTTGGGGCTTGGTCAACCCCGAGATGTTCTCAGCTGTCGCAGACACTCTCGAAGATGTCATGCAAGCGTCGGTACCGGGCATCATCGAAAACGTGAAGGTGGCCGATATCTCCCAAGGAAACAACCCCCTTCGGATTCTCAGCCTTCGAGCTCTGCCGGATGCACATATGAAAAACGTGAAAGACGAGATGCACAAGGAGAACGAGAAGGTCAAGGATCCCCAAGAGCTCGCGGCTGACGAGGAGGGAGGTGATTATTACAACCTTGAGGCATCTTTCGCCTATCACGCCAAGCCATCCTCTGAATCCGTGTCTGGAAAGGCGTCAAACATGGGCATGCAGTTGATATTCTACCTGGGTATCAAAGGACTCTTCGGTGTACCCCTGCCGATCTGTGAGTTGTAATGAGGGCGAGAATTTTGTGAAATACTAACATCATCTAGGGGTCGAATTACTGGGACTCGTAGGCACTGTAAGAATCCGGTTACAGATGACCCCTGAGCCGCCTTTCCTCAAGGCTGTCACATTCACATTAATGGGAGTCCCCAAGGTCGAAGCTGGTTGCACTCCAATGATCGAGCGCGGCGTTAACATTCTCAATCTTCCCTTAATCTCGAATTTCGTCAATTGGGCCATCAAGACCGCTGCCAGTATGTACGTGGCGCCCAAGTCTATGACTTTGGATCTCGGAAAGATGCTTCAGGGCGACGATGTCCAGAAAGAGACCAACGCTCTGGGAATTATTTTTATCCGCATTCACAAAGCTACTGGTCTCTCGAAACAGGATCGCCGGGGATCTGATGGTGGTGGCTCTGACCCCTATATCACCGTCAGTTACTCGAAGTTCGGGAAGCCTATGTATTGCACACGTGTCATTCAGGACGATCTCAACCCCGTCTTCGAAGAAAGCTGTGCTTTGTCCCTTACCACCGACCTCATCAAGGCAGACGAGCAGCTTTCTATGGAATTGTGGGATAGCGACCGCTCAAGCGCCGACGACGTCGTCGGTAAAGTTGAGCTTTCTTTGCAGAAGCTCATCCAGCATCCGGGTAAGATGTATCAGCAGGTCTCGCGGCTCCGAGGAGTCAAAGCTGAATCTGAGATGCCGGGAGAGCTCCATTGGGAAGTTGGCTACTTCGGAAAGACGCAGTTCCGCGCTGCATTACGGACTGATGGTAAGGACCTCAGTCTGCCTAAAGAGCTTCGGGACAAGAAGGAGTTTCAGGATGACAAGGGCGCCATCGATAATGCCGAGGAAGATGCTGTCACACATACTCCCCCAGACCCCCTATGGCCTTCTGGTATCCTTAGCATCGTTGTACACCAGATCGTCAGTCTGGAAATGGCCAACACGAAGGGCTCCGAAGGGGGCAAGCACAAGGGCGGAAAGGAGTATGAACCTGCTCGCGATGCCGGCGAAATTAAAGAAGAAAGTGGCAAGAAGTTGCCAAGTGCTTACTGCACTATTCTTCTTAACGACGAATTGGTATGTATCTACCCAATTTCCTCAGGATGATTCGTACTTACCAAAGAACTAGATTTACAAAACCCGGACAAAGGTCGTCTCATCGAAGCCTATCTACAATGCTGGTACTGAGCGCTTCATTCGTGATTGGAGATCAACCATTGTTACCGTCGCTGTCCGCGACTCCCGAAACAGGCAGCATGATCCTATTATTGGTGTGGTTCCTCTGAAGCTGACGGACATTCTGCAAACAAGCAGTCAGGTATGTCATTATGGGATGGTATAGCAATATTCCATGGATGCTAACATTCCTTTACAGTCCTCGCGATGGTACCCACTAGACGGTGGTATCGGGTTTGGGCGAATTCGTATCTCTCTTCTCTTCCGCTCTGTCGAGCTAAAGCTGCCACCAAAGCAGCTAGGTTGGGATGTAGGAACGTTTGAGTTCCTGTCAGACAAGATCACATCTACGTTCACAGGATCAGGACATGGCAAGGTCAAGCTCAAGTTGAGGACCGGAGGAAGTTCAGCTACGCTGAAGCGTGATCAGTGCACTGTGGAAGATGACAGACTAGTGTGGAACATCAGCGGCATTACCAACAATCCACGGCCTCGCCTACCCGTTCGCTACCGATACCGTTCCCCGATTTTCTTTGAGTTCCATCCGAGCGGCAAGCGTCATGCCGAGCACTTCGCGTCAGTTTGGCTGCAAGACGTAGTCGACGGAGAAGAGAAAGATTACGACATTCCCGTCTGGAAGTGTAATCATGAGGTACGTCTCTCGCAGAACTATATCACACCCGACAACTTCAAGACGGTGCCCGACATCAACATCGAAGAGGTCGGCCGCCTCCAGTTCCGGGGCAAATTTAAGCCCGGCACGGATCGCGACCACCTTCGCTTCGTCAGCGACAACGACTCCCGCGAGACTATCGAAGTGTGGGAAGCGTGCTTTGCAGAGGGAGTCCGCAGTGAGGAGGTATCTAAGGAGATACCGCCGACCGTGCAGCAGCTGCACGACAGGTCACTGACCGAGGGCCGAGACGTCCTCGCCACCGCCCCCGAGGATGAGAAGCGGAAATGGCTCACCAAAGACGGCACGGACTGGACGGGCGCCTTCGGCAAGGACCCGGCTGAGCTCATGAGCGTCACCACGACGGGCGGTTCGTCGGACCACAACGACGAGTACCAGTACGAGTCCGACAACTCCACCAACGAGCCCGACTCGCCCCAGCGCCTGCGCCACGAGGGTACGGACCTCGGCCTGCAGGACGCGACGAACACGGCCCCCGAGCAGGAGGGTGCCCACCACCAGGGCCATGGCCACGCCGACGGGGACCACCATCACCACCACCAGGAGGGGGGAAGCGGCATGGGCCGAGTCCAGACGAACGGCACGGGCGGTACCCGGGCGTCGTCGTCGGGAGGCTCCTCGGCCCAGAGCAAAGGCAGCGGCAGCGGGGGACCCCTGGCGGCCTACAAGGACTACAAGTCCAGGTCCCGCGACCTGCACCGGCAGCACCGGGGGCTCATGCAGTGGCGGCCGATGCGTAACGCGCAGTTCGTCAAGGACGAGGCCAAGTTCGCCCTGAGGCGGGTGACCAAGGTCGGGTCGCTGAGCGGCAGGCAGCCGGATGTGGAGACGGAGGTTTAGTAGAAGAAGATGAAGATAAAAAATAGAATAGAATAAATAAAGATATTGGGAAAGAGGGTTTAGGGGAGGGGGGAGGGGGGTATGGGTATGGGTGGGGTGTTTTGAATACATGGGGGCTTGTTTCCTTTTTTTGTTTATGTTTATGCATCTTTCATTATCATGAAGAAACATGAATTGGTTTGGTTTTGGTTTGTCTTATCTGGGTTTTGTATGTATAACATCAGCGATCACAGGCAAGTCAGGGCAGTCAGGACAGTCAGTCGTCGGGGGGGGGGGGGGGTGGAGGCTGGATGGATGGTGGGTGGTGGTTTTAAATTAATTATGATTGATGTCTCTTTCGACGATAGAAAATACGAATTGGTAAGAAGAAGGTGGCAGAGGGAATGAGTTTACTTATGAAATGAGTAATGCACATAAATATATATATATATATCGATACATATGTACGCGTTGAACTTGAACTGGTGATGGGGGATCTTGAGCATACTTAACCTAGATCAAGTACCTAGGTAGGTAAGTTATTGAAGTGATAGTGGTGGTCATGTAATCTGTTCCAAAACAACTTACTTAACCTGAAGATATACCCATATCTGTGGGAAGAAAAAGTAGGGGGAGGGGGGAGGGTGGACGATGTTGGGAAGAAAAAAAGATTGTCGGGATACTTACACCTACCTACCTCCTCCTCCATTGCTCCTCACATCCCTGTTTTTGTGTCCTCTTTCGTATCGTATCGTATCATGCCAATAACTTAATTAACATGGGGGAAGAATGAAGAGGGAGAGAGAGAGAGAGAAAGAAAAAAAAGGGGGGGGGGGGGGGGGGGAAAGAGAAGAAAAAGGGGAAAAAAACAACCCCTATCCAGTTACGAACAATGGAACAAAGCCAAGCCAGTCCCGTCCCGTCCGGTCACCATAATACGTACCTCTAAAGAATGTTTCAACGCCATTACACTCCGAGCACATAAATAAGCCCACATCAATCAATACTGCGCTGGATGGCAGATCAGGCAAAACTCAAAAGGGGGAAGAAGAAGAGCATCTCGGAAAGGGTTTTTTTTTTTTTTTTTTTTTTTTTTGGTTTGTTGTCTATTTCTGACAAGACACCTGTGATGCATGCATGTGTGATGATATATATTTATATGTACAGTATACAGTACAATGCAAGCACCTCTCTCTCCCTGGATCTATCAGGCAGTTTTCAAGCGCGCCCTTTTTGTATGTATTTGTTTTTGCTTTCCAATATGTTACAAGTTCAGTCGTACAAATGTAATCTTCTTCTTCTTCTTCTTCTTCCACTCGCCGTAAAGAGGGGATGGGGGAGATAGGATTGACTGTAATGCCGCCGAAGCCCTTGTTGTTGTTCTTACGTGGGCCTGGGTGTGTGGTAGACCCAGCAGCAGCAGCAGTATCAGGCTCTCCCTTTCTCTCATCATGCCCTCGTAAGGCCCTCCCCTCTTATGCTCAAGACAGCCCCGAGTCAGTTTCTCTTTTCTTCTTGACAACAAATCCCTACTACTGGTTCGCCATCCGGATCGCCTCGGCCTCCTGGCGGGCGACCTTGAGCATGTCCTCCTCGCGCCGCTTGTCGTCGATGAACTTCTTCATGATGGCGCGGTCGAGCGCCGCCTTCTCCTCGCGGTCCTCGATCTGGCGCAGCTCCGCCAGCTCGTCGGGCGAGGGGGACTGGGGCACCGCCCCCGTCTTGGCCAGGAACTCCGACAGGATCAGCTCCGAGTGCACCCCCTTCATCTCGATCGTCACCACGCGCTCCCCGTCGTCCGGCGCCGGAGCCGGGTGCTCCCCCGCCGTGCTGCTCGCCGGCTGCTGGGCTAGCGGTACGAAGGCTCTTGTGGGCGCTGCTGCCGCTGCCGCTGCCGCTGCCGTTGCGTTGTTGGTGGTGGTGGTGTTGTCGTCGGAGGAGGATGACGAGGTCTGTCGGAAATAGATCGACATTCGTGCCGGGCTCGCTTGGTCCGCGGATCGGTTGACTATCATGGGGATCGCCGGGTTCCAGAATTTGAGACGCGGGAGACACGTCTTCCAGAACTTCCTGTGGGGAGGGAGGGGAAGTGGTCAGTAAGTAAACGTGGTTCTTGAAGGAGGAAGAAGAGGAAGAGGACGGAAGGTTGCTGCTGCTAAAGGAGACAAAATGCCATCCGTACCTGGGTCCCAAGTGTCCGTCATTCCACTTCAGCGCGAAGTCCATATGTATCCTCGTGATCTCGGGCGGTAGTATAGCGGCGCCGGGGCCATGTCGTAATGCCAGTAGCTGCGAAGGGGGTTTTCAAGAAAGTTAAGCAGAGGTTCGGTAATGTTGGTTGAATGGATAGGTTTTACCTTCTGAAAATAGCTGTCAGTATGGGGTACAAATGGGTTGAATTGGAGGAAGAGGATTTGGAGAAGGAACTCACGGCTTGCAGTATGTGCATCCGCTTCCCTGGATTCACCATATTGGCGGTTATTTGGTCGAGCTTCTATGCTCGCTCTTAGCTTTTCAGATTGACCTGCCGCGATGGTGAAGCTTGAAAAGGGTCGCGATGGATAAATATCGGGGGCCCCTGCGATTCTTTTCGGAGGCCTGAAAATTCCGGTCCGGAACAGCGGGACCCGCTTTAATTCAGCCCCTGAAGGCACTTGACACGACCTCATCACCACGCACCACGAAAGCGTTCACTTCATCATTACTTAGCTGGCACCAGACTTCGTTGAAACTCACCGCTTTCCGTCTCCTAGTCGTGATATCTTGAGATTGCGATGCTAGCGGTACGTGGATGAAGCGTAGGCGGCAAGCCTAACACGATTTTGCAGAACCATACAGACAGCATTCGAACTGCTCATAGCCTATGGGCGTCTCCTAACGTCATCAGCAGAGTTTCTTACAGCTTGGATCCGCCATCAGTATTTCTTCTGGCCTTGCCAACATCTCTTCGGCATATTACTATTGGCAGGTCGTATGTTGGTTGTCTCGCAGTTACTCACTCCTCCTGTGCGTTGTCAACCTGAACGAGACAAAGATATTGATCCAGTGATACTGTAGCGGCCAGCCACTTATGCTACTCCATCGCCTCGAGGCACCGACCTTTTTGGTGGTTATGTAGCTCGTCTCGAGATGCCCTCCTCCCCTTGAAGGATTTGGAAATTCTTCCCGCTGCCATCTCTGCATGGCCCTTCTTTAACCCCCATATTACCGAAAGAACCTCAATGGGCAGTGTGTGCTTATACTTCCACATACTTCGTTGCTTGACTTGCATATCAACTACCGAGCCCAAGGAGCGTGCCAGTAGGCCCCAAGATGACCAAACGATGTCTCAGTATTCTGTTATTGCTGCTTAGCAGCCCTTTGTTGACGATGTGAGACTACTACGTCCAAAGCAATACACGTTATGTGTTGGCAACATCGGTGGAATCAGAATGCGTCAAGTTTCTGGCGGTTCAGCAGAGTTCTGTAGACTCTCTAGTCCAATGAGGATTCCAGTTCGTTGAAGCGAAATCCCCCTGAGGGCGGATTAGAGGGCTAGCCCCTGACTTGGAAGAAGGTCAGATGGGCTCTCCTTATCTGATCAGTCACTGTACAATTGCAAGACTTGATCAGACTGAAATCTGGCGGCGTGCATTCTGCTGACCCCTTGAATTTTAACACATCCGACAAGTAGGTATATATTCAAAGGGCTAGTCTGTCTCCGTAGAACTTGCCATCCGGAAGCAAGATATTCAATCAGACCGTATCTCCAGCTTCCAAAGACGCGATACTTAAGTTTCTCTCCCGCTCTTCACCATGTCAGGTCCGCCGGTAGATCGCCCTGAATATCGCTTTGCTTTTTCTAGCGGTATCTTCCCTGCAGCTCGCCTGGACCATCACCTCTTTTATGCCAAAACCTTTATCCTGGCCAAACTCCATCAGCAACAGGACCGCATAACCTCCCAGCCACCACCTCTGGACTCCAGCAGCGCTCAAATTCCCAGGCCACATCCACCACCACCACGAAGCATCAGCTCGCTCGTCAGTGACCCGGATGAGCTCGTACGCCAGCGCTTGGGAAGGAACATCCTCGATTCCTTCGCTCTGCTCTTCTGCCAACCCGGCGCCGACGGCGTCGTGGCTACGGCCATGAGCCAGCTGAGCGATCAGCCCAGAACTTTCGGGCTCGTGGTATCGCGCAACGTTGCGCAGCACGAGACCTCGGCCGATCTGGCCGCGCGGCTGCATAGCTGGTTTCAGCAGGACACCTTCGACGACGCGCTCCTCGTTCGAGGTGTCGACGTCAATCCGAGTTGTGCCATGTGGGATCATATTCTCGCCATCCGGCGCTCGGACATATACCTGCGCATTCGAGATGACTGTAAAGCTTACAGTTCTGATATCGACAGACTGTTAGCTACGTCGATTTCATGCTTCGAGAGACAGAGAGAAGAAATGTCTTCTTCGGCTATCAATACCACGAAGAATGGGAATGAAATCACGCAGAAACTAGTGTCGATCCTCGAAGCGCTGCGCTCTACTTCCAAGCACTGGCAGTCTCAAACCCGTAGCATGACTCTCGATCCCACGGCTCTCCAACAGCTCGACGATGCTCTTCGCCGGATCACCTGGTCATGCTTCATGCTCGTGGAATCCCACCCAAATGATCTGAACCGCGTGCTTGCAGGCTTGAATAGAGGCGGCTCCAACTCAGGACAGAGGCCGCCGCCCGGATGGAAGACCAAGTTCAAGCGCATCATCTACACCCTCGCGACCTACCAGCGCGCCTGGCTCGACCTCTGCCGGTTCAGGCGGGACCAAGGCCCGATCCGGCTCGAGATCTCGTTCAGCGCCGCGCCCATCAACTCTCCATCGGGCTCCTGGGTCTCCCTGGACCGTCTCATCCAAGAGGGCGAACGTGCCATCGCCAACTGGACCCCCGACTGGACCAACAAGCTGCGGAAGAAATCGACCACCACCGCCGGCGAGCAGCAGCCGCGGCGGCGGCGCGATGAAAGCCTGGTTTCTGCCCAGACGTCTTCCCTCCTCCTCCCTGATCTCCCCAACACAAACGAAAATAACCCGCCAAGCCAGACCATCAGATGGGCGCAGACGCGCGTGCACTGCGAGATGCAGATCATGGAATCCGTTCTCAGCAATAACAACAATGATAACAACAATAATTCCTCCTCCAGTTCCCCCTCCCCCTCCTCCTCTCCTCCTTCCTCCTCTTCCGGCTTTTTCTTCTACGACTACATCGGCTGCAGCAAGGGCCCCTGCTGGCTCTGCCACCACGCGCTCGCGGCCATGGCCCCCGGCTTCGCTATGCGCGAGTCACACCTCAAGATCTACGGGCCCTGGGCGCCGCCGACCTTCTTGAGAACCACCGAGGGGTGGCGCCGGTTTACCCACGTTCTGCGGTGGCTCGATGATGAGTTGAGTTTGCGCGTGGCTAGGATTGGGCTTGGTGGTGCTGCTGCTGCTGCGCCTTCAGGCGGGTTGTCGTCGGTGGTGGTGGCGGCGGCGAGGCCGGATTGTCCGGATCTGTTTGATTTTGTTAGTCCTCGTGTTGTGGTTGGGATGGGATGAGGGATGGGGGTAGGGGGTAGGTTGGTTGGTTGAGGGGAGAGGGAGAGGGAGGGGAGGGGAGGATAGAGTTAGAGATAGAAATGGAGATGGAGAGGAAATGGAGAGGAGATGAAGATCGAGATGGGGAGGTTTGGGGTGATTCGGGAAAGGGGGGGGGGGGGGTTGGAGGTTTGTGGATGAGGTTGGAAGAAGGGGTTTCTCTCTCTTTCTTCTCTCGTTTCTTCAAAAGCAGCATCCAGACCAAGCCCCCGAGAGAGGTTAAGAACAGGTGAGAATATTTATCGACTCGTAGTAAGTACTTAGTGCGTTTCCCAAAGATATCTTAACTGCTTCTGTTTCAGGGTTGGGGGACCCCCCCTGCAGTCCTTTCCGTAGCTACTTTCTCCTTATGGTACCGTTGAAACTCAACATAGCGCTAGAGGATTAGTTATTTAATCTACACCTCTAAAAGGTGACTCTCTGCCGAGCTGACAGAGTTACTATCCCAAAATCCTACTGGGTAGGCATATTGCATGTCAAAGGCGAACGAGCAGATATCTTCCGTGTAATCATTCATGAAAGGCGGGTCATCCACCTACATATGTAGTAAGTAAGGACTCAGTTGTTTGGGAATTGCTTGTGTGTATATGAAAGTTGCATTAGGGGGGCGTATGTCTTGGGAATGGTCCATGGAACCACTGGCTGTATCCTGCCGATGTGATTGTTACATCCTGGCTGCCTCCTAATTGCACTAGTAATTACGACCACCACGACACCAACGCCAATCCTTCTTTTTGCCCTCGAGCCACATCCTCTCAAATTCCTGGTAATCGAACATGGTTTTGTCTATATCTTTCTGTGTCGTCGTCCTGTAGCGGTACTTTGGAGGGATCCAGGGGGGATTGGCGCCCAAGTAATGCACATAGACCAGCTTGCGCGGTTCGCCGAGGTAAAGTTCGAGGTCCAAAGTTATATTTCAGGCCATCGAAGAATTGTTCTGGAGCGCCCGCTTTGAGGCTCGTGACCAGGTAGAATCTATACCACAGAGTCCAATGGTCGCATAGCCATGCTTCCCGGCACTGGAGGAACATGCAGCGTTTTAGTCTTGTCCAATCTTGGACCTCTTCAATGGTGCGGAGCTTCATCGGATCCTGGCGCTCGTCCCACCAAGACGCCTTTCCGTTGAGCCCGATGGCTAGGCGACGCATCACAGAATCACACTCTGCGTGGGTTAGGCGCGAAGTTCGGCAGGCGGATTCGGGCGAGCCGTCTGGGGTGTTGCTCAGCCATGGCCCCACGCCCCATTTTGGGAGTCCAGGAACGCTGAGTATGGCGTTGCCTAGAAATGGCTCCAGGCCGAGGGTGAAGATGTCGCGGGAAGGGCTGACGTGAAGTTTGCCGACGCGGGGATTCTCAGGGGCGTCGATGGCGGCATCTGCATCTAACATCTCTATCGGGAGAACTGAGTAGAACTTTTCGCCAAATGGGCATGTACCTCTAATGGATGCGCCCACGCGTGTTATGGTCGCAGTAGGGCGAATGACGTCGAGCGACAAGGTGTAGAGGTTCTTGGCGCGGGCGCGGCTCTCTCTGTTGGTGGTCAGGAGCGGTGAGACCAGGTTCTTCATGGGCTGTACTCGGTAACAGTCGGTGACGGGCACGATGCGCTTCAGGGTCTCGTTGTAGAGATACCAGTCCCAGATGGCGCAACGCATCTCGGGAGGGAGTTTCGAAAAGAATACGAAGGCCATGATGGGTGGGCTTTGTTGACTATGGACAAGATGGATGGGAACTTTCGAAGTCGCAATGTGATTTGGTCGTGGGTGGTGATGGGTGAAGAGCGACGGGATGATTGAAGAGAGATTAGGTAGGTGGTAGAGGTGGAGGAGGTGTTGCTGGCAAGCAGCAGGTTCGCTATTGACTTTTTTTTAGTTGTGAATCATATTGACGGGAGAGAGCAGAGCACGTGTGGCCCGTGAGCATCTTTCTGTACGTTAGATATATACCTACCTAAGGAGGTAATTTAGTAGGTAAATATGTACGTGTATAGGTATAGAGGCACATATATACGTGTAATTGCAGGCTGCTTCCTGGCTGGAAATGATATAAGTAAGTCGAATGTTCTGCATATAATATTTTTTTCTTGGTTTTGCGAGTGCTATTCTGTACCCATCTGAGATGCATACAATGTTCAGGCAGCTGTATATCGCACATTCGACCCATTCACATTCATTCAGGAGCTGGCTTGTAGATAGCAGTCCAGACCAGACATGTGCATAGGCTAGGTAGCCAACCTGCTCTGTCATGATGGAAGAACCTCCCTCTATCAGAGCTGGCTACAGGCAGTGCTAACAATCTGATAGATTGGATATTGTGGTCACATGTTCAGATACCGTACGAAGCCGGATCACTCGAGCAACTGTCAAGAAGTTCAGTCAATAAAATGATCAGGGGACGAGCAGTGATTCTGAAAAGGAAGGGTATCATGCATGACACATAGAAGCTTGGTCTTCTATTTGCCATTATCTTGATGTCCAGGTAGGTAGATACTTTGGATCAAAGCATCGACTGCGCTGGTGATGTGATCAGCCAAAAGATGAAAAGGGGATATCACTTACTCCCACTGTCCTCTTTCAGTTTGCCACCGCTTGCCACAGTTTCCCACGGCAAAGCAACATTCAAGATGATGATTCAACAAAGCCATCCCCAGTCTTTGACATTCACCCTTTCACACATACCGGGTGGACAACAGCAGGCTCAGCGGGACGAGTGAAGTGTGACAGCAGTGTGTCGGAAATCGTCTTGCACACCCGGCGCTGCTGGACTATCTAGCCAGCAGATCCTCTATCCAAGCCTATCGCGAATCTTGTGGGTTAATCTGGAAATATAAAAGGGGAAAATCGTCAGGACGCAATCATGTAGGCATGATTGATATAAGAACTCACTCACTTCCCTTCACTCAAGCAGATGCACCCCTCGATGTTAGCCTCCTAATAACTGTCCCTATCTGCTTAAGCCTTCGAGCACCATCTGCATTAGCTTCGTCTGAAGTTGATTTGAGCTAGCTTTGATTTATATTCTCAACGCCAGAGGATCTTGTATCTCGTGACATAAAGTAGCAATCAATCTGTTTCCAAGGTTCTCTGTTGATATTAGGTAATATTGACTTGATTTTCTGACTCGTGACAGCGCACTGCCTCTTCACCCAAGGTAACAGAAAGCTGATTCCTTATACCCGAGGCGCGTTATACCTACCTACCTAGGTACCTAGGTAGGCTAGAATATCTAGGTACTTATTAGTATAGACCCGACTAAGCGGACTAACCTTACAGGGTAAAGGGGCTCCTCGGGCGTTCGGTAAGGCGGCCGGCCCTAATAAGGTCGCCCCCTTTTTTTTCTTTTTTCTTTTTTTTTCCCTTTTTGGTTTCTATTTGTGTTAGCATGGTTTTCATGCGGCCAATTCGAGTCAAGTTTCAACACCCAACCTATTACTTACCTAGATAGCCGCTAGGGGTAAACCAGGTATGCAATACTTAGGATCGTCACTTTACCATAGCAAGGAAGAGGAAGAAATCACGACATTATTTTGCGGGTAGTGGGTCTCTTGAGTTGGGGTAAGTAGATGAATCGAGATCCGTTTCGTCTGTTCGTGCACTATCGATATCATACCTACATGTGTATGTACCTGGCAGCCTGGGTAGTCTAGACTCGGAGTATCCATGCTGCATATCAGAAGTTGTGGTGTTCTAGGCCCCTCTAGCTGCCATGAAACCTCTATGTACCTAGGCTGCTAGGTACTTACCCAGATCTTGCCGCAGTACATAGTAGATACGCCAACGCCAACGGTCTTGACGGTCTACTATGGAGTATGCCTTAATTCTCCCATTTCCGCTGAGGCTAAAACTTCACGTGAAAAGTGGCATTTCACCATCTCCTCCGTTGACGAAACTCCATGCCGTCGACGGCTGAGGACGGTACACATCCAGTGTAAATATGGCTGCCGCCCCTATGGCCACGCGGGAACGGCTCGCGTCAAGGGCATACTCCAACGCGAGCAGTACCGAGCTCACGAGACACCACGATGTCAACAAGTACTACCAGCCCTGGCAAAATGCCATCCAACTCGGAACCGTCCCACCAAACACCGGACCAGGAGGACACGAGTCCCTGCTGCCAAAGCCATCACCCGATATTACTTTGACTGCATTGGCACAGCTGGCTGCTCTGAGGCTCAACGCCAAACGGGGCATGGTCTCCCTTATCGACACCAACACGCAAATCATCCTCGCCGAGGCCACCCAAACGCTTTCTCTTGTAGACCAGGGCCGCCATGCTCCGGGTGATCACGTTTGGCTAGGCCATATCTCTCTTCCCCGGGAAGACTGCATGGATGAACACGCCTTTGGCGCCACAACCACATGCGCAAACAAGGAGGGCGAGCCCGTCCAAATGTCTGCCTTCGTCGTTAATGACACGCTTGAGGATGACCGCTTCAAAGCCAGACCGTACGTCACGGCTGGCATGGCTGTCCGCTTTTACGCCGGCGTCCCTATTATCACAAAAGACGGCCAACCCATTGGGGTCTATGCCATCTCCGACTCCCACCCGCGACCTGACGGTCTCACGTACGACCAGTTGCAGTTTATGGAAGATGTCGCCTGTATCGTCGCCGAGCACCTGCAGAGAGTCTGTAAGTTGATTTCCGCCCCTATCGGCCCATTGGTTGATTCTTTTGACTATCCCTTTGTCTTGTAGTACGAAATCTTAGAGGCACATCTTACTGATAACGTCGGCAGTGGACACAAGCTGTCGGGTCTCCGAAAGGGACTTCATGAGGGGGGTCTCTCAATTTCTTGAGGATCTCTCCGAGTATAAACACAAATTAAGCGCCAGCAGCAGCAAAGCACAGGTGAAGCGTTCACCTACCACCACCTCAGATGTGCGAGCTACCGATCCTCAGGCGACACCTATGCGAGGGCGACGTCGCGAATCAGAAGACACTTCCCAGTTAACCTACTCACCTACTCGTTCCTCGGCTAGCTCGTCCCGCGATAGAGCAGGCGCCCGGCGATCGCCTCTTTACTCTACGTCGGATGGATCAAGCGGCGCGGAGACTTTCGATCCATCCCAGGACAATGTTCGTAAGGTTTTTACGCAAGCCTCACGTGTACTCTGCAAACAAGCGAAGTCCTCGGGATGTGTATTCGCAGACGCTAGCGCGGGTTTGTTCTCTGGTTCTTTCGATGCCGGAGTTTCCTCTCGCAGCAGAGGTCCTGGGCTGGCAGCAGTTGGGGACTTCGGCGTATCCGAGGAGGAAGACGATAACGATCAAGGGATCGGGGGTTCTACTGATCACTCATTTACAGACACCTCGGGAGAAGCACCTCACACTTCCCTCGAGGACGCGGCCGATATCCTAAGTGTTGCCGTTGCAAAGGGAGAGATCTTCGAACGGGACAGCATCAACCGAGAGACTCTCAAAAAGTGCATCCTTCGCTACCCTTTTGGGAAGTGTTTTCATCTGGAACGGGGCAAAGTGGCATCAAGTGACCGCCCGGAGGTAAGCGACCGTGCGATCACAGGAGGCGGATCAACAAGAGCGTTCGCACATACGTCTTACCAAGGCGTCGAGGATCATCCCCGCAAGATTTTACCGCGAGAGTTTCTTGACAACATTCCCGATGCGAAATGGTTGATCTTCCTGCCTCTTTTCAATTATGCCCGAGGCCAGTGGTTTGCAGCAGGCTTCATCTGGGGCAACGAATTCGGGTCGGGAGACCCTGATGACGCGTTGCCCTACTTCAAGACCTTTGGCTCTTGCATGATGAGCGAGGTCGTTTCTATGGAGGTTCTCACGATGAACATCGCCAAATCGACATTCATAGCCTCTATGTCTCATGACTTACGCTCACCGTTGCACGGGATACTCGGAAGCTTGGAATTCTTGGAGCAAACTCAGACTTCGGCGTACCAGACGAGCCTGGTGGGCGTCATAGAAACGTGCGGAAAGACGCTGCTTGACACTATCGACCATCTCCTTGACCACTCGAAAATCAACAACCTGTCGAAACTGACATCTCTGAATAAGAAGGCGTCCAAACGCGAACCTTCTGCGATCTCTCCCGAAAGAGATCCGCAAACCACCACGTTCGACCTTTCCCAAGTAGTCGAAGAAGTTGTCGAGGCCGTCTTTGCTGGCCAGACATTTCGCAAAACCCGTCTCAGGGAACACGATTCCGTGGACCAAATCGTCTCCGAGATCAGGTCCATAGAACTTGACGAGCCGACGCCAACGGAGAAACAGATCCATGATGGCAGTGCAAAGTTTTCAGGGAGGGTGACGCTGCTCCTAGACATTCAGAAGTCAACGTCGTGGTGGTTGCAAGGTCAATTAGGGGCACTGCGGAGGGTGATACTGAATATCGTGAACAACGGAATCAAATACACCGAGGCAGGTTCCATTGCTGTCTCATTGAGGTCGAAACCGACAAGCTCTTCTACTGTGCAAGTCGAATTCTCTGTGAAGGATACCGGCATTGGCATGTCCCAAGAATTTCTCGACAATCATTTGTTCCAGGCATTCTCGCAAGAAGACCCATTCAAGTCAGGAACAGGTCTAGGACTTTCCATTACGTCGCAGATCGTGAAGAATATGGGAGGCACGATTCAAGTAGACAGCGAGAAGCACGTTGGAACCCGGGTGCTTGTTTGCGTTCCGATGAAGGTAGCCACGCCAGATTTGATCCACGGCGCCCCGAGGGACATTATCCACGACGCGTTGAAGGTCACATCAGGAAAGAAGGTATGCTTGTTAAACCCCAAACTAGAGAGAAGGCCCAGAAAAGACTACTTGGCATTTGGGTCGTCGCTGGCCACGATTTTCCGGGAATGGTTCGAAATGACTGTTGTCGAGCGCGCAAGCGTCGATGATCAAGAAGACACGAGCATCTTTGTTTATGCCGAACCGCCGCCCATCGAGTACCTGGTCCAACAGCATCTGAACCGAAAGGAGATGGGCGTCTCAGGCAAAGAAGCAGCGTTGATCGTCATCTGCACCAACGCCTTCGAAGCAGCGGCCTTACGCGCGGCAGGTATCCGAGACCTGGTAGCGCTAGGCAGCATTGTCGAAGCCATCAGCCAACCTGTGGGCATCCGCAAGCTAGCCAAAGTGCTGCTACGGTGCATACATCGTACCGAGGCAGGGATTTGGAATGAGGAAGATCCAGAGGATGCTCGGACAGCTGCGCCGCTCACGCCATTCACCGACAGCCAGTCGAGGCAACACGCTTCCCGATTAGAGTGGAAGACCTTGACGTTGCCGCCTGGGGAGAGGCAAATCTCGCATCGGCCAGCCCCTGGTGTTCAGAGGTGGAAATCCGAGCCCTTGATACCTCGATGGTCCGAGGTACAGAACCAAACACAGGGCGCATCCGACACAGGGAATCCCAAAACCGAGCCCACGAGCTCGCAGCCCGCCGGGGCTCCTCCTACAGGCGATAGCAACGACCGGTCTCGGCGTCTGCCCAACGTCCTCGTGGTGGACGACAACACCATCAACCTCAAGCTGCTCGTGACGTTCATGAAGAAGATCAACCTGCCGTACGCGCAGGCCACGAACGGTCTGGAGGCCGTCACGGAGTACAAGAAGGCCGAGCGGCCGTTCGACTTCGTGCTGATGGACCTCCAGATGCCGGTAATGGACGGCATGGAGGCCACCCGGGCGATCCGCGAGTTCGAACAAAAACAACACGGAACGGGCGACGGCGACGATGAGTCTTGCAAACCGTCGGTCATCATCGCCATCACGGGCGTCGGCAGCGAGGATACACGGAAAGAGGCCATGGCCGCCGGGATGTCGGACTACCTGACCAAGCCGGTCCGGTTCAAGGACCTGCAGCGCCGCCTGTTGGAGCAGGACTAGGTGGTCGACTCCAGGTACAGACAGGCCTGAGGCTAGATATATCCTGGAAGATCATATAATATGTTCTTTTTTTACGCGAACAAGAAAGGGAGAGAACATGATAGATTTACGAAACTGTATACAAAAGACCACATTATGAGAGCAGGCTGTCACATGTTTTCCGCAGAGGAAGGAAAGTGATGAAATCATTGTGTCTTGAGACTTCAAGGTTGTCAGGGGTACAGACTAAAAACAGTCGCCAGGAGTCATACATACCACCGGTAGAATGTCAGAGAAGATCGTGGAATAGGGGGAAGGGGGGCAAATGTGGGGGGATCGCTGTCGGTCATGATCAAGTTAGGTAGGTACCTGGATCTGGTAGCAGAGAACTTGTTCCTCGCGAGAATAGGAGTTGGTGCTTATTTGAAATGCAATGTCAAAACAGAGCGGTAAGATTTCACCGTGATGTAATCTCGAGACGGGCACCTTCGTACTTAGACATGTTCGGGAATGGTTCACGCACACAAAATATTTCAATAGGTAATGATTTTTTTTTATCAAGAAAACATTAATTAATCCCCAGAAAAGGAATCTTACATAAAGTCGCATGATAAAAAAGAAGCATGTTGACGCATTGTGCGATTGTAAGTACTTCATGAACCTCCTTGGTATCCCGGCAGACCGCGTGTATATCCCGACTGACTGACTCATGGACGTTCGTTCTTCTCATGACTGCTTTCGCGTTCCGGGTTAGCTTATGTATATATATATATATATATAGTCGGACGGTGAAGCAAATTTTGCGCACAGGAAGTAAGTAAAACTCACATAAGTAGGATGAGCGGGCCATTGTTTTTTTTTTTTTTTTTTTTTTTTTTTAAAAAAAAAAAAAAAAAAGCACAAGCCGTACATACTTAGGCTGGACCAAATTTTTCCAATTTAACCCCTGGGGTTCCTCAGCGGCTATGATAGCCATCTGATCGAAAGCAGAGGCCCAGCGTCCAACAGAAGGGCGGGTACTCCTGGCCACCCAGGTAATCCACCAGCGTGAGAGGGATGATGCGGTCGTGTTCGGGGCTCAGGTACAGCTTGCCGCCGCCTCCGACTCCGACTCCGGTGGTGGTGCGCTCTCCCGTCTCCCGTCTTATGGTCATAGCGAGGAGCCCCCCCTCCCCGTCCTCCCGCCGTCGTCCGGGTCCGGGATGACCGATGCCGCCGACGCCATCATGATGATGATGATGATGCGGGAGCGGCAGGGCGGGAAACAGGACGCACCACGCCGTGGTCCGGGGATTGTGCACGCGGCGCACGGGCAGGACCAGTTTGAAGAAGGCGAGGGCGCGGCTTCGGCTCTCGTAGCTGACGCGGAGCAGTGGCGAGACGAGCGACGGCGTGGGCAGGACGGCACCGAGCTGGGTCTGCTCGACCACGAGGCGCTGGCCGCCGCGCTGGCTGTCGTCCAGGAGGTATTCCTCCCAGATCATGTGGCGGAGCTCGGGGGGCAGACGGGGGAACTGGGGGAATGTGGAAGACATGATGGTGGTGGTGGTGGTGGTGGTGGTGCTGGCTAATGCTTGTTGCTGTCGCTGTTGAGCTACGATGCTGAGAAGATATGATGATAAATGGGGAAATGGTTCCATGGGGGGCTCAACCATCAGTTAAACCCTTATATGGTGAACAGGGGGAGAGAGAGAGAGAGAGAGAGAGAGAGAGAGAGAGACCAAATTATGAGCTGATTGATGCGGGTTTGGACTTCTTGTGTTGCCCCTCCACGGCAGAAATCGAGAAGAATAGAGAGAGATGAATAAAAAAAAAGCCGCGAAGTATCACGTTTATCCGCTGTTCGTATTTCATGAGAGAGGCAGCAGTAAAAGCATTTGACTTCTACCTTGGTAATTAAAGGAGAACCTTACTTCCTGTTTTTCCGAAGACATGACATGTAAAGTATTAGTCTATCTATACCCTATACGGTTCTTCTTCGTTCTTTTCTTTTCTCCCCTTCGTGGAAGGTTTTGCCATCAGTCAGCCGTCGATTTTTCGTGGCGCCATGGCGTTTGAATGGATACTAGATACCCCCTTTTTCAGCCGCGCGGGAGTTTGAGAACATAAACTTCGAAGGAGACAGATAATCCACCTGACTGACATGTGACACTTTGGCGAAAGCGTCTTCTCCTAAATAATTTCTGTGCCGAGGGCCACGACCGCGGTACATGTGCGAGCCGGGCCCCTTTCGGGCTGGATCGCGGCATCTGGGAGTTGAAGAGGACATGCATGCCATGGAGCGAGACGCACGAGCTGTACCTCTAGAGATTCGATTTGGAGACCAGGGGCCTCTTCTTAGGGGGGGGCGCCGTTATACGGCGGATGCGAAGAGTCTTTTGGTTTTTAAACCAAGAGCACTTTAGGGCTCTACATGACCGGCTACCTGGCAAGGGGCACCGGACACGGCGAAGAGACAGGGTGCAGCTGGGTGTAGAAGAAGCACTTCCAATTTCTCGGGGACCACGGAGAGGTTCGAGACGAACAACAGAGCGTTGGACAAGCAGTATCTCGCTACTGCGCTAGGAGTCAGGCTGGGATATGGTGGAATGGCCTTTTCCCCGTCGTCTCGGGCCTAACACATCGGTCTCGGATGAAATACGCGAGGGGCCGGTTTGCCCTGAGAATCCGCATCGGGGAAAGTACTTGGAGCACGTCAACCTTTGGCCATGTGAAGACTCGCGAGGCTTGGAAGATAGAGAGCCAACAGGCATCCTTTATGCTTTTATGGCTCTGATAAAAGAAGCCACCACGCTAGCCACAAGAATACATGTCAGGGGGCATCTTATGACGAAAGGATTCAGGGGCATACATGACTTGATACGTTGCTTGGGGTACATCATTCGTTGAGGTATTCCTGGCTGCTCTTCACCTGCCACTTACAAGTGGTTTCCAAAGCCTGTGTTACTAAGAAACCGGGGAAAAGCTACTTTCGCGTTGAGTCTCCTCATTGGCGCATCTCTTGGAATATGGTGGTTCCAGCGAGGTGAAGAGGAACGACATAGAGTGAAAAGTAGGGGACAAGGCCACACTCAGAATAAACCTATTTGTCGGCTGGACTTTCGAGTCTAATACTACATCATGCTCCCCCGTATCGAGCATTTCGATTGCTCCAAGTTTTCGGCGTACATCTAAGCCTCGAGTTTGGCAGGGAAGTTTCCAGACTCTGTAAATTGTCAGCAGTCGTTCTCTAGCTAGGTGGTGTCGAAACAGGATCGACTGACCTCGCTGCTCATCCCATCGCTGGTACCATCCGCTGGGGCACAGAGATCGGTATGCAAGAAAGAACTGGCCGTATCAGTCAGCATATGTACGCAAATATGGATCTGAGAAGGCAGGGCTTCTACCTGACGGCAGGGAGCAAAGTCCTCGCCCTTGGCGTTGATGCACTTGTGGTAGTCGACGTAGTTTTGCCAGCAGTGCTTGGTTTGGTTCACGTTGGGGAATCGGGCGTCGACACCTAGAAGAACACTCCATCAGACCGAGAACAGTTTTGAGGTGGGGATCAGGCTGATCATGGCTTTCGTTCGTATGGTATGGAATGATGGTATCGCATCGCATCGTATCGAATGACTTCCTGTAGCATTCAGGCTGAAGCTGGGAGAGAGAGATGTTTCCTTACCGGCTAGACAAAGGTGGTTGTTAGCAATGAACAGGTCTTAGCAGGAGACGGGATGGATGAGGCAATAGGAGATGGAAGTAGCAATTAGACGGGCAACGTACCAGTGACGAACTTGAAGGGCTTGGTCTCGCGCTCGTCGTCAGACATTTTGGCGGAATTCCAAGGTGTTTTCTCGGTTGATTGGGAGGTTGTAGTAGCTGGCGTCGATGATGGTGGTGATGCACACGTTAGGTGAAGGTTGCTTAAAAGAGCTCTCTCGGACCATTGTCGAATCATGGAGAGGGTTTTGAGTGCCTGATGAACTGACGTAGACCCACTTGGACGTTCCCACTAGCTGATTGGCCCAATCATTACGTAGTAAAGCATCATTCCTCCACCCTTGTGCCAATTGGCTCCCCGAAGTTGGCCCCCCCCAAGCCAAAAAGCACCCAGTGGGCCGGCCACCTGCAGCTGCTTGCTCTCCAGCTCCTTGAATCCTCCAAAAACCACACGATAATTACCATACCTCACTACAACCGCCGCCAGCCACTCAAAGTCAATTACATACTCCCCTCCGAACAATAACACAACAAATCTCCCCTCCATCCTTTCAAAATGTATGCTACTCGAGCTATGAGAATGATGCCCACGAGGCGCATGATGCGTCCTATTCCCGTAAGTTGACACCTTGGTATGCTCTTCAGAGACCATGACGTTGCTAACCGTCCATGCAGAAGGAGGAACAGAGTGGTACGTGTGTCGCCATTCTCATGCTGCCAGCCATTGTACCCCGACAGCCACCTTGAAAGCTTCGAAAACATCTCCAGAAAACATCTCCAGAAGAATCGAACGATTATTCCCGCAGCAGCAGCTATTGACATCTTCACAGCGCACACTGTCTCCCAGCGTCTACGAAAACTCCGTTCCATCCCCGCTGAACTGATTCCTCTCGGTTAGTCTCGATCTAACAAAAAACCTGGACGTATCCGACAGAGACTAACAAGGGTCAAATCACAGGCGTTGTCGTTGGATTTGCTGTCTTCGCTGCCGCCTACTCGAGCGGTCGCAAGTTCTTCGTTGACAAGAACCTCCGACTGAGCCGTCAAAACCGCGGACCCGACGCCCATGATGATCACGATGAACACCACTAAGCTGGGCTAGCCGATGAACACCACTGAGTTGTTGAGTTGAGCGAGACGGTAGCATATTGGGTTGATCAAGGCGCGAGGCATTCCACTTCTCACGGGGGAAAAAGCACACCATTGTATATGATAGTTTGCACAAATGGAGATCGTCAAGAGACTAAGGGTCATCATCGAGCATCATTTTAGATTTTCCGCAGGCAAGGTCCTATCGTTCGTTATCTTGTCCCTTTTCTGTCACAATAGATCGTTCCCAACGCCATCGCTATGCGAAAACATAAATACAAAGTCCCAGCTCGCGCCTGCGTCCGTCCTTCGTCCTTCGTCCTTCATGCCGGTTTAGGTCCAGCAACATCCAGACCTTCCAATCCTTGCATAGGGTCTTCTGGCCTGTCATCCGCCGTGATCTTGGATGCTGCAGCCGCAAGACGATCCTCGTCGCTGACGGCGTGCTCAGCCAACCATCCCTCCTGATGCATTTGTTAGCTGACGGGTAAAAACGCAAAGGTAGAAGAAGGGTCGGAATCTACGTACCTGTTCCCAGACTGCTGTCTTGCTCCCCAAGCCTTCATTTGCACTTTTGGGTGGCTTAGCTGCCGACACCTTCAAGATGCGACCAAAGAATTCCGACTGGTCCATGTTGTCGATAGCTTCTTTGGCGTCCTCGGCATCCTCGTACTCAACATAGGCAAAACCTCGGTGGGGATCAGTTGAGTTGGGCGCATCGTTCTTGGGCAGCGTTACGTCTGCTATCTCCCCAAACGGTATGAACGCATCGTGAAGATTTCCAGTGGTAACCAGCGTTGCCAGCCCCCCCACGTAGACGGTAGCTTTCCAACGGGCCGAGTCGGTCATGCTGACTTATCCAGACCGGTGCACTTGCGACCCCTTTGTGAGATATCTGGCGCGGAAATATCGTTTGCTTCTGAGAAGAGGTTGTGGTGTTGAGTGATACATACAGTTAAGCTCATGCACGTCGAACAGCCTCCAAAATTGGTGTAAGGACGGGACAGGGATGGGGAGTGAACAGCCGCCAGGCACATGGCAGTACCGGCAATAAGGTTAGCAGCAAGGGCGCCCCAAAATCACGTGAGTGTAACCCGTAGACGTTGTTAGGGAGAGGATCTGGAGTGGAATGGAGGAGAGGCCTGTGCACCTGAAATGCCCACATTTCGAAGGAACAGATGTGCCAGCCAGGGCCTTGATCGGGTTTGGCCTGTGAGCTCATACGCACACTTCCACCCACCACCCACCACTATCCACTATCCACTATCCAGGAATCCGACTGCGTTATCTGGCAACAACATGAACTGGCATGTTCTCACGCCTTTCTAAGCCAGCCACCACAATTGTCTCGACTCTGCACCCGTCGTTAAGCATTACTAGCTGGACTGGACTGATCAATGCCAGCTAGTCATACCGCTATTTCTCCTTGAATTAGCCCTCTACTTCTACGTAATCCGACCCGGTACGGTACCGCTGCCCCTGGATCCCTAAGCCTGCAACATGGTCAGGTTGCGAGAAATCGCACGAACGGGGGCCTTCGCCTGGTCGCCAGGTGCCTCGAAGCCCTTGCTCGTCACCGGAACCCGTGCTGGTGCTGTCGACGCCGACTTCTCCGATGAAACCAAACTCGAGTTGTGGGATCTGAACCTCGACAATCTAGATCAAGGGCTAGAGCTACAGCCTATCGCAAGCCTTGCTGCCGATTCCAGGTAATCCATATATGCTACAAGAGATACATACATCGGCAGTAGGCTTGGAAGATTGCTGACGACCCAATCCTAGGTTCTACGATATCGCCTGGGGTCAACCTTCTGACGAACACCCGCAGGGCATCATTGCCGGTGCCCTCGAGAACGGCTCGCTCGATCTATGGGATGCCGAAAAACTTATCTCAGGCGCATCCGACGCTCTGTTATCCCGGACGACCAAACACACCGGAGCAATAAAGTCTTTGCAGTTCAACCCCTTACGACCCCAGATTCTGGCTACCGCAGGGGCAAAGGGCGAACTCTTCATCTACGACGTCAATGACACTGAGAGTGCCTTCCGCCTCGGTACAGCTGCAGCTCGATCGGACGACCTGGAATGTGTCGCTTGGAACACCAAGGTTGCCCACATTCTTGCTACGGGAGGCTCGGGTGGATTTGTTACGATCTGGGATTTAAAGACGAAGAAGGCGTCTCTTACACTTAACAACAATCGGAAACCTGTTAGTTCCATTGCATGGGACCCGAATAACTCGACTAAGCTGTTGACCGCAACACCTGATGACCTGACACCCGTTATTCTGTTGTGGGATTTACGAAATTCGAACGCCCCCGAGAGGACAATTCAAGGTCACGAACAGGGTGTTCTGTCCGTTTCCTGGTGCCAGCAAGATGGTGACTTGTTAATTTCTTGTGGCAAAGACAATAGGACTCTGATTTGGAACCCCCAGACCGGGGAGCGATACGGAGAGTTTCCCGAGGTCACCAACTGGACCTTCCTTACACGATTCCATCCCCATAACCCGAATCTTTCAGCGACTGCTTCGTTCGACGGCAAGATCACCATTCAAACTCTGCAAAATACCAACCCCTCTGCCGTACAGAGCACGACTCAGAATACGTTGGACGGCGAGGACTTTTTCACACAGGCTCAGACTCAACCCAAAGAAGCCGCATTCTCTTTGACCAAGGCACCAAGGTGGTTTGAGAGGCCAGTCGGTGTATCGTTCGGATTTGGAGGGAAGCTCGTCATATTTAAGCAGAATGCCGCCCAGCCCGGCCAGAAACGATCATCTACTATACAAATATCTCAATTTTCTGTAGATTCAGACGTGGGCTCATCCACAGAGAAGTTTGAAGAGTCCCTCAGGTCTGGAGATGTCACGACAGTATGCGAAGCCCATATCAAAGAAGCCAAGACCGATGAGGAGAAGGCTGATTGGAATGTCTTGGAAACCTTGCTTGCTGAGAATCCTCGCACTAAAATTGTCGAGTATCTGGGACTCAAGGAAGAAGAGGCTACGAATGGTGTCGCTGAAGAGGAGGGAGCTGAGGGCAAGGAGGACGAGACCGAAAAGCCATCCAGTCTAGAGGTCAAGACTCACAAGAAGCGTATATCAACCTTCTTTTCAGATGGGGCAGAGGGTGAGGGTGATGATTTCTTGGCCAACTTGTCCGCGACCAAGGGTGCGAAGACCGACAACCCGTTCCACTTATTCGCGGACAGTGATACTGCGGTCGAGAAGCAGATCACTAAAGCCTTGATGCGCGGAAAATTCGATAAGGCAACGGAGATTTGTCTCCAGGAAGGCCGCATGGCAGATGCCTTCATGATCGCAAACTGCGGTGGAAAGGAGTTGGTCGACAAGGTTCAATCGGCATACTTGTCCCAGAAGACTGGCATGCCAAGTTATCTTCGCCTGCTGAGCTCTGTTATTGTCAAGAACTTGTGGGATGTAGTGTACAATGCCGACTTGGTTGACTGGAAAGAGACGATGGTCACGCTTTGCACCTTCGCCGACCCGGCCGAATTTCCCGACTTGTGCGAGGCACTTGGTGACCGCATCTACGAGTCTGGTTCAAGGAAGGATGCTTCATTCTGCTATCTGGTCGGCTCCAAGCTGGAGAAGGTCGTGGATATATGGATTGCTGAGCTCGAGGAAGCCGAAAAAGCTGGTTTGGCAGAGGGCAATGACTCGAGCTTCTCAATCCACGCGCGGTCACTGCAGCACTTCATCGAGAAGGTCGAGGTATTCCGCCATGTAACCAAGTTCCAGGATGGAGAGATAGGGCTCCCTTCAGGCTGGAAGCTGGCGTCTCTTTACGACAAGTATGTTGAATACGCAGATATTGTGGCCGCCCACGGTCAACTTAGTGTTGCTCAGAAGTATCTCGGTCTTTTGCCCTCCAAGTATCCGGCTGCGGATATGGCCAGAGAGCGGGTGCAGCTTGCAACCAAGAAGGCCCCCGTCCAACCTGCGGCCAGGCAACCTGCACAGAGACCCAACGTTTCTTCGCGTGTATCATCGAGAGCTCAACCGCCGATTCCAGGATACCAGCCTACTCAGCCAACCCCTGGTATCAGCCCCGTCAATCCATATGCACCCCCGGCTGTCTCAACACCGGCACCAAACCCGTATGCTCCACCCAGTGCCGGAAATCCCTATGCACCGCAAGGCTACCAACCAACACAGCCGCAAGCTTCCCAAATGCCCCCGCCGAGCTCTGGATACGGGCCACCGCCGCCGTCCTTTGGAGCTCCCCCAAGATCGTCGACGCCATCTTCGAAACCGCCTCCTTCCAGGTCTGTCGATGCCGGTAGCTGGAACGACGTGCCTATGATGACATCGCGACCACCTCCACGACGGAATACGCCAAGCGCTGCCCCCATTACATCCCCCTTCCCGAACCAGACGAATCCAATGGGACCACCTCCACCACAAAGTCCTTACGGTTCTCGGGGCCAGGCTACGCCGCCACCACCTCCGCCTAAAGGCCCAGCGCCTGCCAGGGTGATGTCACCTCTAGGTGGTCCTCCTCAGGCTGGCCAGGTGCCTCCTCCTCCTCGCCCTGGCTCTTCGGCGGCGAACGCTTATGCCCCACCACCGATGGCGCAGGCACCTGGCGGTAATTCGAGCTTACCTCCGCCTCCTCCGATGGGCAACGTAGTGCCCAGAACAGCCTCGCCGTACAACCCGCCTCCTGCTACGGGAGGAGCACCTACTAGTAGGTATGCACCGGCCCCAGCGCCACAGCAGCCCAGCCAGCCCCCCCAACAACCTGGAATCGCTCCCCCGCCTAGTGCCAATCGTGCACCACCGCCAAACCCGTATGCACCACCGCCACAGGCTACACCCTCAAACCAGTATGGCCCACCGTCCTCCTATGTTTCAGCACAGCAAGCACAGACTCCCGTTGGGCCTCCGCCATTGAGTAGGGGTGGTCCACCTCCGGCAGCTTCACCTGCTCCGCCACCACCCCGAGCAGCCGCTCCACCCAAGGCCCGGCACCCTCCAGGTGATCGCTCTCATATCCCAGCTAATGCTCAACAACTGGTTGCAATTCTGGAACGCGATATGCAGCGAGTCGCAGGCAAGGCTCCTGCATCATTTGCCCCGCAGGTCAGGGATACCCAAAAGCGTCTCGGATTACTGTTTGACCACCTGAACAATGAAGAGCTGGTTCAACCAGACACAATCAAGCTACTAAACCAGCTCGCCCAGGCGTTGGAAGCGAAGGACTTCGATGCTGCCGGGAGACTACAGGTTGAAATCCAACGTGACAGGACTGATGAGTGTGGTAACTGGATAGTAAGTAATCTATTATTTTAACCCCTTCTATACTACGTGAACTGACAAGGGAACACCAGGTGGGAGTCAAGAGGTTGATACAGATGAGCAAGGTGACGAGCTAAGCTCCCCGGAGACTCAACTAGGTGCTTGAAGAAAAGGAAACATGAGCATTCATTTGCAGAAACAGCGTGCGTGAGGGGGTAGACGATCGGATATGTGGTCAACGAGAGAAGAAGAAAGAAAAAACCCTTGGTGAAAGTATCTGTAGGCGGCATTGTAATCTATAGATCAGCGGATTACAGTAGAAAAAAAAATCATGTCTGGCATCGCGATGCAGCTGTACTGTTTGTACCCCAGCTCTCCTTCAAAAATGTGCCATGACCAATGGTGAGACGCGGAGTTGGCTGTATGCGGTGGTGTTGTATGATGATTGACTTCATATGAGGCCTACCCGTGGAATGATGCGCATCGAGCCTCTCACATTTCCGCAAGCAAGGCACTCCTTGCGGCTGGGGTACGTCAGTACCGTGATGTTGGCTCATAACCTTGGAACACATCCAACCCGGAAATCCGCAGACACCACCGGCTGACGAATACCTACCACCAGACCTGCACGTAGACCCTCATCTCATGGAGTTAAACGCAGTTAAGACGAGGCATTAGGACTTAAGCCCCCCTGTTGGTGAACGCCGTTCTTTAGCTGAATTTACGGGGGGAGTGTGGGTGTGTGTACGGGTTTGGCGGGAGATGAGAAAAAATAGACACGCAGGATGATTATCAGGGTACGTACTTGGCGCGGCGGTGCTTGGTATAAATATCCTAGACGAGGCAGTAAGTAAGTAAGAGGGAATGGGGGATCGGGTGTGGAAAGTGATGATAAGAGAGAAATTGGATGAACGAGTGACACAAAAAAAAACAAAATGTCGAACTCACAGGTGTATAATCTTCCTGACGATGCTGTCTGGTTCGGTAAGTAGGCGGCTTTACGATTTCCTTTTCCTTTTTTTTTCTTTTGCCCCTTTCCCCTTTCCCCCCTCTAATCCTTATTCTCGAACACAACCGTGTCATCCCCCAAGTCCAACTCCCCCACAACAACATATCTCCCTCCCCTCTCCCTCCCCTCTCCCTCCCCTCAAAACTTAATATATGTCCCCTTCCTTCCTTCCCTCCCGTCCCGTCAAATTTTTCTAACCTCGAAGATTAAAAAAAAAGTCACCGGCTGCTCCTCCGGCATAGGCCAAGCCCTAGCCACCTTCATAGCCACGCAGTCCTCCTCCTCCTCTTCTCCAACAACAAACCAGCGAATAGTAGCCACGGCCCGGGACCGGACCTCCCTCTCGGCGATCCCGGACGGGCCCAACGTCCTGAAGCTGGAGCTCGACGTCACCTCGAGGGACTCGGTGGACCGGGCGTTCGAGGAGGCGCTGCAGCGCTTCGGGGGCGTCGTCGACGTCGTGGTCAATAACGCGGGCTACACGCTCATGGGCGATACCGAGGCCGCCGGCGACGAGGAGGCGAGAAGGGTCATGGATACGAATTTCTGGGGCGCGGTGGATGTGGCGAAGAGGGCGCTGGGGCCGATGCGGTGAGTGGGTATACAGTACTTGTAAACTTGGGTGGATTTGAATTTGAGTTTTGGTTTTTGGTTTGGTTTGGTTTGGTTTGAGGGGGGTTTGGTTGTTTGTGGTGGTTGTGAGGACTTCTGAACGGGGGTTTTTTTTCCTTCCCTCTTCCCCTTTCACCTTCTCCAGAACCTTTCATTTCTCATCCTCATCTCCCCCTCCCCCCCTTCCCCCCCCAATCACTCACTCACTCATGACTAACTGTCATTTTCCTCTTACCAAACCAACAGCGAGAGCGGCAGAGGCGGCCTGATCCTCAACGTGACCTCCATGGGCGGCTACATCGCCTCGGCCGGCGCCGCCTTCTACCACGCCTCCAAGTTCGCGCTCGAAGGGTTCTCGGCCAGCCTGGGGCGCGAGCTGCCCCCGCAATGGGGCATCCACGTCGCCTGTCTCGAACCCGGCGGCGTGCGCACCAACTACCTCGGCTCGGCGCGCATGATGGCCGCGGGCCGGCACCCGGCGTACGACCGTAACGACGACGACGAAGGGGGTGACGGTGAGGGTCATTATCCCACTAACGCCATGCTCGGGTTCCTGGCGGACCCGGGGCTGCCGGAGCACTTCGCGAGGCCGGAGGATATCGCCAAGGCGGTCTGGAGGTTGGTTAGTGGGCGGAGAAAGATTCCCGGGAGGGTCCCGCTGGGGAGGGATTCTTGGGGGATATTGGTGGAGGAGACGGAGAGGATCAGGAAGGGGTTTGAGGAGGTGAGGGATGTGAGTTGGGGGGTCGGGAGGGAGGGGCAGTTGGAGGCTATGGGGGGTTGGGTTAAGGAGTGAGGAGTAAGAAGGAAGGGAGAGGGGGGGGATGGAAATAAGGAGGGAGAGTTGAAGTTGGTTTTGTGTATGTGTGCGTATCATGGATGGTTGCCTTTTGTAATTTGCATCACACAAGGATAACAATAACCCAACAGGGCGAGAGAGAGCAATAAGGGGCGAGGCCTCCGCACAGGCCTCAACAACAGGTATGTGTGCGTATGACAGTGGACTGCGCAGACGTTCACACACGAGAGGTGAAAGAGCAGTGATTTGGTATATCAGGAAGAAGGCTTCGGGTCATCAAATGATTAACCACGTCTGAGTTGCATGAAGCCTTCTCAGACCAATATCGCTCAGGTTTTTTTTTTTCAACATCCATGGAAGCTCTTTACATTTCGTACGGAATCACGAGGGTTGTCTGTCAACCTCGCGATGGCAGGCTTAACTGGTTGAATAGACTACTCGCTTGATACTAAAGTCACCTTTACCTCGAGTCTACTAGCCGAGACACCCCCCGGGTAAAATCTGGCGAGGTTCCTAGCTATTCTCTATGTATATCAGCTGCAAGTACGGTGGTATCATCCATACCGTAGAGTAAGGCTGGACTTTTCGACGATCGGCAGTCTCTAGAGTCAGTATGATTCGCTTGCTCCCGGTCTCGAGTGCGGAGGTGATTCTCCCCTCGTCTCTGCATCAAGAGCTGGGGAAAGTAGTCTACGAGTTCCCCGGATTATGTGCATTGATATTTACGACATGGGTTCTGCAGCTTAGATTGAGCCGGTGAGGAGCGCCTAGACAGAAATAGACATAACGGTGTGAATCGAGGTCATCATCGTTCAGTTGTTCTATGGGCTGGGGGTGCTACAGCAGCTCCGAAGCCTCTCGAGTGATCAAGGTGACGATTCGATAAATCGGGTAAGCGGCGTGTGAGAATATTGATATGAAGAAGAACACCACGCTAGTCAAGGATAGGTTTGCGTGAGGTATATCGCAGCCATTTGTAAGATTTTAAGGGGCTAAAGGGTAAGTTAGCCTGCTCGCCGGAGTTCAGTCTGCAAGCTGTTTTCTACAAGGCCCCTTCATAATGACACTCTCTGTCCGTCTAATTAGTGACCATCGAGTCGCAGCCAGGCAGTGTCCCTCCGCAGATTTGATTTGAACGATCGATGCACTGGGGGGCCCCCTTTGTAGCCGGTAAGCTAGCTTACTACCGTCGAGTCTACCGCGTACCCCTTCGCCATGCCTCATAAATGAAGACTACTGCAACACGGTCAAGATATAGATGAAGAGATGCGTATATATATGGACCAATGGACATCTAAGGTATGGAGTGACTGTGCGATGGGGTGGTGATGCTCGATTTAGGCTATGCTGAAGCTCACACCATTGGTCGAGACTTTATTCTTTTGGTAAGCTTGAGGGGGGCATGTTGAATCCTCATAAAAGAGTGTCTCGACTCTACTTGTGTTCCGATGAGCACGTCTCCGTTCTGATGAATGTCAAGGCTGATGCGTCGAGCTTATACGTAACGCAAGTGAGTATGAATGAGAAGAAGAAGTCCTCCAAACTTCGCCCCGACGGGACATCAAATCACTGATGATGATACAGGAGACATCAAAATACTAGCAAAATCATCCCAGAACCCACACCCACTCGATCAACACCATGAAGTTCTCCCCGCCAGCAACTCCAGCAGCCCTTCCCCTCCTCCTCCACCTCCTCGCCTTCGCGGCCGCCGGCGTGACCGCGCAGAGGACCTCGCACGAGCTCCTGGACGCCTTCCGGTTCAACACCTCGGCGGCGGTCTACAACATCCGCATGGACATCACGCGGGTGCAGAGCACGTTCCGGGACCTGAGCCCGCGGCCGGGCGACACGCTGCTGGAGCTGGGGAGCGCGCTGCTGGACGAGTATCAGGTGCTCGCGTTCGCGGCCAACGACAAGCTCATCCAGCTGGAGGACTGGGCGGGCGAGTATGAGAAGGAACTTGATGGATGATTGGGAGGTAGAGGAGGAGGGGCAGGGGGGTTAGGGGTGTGGTGGATGTTGGGGAGAGGGTACTTAAGAGAGGGAGTGTGTGGAGGGAGAGGCAAGGGGGTCGGTGTGTGATCCTGGTTGGTATAAATGATATTGGGCTCGCAGGCGTTGACATTGATAATGAGCAAAAGACATTCGTTCATGAAATGGTATATTCTGCCGCATGGTAAGCAGCGAGGAAAAGGATATCTCTGTGCGTATGCAAATACGTCTAGCCTGACGTTCTAGCCCAAATTACCCAAGAAGATCAGGGCGCAAGACAAACCCGTGTCTACTCCGCGTCGTTCTGATCTCTATCCGAGTTCACGTCCCCCATTGCCCCTTCTTTATCCAGAGCTCCCTCTTGCAGAACCTCAAAAAGTCGCCGCCCTCGGCACCTCCCTCATAGGCAGCACGTCTTTAGCCATGGCCTTCTTCCTCGCCTCCCAGGCGTCTATGCCGAAGCGCCCAAGCTCCCAGAGGCTCATGTAGCCCGGCAGGAAGACGAACAGGTACTCGGAGAAGGTGCAGCCGAGGGCGCCCAGCAACATGGAGGAGCCGACGGGCTTGATGTAGTCGCGCCCGTCGGCGCCGCGCCGCATGGCGATGACGAAGAGCAGGAACCAGGTCGCCGGCCACCCGGTGAACATGAGACCGACGCCCAGCGTCCCGACGACCGTCTGTCTGAGGTCGATCAGACATTGGGGCGTGTACTGGTCAAAGAACTGTGTGGAGATGAGCAACTTGTTGTTTCTGTTTTCTGGTTTCGATGATGATGGTGATGATGTTGGGAAGTGATGGGGTGGATGGAATACTACTCACGTGAGGAATGCCGGCCAGGGCTTTCTCTTGCTCCTTGTCGTCCAGCCAGGCGGTGATGGGCAGCAGAGCCGCACCGCTAAGGAAGGAAGTGAGGCATAGCGCAAAGATGATCAGGGCATCTTCCTGGAACGTACTCAGACACCACCTTCGGGCAGTAGGAGGAGGGTCTAGAACTGTGTATGCAGAAGAAGATGGGAAATGTGTTAGTAATGATGATGATAATCTTGTCGAGCGTATTTCGCAATTCGGACAAAGAAGAACACATACTCTCGACATCGGGCGCAAAGTGCACTCTCCTCTTTCCGCTGCTGCTGGCCATACGAGGCGCCCACCGCGTCTATGTCTGCGAAAATATGATATTTATTATTTTTCCCCTGGTTGGCGCTGTGGCATTTATTTTATCCAAAGAACTGATAGCAGAATCGAGGGATTACAAGATCTAAGGGAAAATAAGCGAATGTGACACAGAAAGCAACCCGTTCAGAGTCGGCATTTGGTAAGGAATTGATTGGAAAGGTCGGTCGAGGCTGTCAACAGCTGTGAGGGACCGTTCCTGTTTGTGTTTGTGTGTGATATGAAGTAGATATTTCATTCAGATCAGATGCAGTGTGGGGGAAGGAGGAAATGCGGCATCGTGGATCACATCTTCCTTTGGCGGGGCTCGCTACCAGACTGAGTTTAGATCGGAGGGGACCCCTATCTCTGGTATATCTCTAGTGGGCTAGGTACTTCGCACTTACTGCATAGTATTATGTATGTGCCGGGATATCCGATCGGCGCTGCATAGTAAGCCCTGCATTTAATCAAGTCGGGTAGGATCATCCAAATGCACTCTCCCGCCTGTCCCGTTTGTAGGGAATTGCCAAAAACATGCCCAGGTGATCTCCCTGTTGATGTGCCACAATTCGCCGTTTTTGTTTTTACTCATCTCACCAACCCCCCAACCTTCGCCACATCCCGACACGTTGGGATACTCGGACTGCCAACTGCCAACTTGCATTCGCTGCCTGCCAGCCTGCTTCGGGGATGTACACAATGGTCGTGAAATTAAAACAAACAGGGCCCGAGATAACGCTAACGACACCCTGTGGCTTCATGTCTAGCCTAGAAATATCATGACGACATCACCGTATCATGACTGGTTGCCTCGAGGTTGAAAAAGACACCAAAGACGACAGAGAATAGTCGCTAGTCTAAAGTCTAAAAGCCCAATGGTGAATGGTTCCTGGAAAAGCGGGTAAACCGCCAAGAAAGATCTCCAACCATTTGTACATTGGATGCGAGAGATTGAATGTCGCAACACTCGGACTCGTGACGGTCACGAGTATCGGTCGCGTCAAACTGAGACAGTCTCGAAACCCTTGCTTCACCACCATCACCAGAACCTTCCACCCAGCTTTCTCCCTTACTTGCCTTATGAGGTTATTGCAGTGTTGCATCAACTCTCTAGGTTGGATCGCCCGACCAAGCAGAAAAAAAAGCATCGGATCTTGACCTGTCAAAGAGGTGAGGTTAGAGGGAAAAAACCGAGCCTTCCTCTACAAGACCGGCCATTCCGTCTTCGAGCCTCATAACCGCGTTCCCGGACCACGCGTATTTTGGGCTGCAGCTATCATTTCATATCAAGGTCAGGCAAAAAGTCCAACAGTGTCCCAGCGGTGAAGTACTCCGGAAGAAGCCATGACATCGATTCGTCAGGGAGTCGACCCAGAAGAGGCATGAGTAGCCTCGTCCACCAAGTCCATATCGCGTTTGCAATCCGGAGGCTGTGACGACGAGTTCCGCCCGGGGGCATTGCTGGCATTGTTTCTTCTCATACCGACCAAACATACTAGCAATTTATCCTGTACTGGGCATTGAGGACTGCTTCAGCAGTTCGACCAAACCGTTGACAAGATGGCAGACTCCCTCGACATGATCGTTGGCGCCAAGCCTAAGAATGATCATAGCTTTAGTAATGCCTGCGAGTGACCTCTCGGTCGGGTCTAAGGGATGGACTAGATGAGGCCCTTACTTAGGATGCCGAATCACCCGCGAACGCGAGCACGACCCTTCCTCCATTGTTCCACGAGTTCTTCACAGCACCCTCCTCCATCGGAACATGGCAGCCCTGACTTCGCTGTCCCACAGGTTGCGAGACGAATAACCCGTGCCGAGATTCAGGTGGCCGGGCTGTTCAATCGCCGCCTCCATGTCCTCCATGTCCTCCTCGGGATATATGGGGCAGTCTAGAGTGCGAGTAGGCTCGTCGTCCTTCGCAGACAAGAATAAGAAGACCAGCCCTATTACCCCCGATGCGGCGACACCCGAGATGCCTCTTTGTCATGCGACGCTGACTATCTCATTCGGCAAATGTAGGTCTTGGGTTTCAGTATTGAGATTCTTTAACATGGCGAAAATAGCCTTGTAGATTAGCTTGCTGTGCAGGCTGCTGAGTCGCCTGTTTGCAAGGACGCATAGCCATTTTGCAATTGAGCACAGGAACCCACGACTCATCAGGTTCTCAGCTCTCTTCTCGTGTGTCTCTGCCGCCACTTGAGACATCAGTTGACGGGCCATGCTATAGAATTCGTCTGCACCGATGAGGATAGTGGAGTGCGCTGTCAGTGAGGCCAAATGGCGGGTGTTCAGGTTGATGACAATCATGATGATAGGAAACCACCTGCATTATCTTGGCCCATACGCGGTCGTTAGACGAAACTACGCTCTGCTGCCATTGTATCACTCCCATTGTCCGCAACCCCAGCCACACCATCAGCAGGCTCGAAAAACGGCTGCACACCGACTTGGGTGTCGATTTTCGACTTCTCGCGGAGATAGTCGTACAGTGTCTCGAGATATCAGCGCCTCTCCAGCAGCAAAGAGGTCGTCGCGTCTTGGCTACCACGCCTCTGAGCGTACCGCCTTCCTCAAACCAATGCCTGTTCTTGTCGAAATGGGATAGCGAATCAAGTAGCATTATTGCCGCATCGATGGAGTGTATCACGCCGAGCTCAAACACTTTCGCGTCATGGGCTCAGACAGGAATTGGAGGCGTCAGCCTCTAGAGCTATGTGCCCCCATGACTCCTTTCCTCGGTAACCCAGAAAGAATCTGGATCTTGGAGAAGGCCTTGATGGGCGATTGACTTGAATGTCCGGATTCGCGTTCGCTTACCAGCACTTTACGAATCCGAGCTGCTGACAAACACAATTCCAGCACCGTGGTTCTATATACGTATAGTCACTCTAATAGCATATTTTAAACATGTTAATTCAGCATTTATGGATTCCACCCCTTGTGACACCGTGGGAGCCAAGAAAGCAGATGAGCCGGCAGCCCGTCACCGTCCAGTTTCTTTGTTCGGGCCGCTTGAGGCAAGAAACCCCAGGCGGTCTACCCACAGCTTCATGTTAGCTTCAATCTACATTGTCAATAATACTCAAAGACGGCAATAAGAGTAAGATCAGCTTGACGAGCCCGGCAGTGAAGTTGGCTACTATTCCTTGGCAAACGTGATAGCCGCCGTTGTCTGCAGGGGTTGGTATCTTTGGGTGTATACCCCTGTTCTTCGTATGGAGTATGCATCTCAAGTTGGTTGGTCCAGCCAGTGAAGGAGGCATCAGTCACCCCACTCCTGTGAGTTTGAGCAAGATGCCGTACGAAGTATTCAACTACATGTCTGTCAACGATGTCAAATGCCAATGTGACAGGGCTGAAAGTGGCATTGCCGCTACTTGATACTGCCATTGTGAAAGGTGAGCATCAAACCATACGGATGCAAGCCCGGAAGAAGCTCATAGGCCTGCAGCACTTCCGGAAGGAGAAAAAGTCATAAAGATAGAGCAAGCTGGCTCGTCTGATTGGGCTTCGACATCTAGGATTGGCATTTTAAGAGCCGACGGTATCGATGGTGCATATTTTCTGAAGGTATGGTACATTGCTACAGTATCAGGTCAACCGGCGGCCAATGTTTTGGACTGATGGTTCTTTGTTTCCAGGTCCTGCATACAGAAGACGCCGCCGAGCGAGTCAGGGGCGAGTATATGGCAATGCTTGAGATCTATAATACCCTGCCCAATTTCGCCCCTATTCCTCGTGGTTATGGAAAATGCGAAGACGGAAAGGGCCACTTCTTCTACTGCGACTATCTTGATATCCAGCATCAACTCCCAGACCCTGTCAGGCTGGGCCCGAAGTTGGCTCAACTGCATAGCAAAAGCCAGTCACCAACAGGACAATTCGGTTTCCACGTTACTACTTTTGACGGCAAATTGCCGTTGAACACGACTTGGGATAGCAGCTGGACGTCCTTTTTCAAGAAGCTCATGCATGACGTATACCGCTTGGACGTAGAGACCAACGGCTTGTGGAAAGAACTAGATGAAACAATGACCATCACACTCGAGAAGCTGATCCCTCGATTACTCGACCCGTTGACGTCGGAAGGTCGCACTATCAAGCCGTGCCTGATCCACGGCGACCTGTGGGAATCGAACATCGGCACGGACGCCAAGACGGGCGAAGTCTACATATTCGACGCCTGCGCGTATTACGCCCACCACGAGAAGGAGTTGGGGATCTGGAGGTGCGCACACCACCAGATGAAAGACGCCAGGTATCGCGAGGAGTATCTAAAGCATTACGGTATGAGCGAGCCGGTCGAGGAGTTTGATGATCGGAATCGTCTGTACTCGGTCGAGACGCTCATCATCAACTCGGCGCACTATCCTGGGGCGCATACCCGACAGCTGGCTCTTGACGAGTTGCAGTATTTGATCGACAAGTATTTCGGTCATGGAGTATAAGGCCGTCAGCTTGATTGTGTGGGTGGTACTGGGATCAGTTCACTAGGCCGCAATGTGCCAGGGGCGAAAATGAGAAAATGCAATGCTTCAACTCCGCCCAGGGGCCAGTACAACCTTCTAAATACAGCTATTTTCAAGATCACCTGGAATACTGGTGAATTGAATGGTAAAGGAGTGACAGCTTACCTTATGCCATTTGTAGGTTTCCCAAAACCACATGCAAACGCGCCAGCATCCATGACCAACCACCTACCCCCCAACCCGATCCCCCCTAAACAGGCCCGCCAGAGGACTCCCCTCAAACCAAACCCTATCCCGCTCCCAAGCTTTAACAATGAATTCCGCCCCAAGTCTCATCCCACTCTCGGTTTTATCCCGAGTCGCTACCGGGAACCCGCGATTATACCAGCAGATCAGATGCACACCAGCATGTACCGCGGTGCGAAACGCCATCTCTTCACTCAGGTTCCCATAGCCCTTGATAAAGCCGTCGATGATGTCCGTCGCGCGGTCTGCGTCTTGGAAATGCTTCCGCTCGTACAGGTCCCCGATCATCTGGCCCAGGTCGTACGCGCGATGCCCGAACTGGGCGTACTCCCAGTCGATGACGAAGAGGTCGGGGGCCTCGGCGGGGGAGGAGGAGGAGGGGGTGTTGTTGTTGTTGCTGTTGTTGTTCGTCGGTATTAGTATACTGAATCCAGGTTAGAAAAAGAAGAAAAAAAAAGGAAATTCGGTGTTAATCATTATAATCATAGCCCGAGAAAAAGAGAAAAAGGGGGCGGGGCCGGGGGGCGGGTGTAACATACTTCCCAGTCCAAAAATCACCGTGAATGATACCCCAATCCTCCACTCCCTCCCCAACCCCTTCGCCATCCCCCTCTTCCCTTACTGGCGATTCCCCGAATTCCCTCGCCGCCCTGCTCCTCACCTGCTCCAGCGTCTCACCGTACTCCGCCCACACGGACGGGAACTTCCGCACCACCCCGATGAAAGCATCGTACGTGATACGGTACTTCAGATCCCGCATGTGCTCGTTCCCGCGTATCCGGTCCAAACGGAGATAAACGGCCTCCTGCTGGGAAGTAGTAGTAGTAGTAGTAGATGAGGAGTAGTTGGTGGTCCAGGCGTGGAAGGCGCGCAGCCAGGACCCGAGGACCTGGCCTATGCTGGTTGCTGTGGGTTGGGACAAGGGATCTAGTTCTAGTTGTTCTTGGGGAGAAGGAGGAGAGAGGAGGAGGATTCTGGATTTTAGATCGGTTGTTCCTTGGATATACTCAAGGACTTGGATCCGGGATTCGGGGTCGAAGAAGAGGAGGTGGGGGGTTCTGACGCGGACTTGGGGGAGGGGGAGGAGGGGGAGGGGGAGGAGAGTGGTGGGTGAGGAGGAATGAGGTAGATGTAGAGGTAGAGCTTGGAGCATGATGGACTCGAAGGTCTGTCTTGGGTTGGTTGTTCATTAGTTCAAGAGCGGGGGGTACTGTAATCACTACATAGGTATACGGTACGGAGACATTATCCCCCTTTCCCTCCCCTTCCCTCCCACGGAATGGGGGTTTTGATGGCGGCCGGGGATGAGGAGGAGAAGAAGATGTTTGTGGTGTATGTATGTATGGACTAGTCTAACTTACGCAGCGCGAGGCGTCAAGCGGGAAATCCCGATTCACAGCCGCAAAGTCCGTCGCGTACTTGACGATCACGCTCCCGGCGGTTTTCTTCATCGTCGGTGTCGTCGAATTTCCGCTAGAGACATCTAAGGGGTTGTTGTTGGTAAGTGTCCCGCGGAAGACGAAGTTGGTTGTGCCGTTGGTCAACGGGGATAGTGCGGAACAGGCGTATGGAGTCTGTGAGAGTTTGTGTAAGATGAGAGTACGCAGCTCTGCTTTCTCTCCTTCGTTCAGGGGCGCCATGGTTTCGGGCTTGGGATAGTGATGGTGTGAGAGTTGGAGATTGAGGAAGGGGGAGGTGGATGAGGAAGGATATAATAGTATGAAGTATGACTCATAGCACATCATGCAGGAACTTGGGTTTCTTGGACCAATTGGGACTGCAGTTAGGGGAATGGATGGGGTTAGATATGATGCCAAGGATGAGGTGCTCGGAATACACGATGGGAGGCGAAACGTGACTGATTGTGTATTAGGATTCTGAACCTGAGGTCTAATATTTATTAATGTATCTCCCATTAGGATTTCATAGATTATCTATCCCATTGACTCATATCCCATCCCCCCGTCTCTTCTGAACCTACGAAAGCCCATAAAACTGTTGATTAACCGCCGGCGCGTACACCGATCTCCTCAATGGGCCCTCGAACAGCTCCCGGATAGCATCAAGATCGTACCCGGCGTTGATGGCCAACTGCAGCATGATGCGAGCCTGGTCGGCACCCACGTAGCTCGAGTAGATCAGCACGTCCGCCTCCGGATCCGGCACCCCCGTGCCCGTCACCGGCCGCGCCACGGCGATGGTCGGGACCCCCTGTTTGTAGAGCTCCTCCGCGGCCGCCTGGCCCGAGGGGCTGACTTGGGCCGCTCCGGGTCCCAGGATTACTAGGCCCTTGGCCCCGTTGGCTACGGCGGCGTACATGAGAGATGCGTCGAAGCCCTCTGGGGGTGGGTGGGTGAGTGTCTGTTAGTAAGGGGAGGAACATGATTTTGATTTTCGTCACTTCTTGTGGGAGAGAGTGAGTGAGTGAGAGGGACTTACGATGACCGTAAAGGGTGATGACGGATGGGAGTTCGGTCGTGTTTGTGACGTCGAAGTACGGGCGCCCGGTGGGATAAGATGGGCCGAAGAAATAGAACGGTTGGCCCGCTAGGAAAGCGCCGAGGTTTCCCTGCTCCAGAGACTTGAAGGTGTCGGGGGTGTTGGCGTCGATCTTGGTTGAATAGAATATCGAAGTTATTCTACAGGTAGAAAGACTTTTTGTCAGTCATTGTACACACCTCGCCACGACCGTTCTTATAGGCTGCAGCGATCTACTCACCTGTCGTTGAAAGCAATGAGGCCACCTCGATCTCGGGAAGCAGGTGAAACGGCAGCAGCAACCGCCTGGTAGAAGTTTGATCGACCATCAGGGGAGACGTAGGTATCTGGTCGCATAGCACCCGTCGCGATGAACGGTTTCGAGCAGTTGAACGTAATATCCACGCCGAATGCCTTCGTCATGGTCAGTATCGCTGCACCTTTAACCCCTCAAACCTTTCCCCGAGAGGTTATTTGAACCCCAAGTAAACTCACCGTCTCCTCGAGCGTGTTCGTGCCGTGGAACATGATGGCGCCGGCGATATCCGAGTCCTCGGCGCACAGCTGCTTGTTGGCGTACTGGCTGATGTTGAGGTACAGGGACGAGTTCAGTCCGGAGCTGCCCCCGGTGACGGGGAACTTGACGACGGCCAGCTGGGCGACGTCGAGGACCTCGGAGACGTTGCCGATCAGCTCCTGCGGGGTGGGGCCCACGCCGGACCCGTAGGCCACGTTGTCGAGCCGGCTGTAGTTGGACGCGGACAGGATGGTCCCGCCGGCGCTGTAGATACTGTGGCTATTTGTCAATATCCAGACGCTCTGCATTGTCTCGACGGGGGCATCTATACGTACACAACCTTGGGCAGCGAGGCATTGGTGGATATCCATTCCAGCTCGAAGTCCCCCTCGTTATGCGTCACCGGCTCGGCGGCGGCCGGAGCCGTAGCAGTCAGTGCTGCTAGAGCGACGATCAGGGAGCGAGACAGCATTTTGTTTCCTTCTTCCAATTGTACTTCCAAGAGATTCGACTGGGCCTCGAATACTCCTACGAAGAAGAAGACAAATGACAGTCACGAACTTCTCTCAATCTAGGAACAAGGCCCGTCCTTATAAGATAGATAGTCGAGGGACATCGACTTGAGAGGCCCGCAGCCCGGCCCCCGTCGTGACTCGTTTGTTCATGATTCTTCACCACTTATATTCGAGCAGGCTAGGCTATCGTGCATGAACACCGCTCTTTGCTTGCGACTACACGCTGACAGGCCCTTCCGCCCCCAGTCTTGGCCGTTGTGTGTGTGTGTGTGTGTGTGTGTGTGTGTGTGTGTGGTTACCCCTCATGGACCAGAAAGACCGATCGATGTAGGTAAGTAAGTAGAGATAGGCGTCCGACGGGTTTCCGATACTTATCTCCACTCTTATCGTCGGCCGAGTTCTGCTTTATTTTACCTGTACTTAGCAATGACGAAGAAGCAGGAAGAGAACAGGCGAAAGAGATCAACATCGTTTTTTTATCCACCCGGCCTGTGTAGATATTGGTAGGTATCCCATACTTAGTACACGTAGGTATGCGAAGTATCCTGGGTATCTTTCACCCAGTGCCAAACACTCCAGAGACGGACGAGCTGAGATTGATAAACGCAGTCACTATTCGAGGCGCGCTCACCCGGTGCCCCCAGTGTACTTAAGCGCGGCGTGTATTTTGCCTGTGTAAGTGTGTAGAATGACTGTGTATCTGGCAGTCTACACCAATTATATCTCCTAATTATATGGGACTATCGCTTAACCCTGTCGCTAGTCTATAGATACATCTGCACTAACAATTCTTTTCCCCCTTTAGGTAGGTAGGGTTCGGGTTAGGTAGTAGGGTTTGGATTAGGTATAGGGGGTTAGGTGTTAGGTGTAGGTTAGGCGTTAGGTTCCGGGGGCTTGGGGGGCGGCGAGAGCCCCCCGGAGAGGAATGTGTTTATGAGAAGCTATGAAGAGGAATGCGTCTGTTAGTGCAATGTGTGTAGACGATGTATTTGTGGATACACAGTCGTTCTACACACCCATACAGTCAAAATACACGTCGCGTACTTAAGTAGTTGTTCGGCCATTATCAGGCTCCCCAGCCAATCCCCTCCGCAATGAAGGTGAGAAAAATGCTGCACCCGATCGCACGTCTCTCCTACTCACCGTCGGGAGAGGTAAATTGGCAATTACTGTCGGGCCGTGTGTTTGGTCTCAGCTGCCGCCTTTTACACGTATTTCGGTATGTCTCAGACCGGGGGTAGAAACCGTGGCGCCTCTGACAGGTCGGTCGATATCTATCCCTTGTTGGCCGAATAAGCACATATCAGGGCTATGCTGTTTATTGTGTTATCCATAACCGTACAACCTGCACTGAATACGCATCCGAACCACATCATGAATACCAACAAGTTACGCGAGCAAGTCATCATTACCGTGGAACAGTGGGTTGATGGTTCACCAACATGCCTTTCGATCGCCGCCTTCGACGGCGACGATGCCTACCTCGGCACCCAGCCGCTACCCAAGGAGAAGCCAAACCGCACCACCGGTGTGCAAGTCGATCACCCGGACTTCCACAACATCATTCGGAGCCTGGAGCCCGTACCTAAGCAGCATATCTACCCCGCATTCCCTCCCGGCGGACTCAGCGAATTCGATAGAGATGACTACGGGACCTTGCACTTAAAACGGCCCAATATCCACGTTTACAGGAACGGCGACGCCGAAGCCGACGACACCATCGCCAAAGTCTTCCTGGCCGAGGCCGAGATCAACGAACAGCTTCTGCAACAGCCGCATCCGAACTTGGCCCCGTATCTCGGATGCGTCGTGCGCGACGGCCTGATCACCCGCCTCGCCTTTCGACAGTACCGAAGGAGCCTGTCTGATCGCGTCTATAGCGCGAAGCAGGCCGCCGACTTCCCGGCCGAAGAGCGGGAAACCTGTATGGACCAGATCGAGGCGGCGGCAGAGCACCTGCACCAGCTTGGGCTCGCACATAACGATATCAGCCCTGGCAATATCATGTTTGATGAGAGCAACACGCCGGTCCTGATCGATCTGGATTCTTGCGTTCCGCTCGGGCGCAAATTAACGAAGGGCGGCTGTGTTGCCGGCTGGAGAGGTCCCATTGCTGATGATAATGGACCGACGTTTACTACGTCAACGATGGAGTGCGATCGGTTAGCGATTACCTACATTCGCGGATGGTTAATGGACGAGTTCCGAAGGATCGAAGGGGATAGTTAGAGCTTAAGAGTAGGTAAGGAGCCTTGGGGGGCGCAGCCAGAGAGATACACGCCGATACTTGTTGAGTTTCACTGCTTTTGAGGCTTGCTTGCTCTATTATTCTCCCCTACCCTCGTGGGTCAGTGTTCTTGTGCAATGCACTTACTCACCCATCAACAAACAGCATCAGGAATCATACCCCAAGTTGGAATTGGGTCATGATGGGCAAATAGAGACCGGTATGATTGAGGCTGATGACCAGGGCGTGACAGTGAAATGGGAGGACCGTGAACCCCTGAAATAACATGAGTAAGTAGAGCCAACTCCACCAGTACTTCCATCGCTAGTTAGCCTTCAAGCCCTCCACGTTGTCTTCGGGTTCTATAATCTCGCCGCACCTTTTCGCTCAGAAGAACAGCAGCAGCAGCAGTGCCCATACCCAGGTCCGCGCGGGAATCCTCCAGCCCTTTCCTCGACGACCTGGATACCCCGGGAATTCCCTACAACTGATCCACTCTACCCATGAACCCCCCCCCCCCAATTTCTAGCCCAGCTGCGCCGTGACTACGGCCCCTTTCCCGACAGTCCCTTCGCGACGACCAGCCTGTTGACCTCGCGTCTGATTCCGCGGAGTGTCGTTCTCGATCCAGAGGACAACGCGGCACTGCTGGAGAAAATGACACGGAGCGGCGAAAATACGCGATCCTCACGCAGGCGCTCAACAACGTAGGCTCCGCCCCCCCCCTTCTCCGCTCCGGGCGTGTATGTACAGCCCGATGGGTTGGGAAAAGCAGTTCTTTGGGGGAGAACTATGAGAGGTTACTGGCGGTTAAGAATAAGTATAACCCGGACCGAGTCTTTTACGCGCCGGGCACTGTGGGCAGTGAGAAGAGTGGGATGAGGGGGAGGTTGTGTAGAGTGGGGTTGGTGGGAGGGAGGTCGGGGAGAGATGAACTGTAAATAAAGGGATATCATATATTCCTCAGGGGTAAATTAGGTGGGCTTTGCTGATTTGCACTCTTGGTGTTCCATATCTAGATATATTGTAATTCCGCACCGGAATCCCCGGTAGATACCACTTGCTGCCGTGGAAGTTTGAGTCATGATTAAAGCGTTGTATGTTAGTATCTTCCTGTTCGAATGCATCACGAAGTCGAGGTATGTTGTCTAGGTCGTGAATACCAAGCCCCTGGCATGTAGTATCTTCGCATTGCTCTTATACGAAGCTGAGCTCTACCAATATCGGTGCAAAGACTGAGACTAGGATGGTATTGTACTTTTGCGCGACAGAGACATCACCTTGATATTCTCCCGTAGCTGCAGAGGATTCGTTGCTATGGATGAAGGGGGAACTCTGCGGGTATTAATGTGAGCAATTGTCTGTCAAGGGGAACCGCTAGATGCTGAAGAGACTTTGTGTCTTTCAGACTTGCTTCGGAATAGCTTCTTCTTCATGATCACGTTCCAAATGAATAGTTGGTCCAGTTGTCTGAAGAAAGCAGTGAGAAAGTCGGCTCACTGGACGTTTATGAGTACCTGTCTGGCATACTTTCCGAGGGAGTGGGTATATCTCTCTACTTTGTAATTACAAACCACAACAATCACCATCAACTATTCAAGTGCAAACTGAGAGTCTTCTGCTATTATTTCTTTAGTGGACGATCACGATGAGATGATCTTACTTGTCCACTTTCTACTTTTTATATAAATTCCGGAGCCGCTTGCTCTTTCTCCTCTCCCCTTTCCACCGTGGCCATTCTCCCATACCCAAACAGAACTCCCCATAAACGCACGCAAACACACAAGCTGCTACCTTGACCGCTAACACAAAAGTAAAACCTTCGATTTCTGTATCCAGTCCTTCCTGCCTTCCATAGAGCATTACCGCAAAATCCGCCATGCCCCCTTTTCCTACACAAAAGGTAAGCCGCCTGGCCAAAAGATCCGAGGACTCCATCAATGTCGGCGCCATCATAGGTGCCGTTATCGGGTCTCTCGCGGCCCTCGCCATCATCTGGTGGTGTTGCTTTAACCTAGAGAGCCACAGTAGCGCCCACCATGATCATGACCGCCGGCACCATCGTCGCCATCGTTCTAGAAGACAGCACTCTGCCTATGATGACGCGGGTTCTTTCGATGATGCGGGTGCTTTCGATGACGGAGATGACGCGCCCATTCCGATGCACCCGGCCCCCGCTCACCATAAGAGAAAGCGTGATGATGACCCGGATGAGGGTTGGCGGCATCTGACGACGGGCAAGCGAAGGAGAACAGAATAATCTCTCGAGTTAGTCGCGGGATGATCGCGTGAAGCGTTTGTTGTTTCTCTTTTTTTTCCATTCTGGGATCTCTCGCCAGTTGCGCCTCAAGCACCTCAGCGCGGTGAGCCGATCATATCTCCAGGGGTTTGCGCCTTTGCTTGTAGCGACGCACTTCTCCAAACGCGGTTCATGGCCACCATAGCCCTTACGGCTCTTATACTTGTAGGTCTAGAGCTTCGACTTCCTTGAAAGAGGTAATCCTAATATCAAATCCTCGGCCTAGGTGACCGAGAACATCTGGTAGTCCTGGGCTGATAATGGACCAGGGTAGCATCCGCCGTTATCATTATCCGACTCACCTGGTACTGGGGTAATGCTTTGGATTTGTTCAACTGGAAGCAGGCAGCAGCGGAACTGGTGGTGGAATGAGATCAAGTATTAGCTACTTCTGTTAATGGTCGAGCGTGGCTAGTAGGCGTACATGCTGGCATGAGAAATCGGAGAGTGGTAGTGACCGTGACGCGCATTGAGGACAGAGGTATGGAGAGTATTTGAGTATTCGAATAGCAAGAAGCTGGGGGTATCATTCATTTTCCAAGTGTTCAGTACTGCACTATTTCTGCTCATTATCGTCTTCATCTGAGCTCATAAACTCATCATCCTCGTCAAAACCAGCAAATGCTCTCGTGGGTGGCTTTTTGGCGGAGGCAGCCGCGGGTGGCGTCGAGGGTTTGGAGCCGCTAGAGCTTTCAGCCGCATCTTCCTCTCCATCGCTCTGAGACTGCTCCTCCATACTCTCCGTCGATGTAGATCCATGCGAGGTGCCAAGAAGGTTATCCTTGTAGTTCCCGGCTTTGATGGCAGCGAGAACTGCTCCTCGAGTACGTTCGCCAGCCTCTTCCTTGTCCTCGACCCATTTACCGCTTAACCGGCCCCTGGTGCTGTTCTTGATCTCGTGTTCTTTCTCCTCAGCGGCGTCGACAATCTGCTGCCACCGTTCGCGTCTTTTCTCCTTCTCTTTCTGTTCCATCTCTGGCTTGATGGCTAAGTACTCGGCCAACGCCTTGGCTTCGTTGACTGTCCTCAACCGGCGCCCGTCGAGGTTTCTGCTAGATCCGTTGTCATCGCCTTGATTCTTCTTCTTTTTCGAAGACATGCGCCCACCGGCCGCTCGAAGCTGAGAGCCGAAACCACCCTTGCCACCGCATAGTGGGACTGACAGTCGTAGAGATACAAAGTCATTGCCCGCGTCGCAGATATCTGATATTGGCTGTTGCGATCCGGATTGTATTTGTTTATTTGATATGGTTGTTAGGATGAGCCGCGAGTTTGTATTCGGTAGTCGCTGCTGGATGCTTTCGCGCAGTTCTGAGAGAGTTGTTGTGGGAGGAAGGGGGAAAGAGAGGGTAGGCGGGAGACCCAGTCCCGAGAACGTCGTCACGAAGACGTTGATATGTTTGGAGGCCATAGTGGAAGACTGACAGGATCCCCTTAGCGTGTACTTGATGTAGAGTGATGGCAGCTTGACGAAGGCGAGTGATTGTGTTGTTTGGAGTAGGGAGCATGAAGAAGTGTTCGCGTCGCAACTCTGGTGGCCAACGGGAGGATAGCACTTATCGCCGAAAACATGAAGAAAGCATTGACCAGGTAGGCTGAGCTGGTAGTGGTCTGTGCAGATTTATTGATTGATTGATCACTGATTGAATGAGGGGGTTTAACTCCAGCCACAGCTCCGCAAGCCACAAAGCCACACTTCCAAAATCGCTTCCCACTCAACCCACCATAGGGTTTTTGCGCACAGAAAAAACTGCCCCATCTCCAATTCGATTGATTGATTGTACCCGCCGTCAACTTTTCTATCAACCACGCGAATCATCACCATCCAGCATCTTGTCGCCGCCAGCATAAACCGCCAAGATGCTTATTCCCAAGGCTGACCGCAAGAAGATCCACGAGGTTAGAATTGCCATGCACGATGTCTTTCCAGACCGAACGCTGGCGAGCATGATCGGCTGACCTTGAATTTTACATTTCGCAGTACCTCTTCCGCGAGGGTGTTATGGTCGCGAAGAAGGACTTTAACCTCCCCAAGCACCCCGATGTCGACACCAAGAACCTCTACGTCGTCAAGGCCTGCCAGTCCTTGAACTCTCGCGGCTACGTCAAGACCCAGTTCTCGTGGCAATACTACTACTACACCCTCACCCCCGAGGGTCTCGACTACCTCCGTGAATGGCTCCACCTCCCCGCCGAAATCGTTCCCGCTACACACATCAAGCAGCAGCGATCCCACGCTCCTCCCCGAGGCATGATGGGCGAGGGTGAGCGCGAGCGCAGACCGTTCGGTCGTGGCCGAGGCGGTGACCGTGGCGACCGTGGTGACCGTGAGGGTGGTTACCGAAGACGTGATGCTGGTGAAGGCAAGGAGGGTGGTGCCCCTGGCGAATTCAACCCACAATTGTGAGTCAATATCACTTGGAAGAGCATTATTGGGAATACTCATTGCTAATACTGTTGCACAGCCGTGGTGGATTCGGCCGTGGCCGTGGCGCTCCTCCCTCGTAAGGGGAACATGCTCTTTTCTCTGAAAATTCCTTCGAGCATATGACTGCCGGCATGGACGTGTACTCTAGGGAATGGAGCACCTGCATAGTCGCGCATCTGCTGGCGTGATAGATACTCGCGGGGGCAAAACTCGGATGCACGGGTGGGAGTTATTAGGAGGCCCAAAGCTCGGAAACCATCTATACGAATAGGGTCATGCTTTTGTCATTGAGGAACCAACCAATTTCTATGAAACTTGATGAACTCGTGAACCCCAGAACTGCTTTGCAACTTGGCGGAATTCTGTCAGACGACTGGACGTGATCATTATCTGTTCTTGACAGACCATTTGAAGCTGTGTCTTCCTATGCAAATACCACAATCCGCGCTGTTTGTGGAGGATGTTTGACCATTGGTTGCTGCATCCTGGGGGAGGTTCAGGGTGTAGTTCACATACATGCATCTCTTTTTCACTGGACGGCTTTACTCGTTTTGAAAGATGGAAGCAGAATCACGTGACGTGGGTCGATTCCTAGTATGATCTCGTTTTGGTCTAGATCTAAAAGCCAAACCTCATCCATCTGCTGCAGCACATGACTTCGGGAAGCTTCCCTTCCTTATTACCTAAGATGTTTCCATCCGTACCCCGTCCGTACTCGGAAGACAATATTTCGCCTGGCGAATGGCCGATGAGCGCTTATATGATTCCGCCAAGCGATTCTCGTTATCCCACCTGCACCCATGAAATGGGACGGACTGCGCCGTTCTATTTTATACGAGGCGAAGCCTTTGGTTTCTACCTGGGCAACTAATCGGGAATCGGCGGGCACGACCTCTTGCTGCTAGCTACCATCCATCTTTCACGTTGTGGACTTACAGCTGATTGTCATTTCCTTATCGACCTAGGTCATAACCTTGGAAGCCAACTACGCTACATACCAAGCCTGTCGTCTTGGATGACTAGATTGGATATATGGCTGCTATGTTGCACATTCAGATATATCCGACACAGACATAAATCCCACGCCATGGGAGCTCATGATGCGCCGCGCTGCAGCTGACGGTAGACCTCGGCTTTCCATCGGAGTCACAAATACGAAGTACGGTACCTACTTATGTACCCAGGTATCCTACACTCAAGCCTGCACATGTGGTAATCAGCGCATCTTATCGTCTCAAACACACACACAACTCATCGTCGCATCGTCGAAAACCTCTTCTTTTGAAGCCCAACAAATTTGATTTCCATCTCAACACTAATGAGTGGAGTTAAGTAACACCGCGAACTATTTCTACCAATAGTTCACCGAGAGGTTGTGAATAATCAATCACCTCACTACCTAGGTAGGCATCCCGCCGTGTATCGCCAAGTTGTACGGCAGCATCCGATTTTGCAACCCAAAGTCCCATTCGCTGGCTTGTGCCATGGCCATGGTGGTGCGGTGAGGCTAGGCAAGATGACGTCGGTTGCAGAAATCCCTGAATACCGCAGTGTCAAGTATGCGCACTCGTCTAGCCCTCACACGACGCAAGACAGGCAGTTTTTAATGTGACGAAGGTACTATTGATGTGGAGACTCCCACATTCTCATGTCATGCTGGGACTGATATCGTCTCTCCAGACGCTCCTAGTGGGGGTACATGTACATTGCCAGACAGCCATTCAGCCAGGCACGGTTCTAGCTCTTCGACAAGCATGTGGGCGTGTCAAGTAGAATGGAGGGTGGTCTCCTGCGAGGTGAACGCATTCATTCCATCCCCCATCGATTCCATCGGCTCCACAGCGGGGTTTTGACCGTACTGCCCCTCCTTTCATGCTCTCTCAGATGCCTTCCCCACGCGTTGGCTGCACCCATTGCCTCATCGTGGGCAGATGGGGAGTGCCAGTCGTATCGTGCTGAAGACTTCCGACTTATTAGCTCAAGATTCCTCCCCCCTCAAGGCTCTTTCCAGATCCTACCTAGATACCTAGATCCCCTTCTCTTGCCTATATATAGTCCTAAATCTCGCCGCTTGGTCCTCCGTCCCAACTTTACTCCATCAGCATCATAATTCCCACGCAGTTATTAGTATTAAGCTTTGAGTTACCACTATCACAACCAGACTACCATTTCTTCATACACACTATATTACAATGGCGGACCTCCCACAGACTATGAAGGCTCTCAGGTAAGTAGTTACCTCCTCTTTCATTGGCATGTTATGGGCTGAACACCCGAGCTCTTCAGTATCATCCTTGAACTGTAAAGCCAGTCAGCTACTAACCATCCACTCCCCGCAGATATGAGAAGCCAGAGGACTGGTCGATTGTCGATGTCCCCCTACCGAAACTCCGATCTGGTGATGTCTTGATCAAAGTCAAGGTAGATCTCCTCTATTTCCCCCTCAATGTTATCGGTAGTAATAACGAGACATTTGCAGGCGTGCGGTGTATGTGGTACCGATTTGCACATTCATGAGGGAGAGTTCATCGCTACCTTCCCTCTTATCCCCGGCCACGAAACCATCGGCGAGGTTGTCGGTAAGATGACACCAAAGCACGCATAGGAGCTCTTGGCGCTGACTTAGGTTGTTAGCATTTGCCGATGATGTGAAAGGCTTCTCAGTTGGCGACCGAGTCGCCGCCGACAACTCTGAGCTATGCGGTCACTGTTTCTACTGCAGACGCGGTGACGAATTGCTCTGTGAGGATTTCAAGGCCCATGGTGTCTCGGGCCTAGATGGTGGTTTCGCTGAATACGTGGGTTTTCCAACCACAAGTCCAGATTTTCAAACTAATGGCTTCCATTCAAGTGCTCTTTCACACAAGGCCGCCTGTTCAAGATCAAGAACATAAACGACGTCGACGCCACCCTCATCGAGCCCGCTTCGTGTGCGATGCACGGATTGGAGAAGATCGCACCCAAAGCCGGCTCTCACGCACTCCTGATAGGAGCCGGTCCAACCGGTCTGATGATGGCGCAATTCCTCAAGCTCGCTGGTGTGTCGCAACTCACTATCGCCGCTCCTGAAGGTTCCAAGATGGAGTTGGCCAAGAGCCTTGATGCTGCAGACACTTATGTGCCTCTTTCACGATCGAACTCTGCTCCACAATGGGAGCAGCTAAAGAAGGACAACCCATACGGCTTCGACATCGGTACGTGACAATGGGCCTCGGGATGTGATCAATTGCTAATCTCAAGCACAGTCGTCGAGGCCAGCGGTAGCTCCAAGGTACTGGAGGATGCTATTAACTACGTCCGCCGTGGAGGCAAGCTCGTCTGCTACGGTGTCTACCCCAGCTCGGCCCGCGTGTCATGGCCCCCATCCAAGATCTTCGGCGACGGTACGTATCAAGACTTCATCAAAGTAAAGGAACATACTGACAAGAATCTCAGAAATCACCATCATCGGTTCCTTCTCCGAGACCTACATGTTCCCGGCCACGGTCGACTACCTCGACAGCGGCAAGGTCAAGACCAAGGGCATCGTCAACAAGGTCTTCAAGCTGGAGCAGTGGGGCGAGGCGCTCGAGAGCATCCGCAACAAGAGTGCTATCAAGGCCACCATCGTCTTCGACTGACTGCCGCCAGTCAAGGCGAATATCTAAAAGTATCTTATCTCATCTTCTAAGCGAACTTATAAAGATATGTGGTTGGAGTACACCTAAGCATAACATAACATGGTTCGATACAATTCAGGGATATAATTATAGGAATTGGATACGAGTACTATTGTAGGTAGAAGAAGAAGTCAGGTAGGTAGATTTACCTATAGACAGATAAATATATCCAAGAATCGACGAACCAACCTGACGTCTAAATAAGAATTGTCGTGTCAACGTACTAGGATCTACCGCCTCCTACCGTATAGTATGTACCCCATTCAAACCTTAGATATGGGGAAGCGGCAACATGCAAGTCACGACGCCTCGTAGGCTAACGACAGCCAATGGAAACCTACCACTCTTCCCGAAACGGGAAGAATCTAGATCTGACTGAGATCGCTGTCTCGTAATACGAAAGGAGAATTTTTTCCCCAGTTGAGTGGGCGCAGAGCATGGTGTGGTGGTGGTGGTGATGGTCCGGGTTCTTGGGTAAGTAACCCCCGCCCCCTTTTTTCCCCACGGGGAGGACCTTGATGGCCGCCAGGTCGGTCGGTCGGTTGGTGTGAACCACTTTATTCTCGCGCCGCTGGCCCCCCCTCGGACCGGTAGAGATGAGATTTGGTGTGTAGAGAGAGAGAGAGAGCGGAAGAAGAAGAAGGAGAAGAGATAGGTGGGTAGATGGTGGATCAATATGGTCAAAGTAAGGTGAGGTGAGGTACCTCGGCGTTGATATATACTGTAGCTAGACTATGTAGGTTAGGTTAAGTTAGTCTACTACTGATTCACAGGGCTCTCTTCTCAGGAGAGATACTCTAGTTAGTCTAAGGGTGGATGGACTTGAATATATATCATCATCGTCTTGTGTGGGCGGAAAGTTGAAATTCAAGCGCTTGTTGATTTTCTGTCGTGATAGCATACATAGACACGTACGTACATCCTATGACTCTCGTGGTTATTCTCGTTCGGTATGGTAAAAAGAAAAGGCAAAGCGTGATATGAGCCATGTCTCATGTCCTCCCTTGCCTTGCCTTGCCTTATCTTTTTTTTAAAGTAGGCTCATTCCATACAAGTAGCTTGTATGTATCAGTTCATTCACATCCTCCAGAACTTACTCCTCAGCATGAACGACTTAGCCGGCCGCTTCTCGTCCTCTTCCTCGTCCTTCTTCTCGTCCATGAAATCCCGGGAATCATTGTCGAACTCGAGGCCCAGGGCCTTGTGTATCTTCTTCGTATCCGAGAGGGGCACGTCGATCCCCTTGATCGTCTCGTCACACCAGCCCGCGCCCGCGCACCGCTTGCCTACCAGCCTCGCCGGCCCCCGGCCCATGACGACGCTCGTGTCCACGCGCCCCTGGAGCGTCGACTCGAAATGGTTGATGCGTATGTGGAGGATCCCCTTCAGCTCCGCGAATACCTGGCCCTCGCCGTTCTGGATCTCGAAGCTGCACATCCCGAAGCAGATCTCCATCGGGCTCGGATTCCGGACGTGGATCTTGACCGATATGCTCGGAGGCTGCGGCGGCTCGGTTGTCATCGCCGTCGTAGTAGTCGGCGTCGTCACCATGCTCGCGGATACCACGCTAACGTGCGGACCGGCCATGCCCGTTATCGGCACGTCCTTCTCGTAGCATATCGACCTCGGCATGACGCCGGGCGCCTTGACCTGAACGACGGTGTGGCCGTTCCGGAGCGACAGGGTCGCGGCGTCCGAGGTGATGACGGCCTCGACGAAGGCCCGCAGCGCCGCCACGTCCATGATCTCGACGAGCTGGTTGGTGATGACGATCTCGGCACCCTGCCTGCCGTCTACCTTGATCTCCGGCAGCCGGACCTTGCCGAAGCGACCCCGCGGACCGCAGAGGTCGACGTCCATGGGCGCGATCTTCGCGCTGACGGCACCGGTCCTGGTCACGCGGGCCTCTATGGAGACGTGGAAGGAACTGTGTATTCCTGGTTAGCAAGACTAGAGGGGGGAGGAATAGAGAAGTTTTGAACTCGGATCGGACTTGCTCTTCGGTGACATTGCCGATTCGGATCAGGAGGATGGCGAGCCTGCTATATTGCAGCAGGGCGTCGACCGCTTTCTGCACGAGGAAATCCATCTGTTGGGTGTGCTGCTGCACGAGGCCTTGGAAACTGAAATCCATTTCTAGTCCAGGACCGCGCCGCTTGCATGGTCTTGTAACAGGTTATTTATATATGGGATCCAGTGAGTGTCGACTGTGTAATGAGCAGCTGAGGGGTATTGTCGAGTCGAAATGAATGGTGCTACGTGCATGGGATGACGATGACAGACAGGGGAGAGAGTCCTGAGTTTCGTCAATCACTTCGAGGTCGCTGGAGACATCTCAGGAACAACTCAATAGGATTTTTGATCGGGTTGAAATATTTGGGAGATATCGGATCTCATCTGACTTTTCGTCCAAGCTCCTGCGGTAGCGGCGGGGGGGGGACTGATGTTAATTCTGCCCGCTGTTTGGTCACAAAATGGAATGGAATGGAACAAGTCATCTGATGTCAGTATTACCTGTTGATAACCCGAGTCACGCAATCTTAATCTTTGTGAGTCATGGTGCGCTTGGGATCAAATGTTGCCATCCAGCGTGAGTGCTGCTTTCCGTCTCAAGTGCCTCAGGGGGGTTCGACGAATGATCAGCCGCCCCAGTGCAGCCTTGGAGATTGGTTGGGAAGGAGTGTGCTTCGAATTTCATTGTTCAGGGTAAGTGCCTACCTAGGAAGGTACCTACATAACATTTCATTTATCTTGACAGGATGAAATGATGCATCAGGGCTTCCAGAAAATCTTGAACTAATGCATATGCCTTATGACGCGCCACCAGGACTAAATGCGAAAAAGGTCCCCCCTATTATTACATATAACCCCCCACAGTAGCTATATACAGTTGTATCTATTATAGCTACCACTTTTAATACGGGGAGGAGTGGTCGCTTTTATCTTGTCTTTTTCATTGCCGCCTCACGCTCAACAATCCTCTTAATCTCCCCGATCCTCATTGCGCCGTACAACAGGACATCATTAAGCCACTCCCCGAGCGTATGCGTCCAGTGGACGATCGACGCGGTACCCCCAGACCAGTACCAATCCGGCCTCCCCACCCAGCCACGTAGGAAAGGCAAAGCCGCCGGGCATTCGGGCCTCAGCGACGCACTTACGAAATCCCTGGCGAACCGCTCCGTCGGCTGGCTCGCCGGGTGTGCCTGGCTGAAGTCGAGGCGCCACTCGAAGATGTCCCGGGCGGGCTGGTAGATGCTCTCTTCGGGCAGGACGCGCGTTCCGTGGGACGAGATGTTGCTCTGGACGACGCCGGACATGGCACACATGACGCGGACGCCGAAGGGAAGCAGCTCGAGACGCAGGGCGCGCGAGTAGCTGACGACGGCGCCCTTGGACGCGGCGTAGGCCGAGGCGAAGGCGTAGGCCGACACGGCGGACGCCGAGGCGCTGTTGATGATGAGGCCCCGCGCGGGGATCAGCAGGTCAATGAAGCCCTTGACCATGGCCATGGTGCCGAAGACGTTGGACTGGAACGTCTCGATGACGTCGGGGATGTCGAGGTCGGTGGCTGGAAACGTATGGACGCGGCCGCTTGGAGGGGTGGAGGTGCATTAGCCAACGGGACCTCCGGATATGAATGAAATCATGAACCGGGCTCGAGGCCCATCGTCCCGGAGACGACGGCACTTACGCGTTGTTAACGAGTATGTCAAGTTTGCCACCAGTAAGTTTAGCGACCTCGTCATGGCATGCTTTGATGCTGACCTCATTGGTGACATCAAGGCCCATGGTAGTGATACCGTCCGTGTTGGCCAGGGGCTCGAGGACCTCGGGCCGGCGAGCGGTTGCTATCACAAAGAGACCACGACGATGGTACTCAAGGCAAAGGGCGTGACCAATACCTCCTGGTGTGCACCTGGTGTTGCACATGTCAGGCTTGAAGCCGCGGTTATGTGGGGGGTAATGCGACAAACCCTGTGATCAAAACCGACTTTTTGGCTTCGCGGTTCATTTCTGCCACTTTCAGTATAGAGAAACTTACAGGTCAGCCGGCCATTACGCAGTTCTTTGATAGATGTAAAGGTCACGTACCTGACTGATTCATATTTTGATTTGGCGTGAAGGAGGCGAGCAAAGTCGGGTGAGCGAAAGGGTAGGAAGTGAATCTAGTGTGACTGGCATTGAAATCTGACTACCCGTCGTTTTGGCCCCCAATAACTACCAATACGCGGGAGCCTTTTATCGACAGCTTGCATGTTATTAAGAATCAAAATGATGATATATCATCCACATATATTACTGCGAGGAGTATTCTATACAAGCATAAATACGCTGCCTTATCGCTTTTTAACCTATTAAAACATTGCTTATACTTATGTAGTTATATTACTCGGTCTTGAATTAGAAAATCGGCAACAAGTCTCACAAAGTCAGGCCTGTTTTACACCCCCTTGCATTCTCTTCGCCCAAGTTATATCACAACACCAACTTCCCTTACTGGCCACCCCACTGCGCCTCGCACCAGTTCCAAAATCGAGCCCCGTGTCCCACCCCTCCTTCCACATCAGTAGAATCAGCCTTGACGATGTCCTGCCGTTTGAGCTCGTTGTCAGAGCGTAGCCTGCCCCAGGGGTAAACATACCCTCCCGTGTCCCGCATCGTGATATCGGGCGAGAGACCAGCGAACAGCTCGGTGTAGGCGCCAAACTTCGGCTCGTAGAGCAGCCTGTTCATAAAAAACATGATGTACCGCGGCGTGTTCTCGAAACTGCCCGCCTTCAGGTTCCCGGGGTTGAGGATGATGCTGACGATGCCGTCCCGCTCGTGCCGCCGGGCGAACTCGCGACCGAGCAGCCAGCAGCCCGCCTTGGATACGGCATAGTTCTTGATGCGGTCCTCTATCCCGCGGTCGAGCAGATCGAAATTGACGCCATTGGGTACCGAGGCCGAGTCCACCAGCCCGCTCGCGAGCCATAGAACGCGGGTCTGCCCCCTCCCAGGCACAGGCTCAGTCGCGGCCGCGGCTGCTTTCAGCTGCGGTAGCAGGAGCTGTGTGAAGAGGAGGGTCGCGATGCAGTTGACCCCAATAAGGGGTTCGAACCCTTGCGCAGTCCGCTCGCCGTAGGCCACCCGATAGGCGCCGAGTCCTGCGTTGTTCCAGAGGACATCTAACCTGGACTCGTGCTGCGAGAATCGCCTGGCAGCCTCCCGCACGGATTCGAGATCGTTCAGATCCAACTGCAAAAATACGAGCTGGCCAACAACTACCGGCCCGTCCTTCCGCTACCTGCAACCCCGGCCATTATCGACGCGATGGCGGCGTCTGCTTTCTCCTGAAAAGTGAAACGGGATATTAGATTACAAAACCGTCGGTAAACGCGTAGGATAAAAAATGAATGCGAATAGTTACCTTGGACCTGGAAGCCATGTAGACCTTCGCCCCTGACTTGACGAGCATCTTGCACAGCTCGTACCCGATCCCGGCATTGCCTCCGGTTACCAGGAACACCCTACCAGCCTGCGAGCCGGCGGGTACATGCTTATCGGTAAACTTGGGTCGCGGGGGCCAGGTTTGAGTGACGAAGTTGGTAAAGTTGGAGAAAGGCATGGTAGGGTTTGAAGGAGTAGAGCGAGGATACACGAGTTCTTCTCATCTGGCGCGTAAGGTGAGAGAGATGGGCATCGCCCGGGGCCGACATTTGGTGAAGTATTCATGTGCGTTTGTGGTACCAGAATGGCGGGATGCCGAGACGAGCTACAGGTGCACCCTGGATACCGTCCCATTCAGCTGGGATTCAGCATATGCGATGCTTGAGGAAAATTGGTTGCCATTGGCAGGTCGCATTGGTTGGACGCAGCATTCCCCTCCTCAGAGGACCAACCACAGATCCCATAGAGTCACCCTAGATACAATCCGTATGATGTCGACAGAACATGCACGGTATTCGAGTAGTATCATCCCTGGCTAGTACCTGTGGCTGGATTCAAGTAACTGGTATGTACGGGGGCAGTTTCTCGTGTGCTATTTATTGTACCCATCCAGCCTCTTGTCTAATCGGATATTCTGAGCCATTCATCAGGAATTGACCTTTTCCTTGAGGTCCGGTCCAGCCATACCCTTTCCGATCCTCTTGCTCAGATCGCGAAAGGACTGTCGCCCGAAAATCCGGGACCCCAATATCTGAGCTTGCTCGAGCGAGGGTCTGATTCAATCAGGACACCGTTCGAAATAGCTGGATCTCTCTTCTCAACTGGTAGCCAGCTAGATATGCATGCGCCGACTTTGGACCAAAAGCTAAAGTTCTCGGACCTTGCCCCGGGAAAGACGACCTGGTTACCGATCTGATGATTTTTGAGCCGAGGATATTATATCACAATAGCCATAGAGGCCATCTAACAGACCACGAAGGTTATTACAGTCTGGGAAGATGATAAGGCACCGTCACGATACCGGTATAGGCTTCGAGACGTCAAGTTTCTCCGCGGCATGGTTTTGGGGGAAGGCGTCGGTACCTAGTACCCGCTGACTCTAGCACCGTTGGGAAATCAGACAGGCAACCTGCGACGTGAATATGGGTTCTCGCGTGAGGTACTCCTCAGATGGAATCTCTTGCGAGAATTGCTTCGGTCAAGTGTGTATCGAGAGTGATCATCAGAACCCGCCTCCGGAAAGGGAATTGTGGCCTCCCCCTCGACCTCCCTGCGTCGGCGTCGCTGTGGTACAAGGTAATGATGGACTCGGGACACACTTTAACCCAAGCTTCGGAAAGCATATGATGATGGAAAACAGCATGGGGAAACGTCAAAGTCGGTCAATCGTATCGTTGGACGAGCCCGTTTCACTGTACGGCCAGTCTTCCAGTAGCTCTCGACGCCTGCTTTCATAACGGGGCGCCCGCAGTATGGAAGGGCGAGCTTCCGCCCCCTGGGACTGTGCTCATTCCCACTATGCTCGGAGGTCTTGTCGTTAAAGCGCGGGGGCAGCTTCCGACGGAGGCTGTGGCGGCCACATCCGCGCATTTTCAAGGCATTGGCAACACCGAGAAACCCTGAAATTATGCCACGGACTGCTCTCTCTACGAACCAGATAGTGGTGCTTCGTCATTGAGGTTTTGCGGGCTCAGCACGGGGTTGGGCGAGACGAGGGAGGAAAAGGGGCGGCCATACACTCTATCCACAGTGTCGTGGAAGCCGGACATTGATGCTGTGCTGTCCGGTCCCGACTCTCGAGGTCGCGGAGCTTCATTCGGATGGCAACACTTCTCACAGCCACTGGGCTTATAACAACACCGGGCGGTGATCATATTCTAGCATCAAGTACAGATTCTACACAACGAATGCTAAAATGCTTGCCGCACCCGCGATGATCTCTCTGTGTCTCAGAAGCTGGGAGTCTGCTCCGACACCGGTGAGAGGTTCCTCCGTGTCACCCACGTGACGCTATTCCCCAGCATGTACCGCGATTCAGCAGATTTCACGACGGGACCGACCCCTGGAAGGCTTGCATGTCCGGACTCTTCCGCTCAATTCATGCCGAGGAGCGATTGAGCCTGGTAAGTCTTGGCTTGGAAGATGCCGACAGCTATGCGAACATCTCTGCAGTTCACTTCGCGTTGGATAGTCTCTCTCAGCGCGAAGCTGGCGGGCATGTAAAGTATTCGCTGCAGTGCGCCTCGGCGTGGGGCGTATGGGTAACGTCGAATCTGTGTACTGGAGAGAGGTCTCGATCCAACCCACGGCGCTGCAAGGACGGCTTTATCGAGGTAGAGGCCTACGCAGCGGGTCTCAATTACAAGGATGTCATGATCGCCATGGGGATCGTGCCCAGCGACGAGCATATGCTAGGCGGCGAGGCTGCTGGCGTGGTGACGAGATCGAACGCGGCTGGCGTCGAAATAGGGCAGCGGGTCATCGTGTATGGCAGAAGATGCAAGGCGAATCGAGTACACGCGAGGCCGGGCCGACTTCACCGGATTCCGAATTGGATGACGTTTGAGGAAGTCGCGAGCATCTCCATTGCGTATATGACGGCCATGTGCGGGCTGTTCGAACTTGCGGGTGTCGAGCAGGGGAAGACTGTTCTCATCCACTCGGCAGCCGGAGGTTGTCGGGATTGCCTCGATTCAGGTAGCCAGGTATTATGGTATGGCACCTTTGGTTGCGAGCCGGTGGGCGGGCTTCAAGCTGACACTGTCGTCGTCTTCCAGATCTTCGTGAACGTCAGCAACGAGGAGACGAGACGCTTCTTGCAGTCAACTTTTAGCATCCACGGGACCCGGGTATTCAACAGCCGCAACGCGGAATTTGCACCACAAAATCCTACGACTGACCGGCCGTCGCGGGGCGGATATCGTGCTCAACTCGCTGACGGGAGACATGCTTCACGACTCCTTGCGAATCATCACTGGCGGGAGCACAATAGTCAAGATAGGAAAGAAGGACATCCTTGACCGTAACCGCCTTCCAATGGAGCCTTCCGGTAGGACTTCGTACGCTCTACTCCCAGTGCGCGTGAATTAATAAATGGGAAGATAGCGTTGACCCAAAACAAAGCAGTATCAATATATCAGTAGGTTCTCTTGCATGTTCTGGCTAAAGTGAGGTAGGTATTCTGCTGATGACTTCATGTCGGTCTCTACCTAGATGTACATTAGGTAGCTCCCAAACAACATTGGACAACTGGCGCACCCTCTCCCTAGAGATTTAATGCACACCAATCGCTAGAAAAGCTCTGGTCGAGACAGATAATACTTTGAACTGCGCTGTTCCTTACCACGTCCTAGGCTGCGTACCTAGGGAGCAATAAGAATTATTATTTCGAGCTTAGCCCCGCTAAAGCTTAATTTTAATATCGTGTTTTTTTTAGTATTTCCCACCTATTTTAATATAGCTTTTTTAACTTTACCGCTTTTTTTTCAAAAAAAAAAAAATAATAATAAATTAAAAAATTAGTAATATTTTTTTTATTTTTTATATTATTAAATTTTTTTTTAATAATATTTATTTTTTATTTATTTTTTATTTAATTTTAATAAAATTATAAATATTCGTTAATCGTTAAAAAGCGGCCTTAATAATAGCAATTTTATTATTATTTTTAAAAAATACTTCGATTATTTATACGATTTTTTTTATAAATATAAATTTAAAATTATAGAAACAAATAACTTTAATTTTATTAATAATAAATTTATTAAAATTATTTTTATATATAATAAAAATTATAAATCGAAGTTTAAATTAAACCTTAATAAAATAACGTTTATTTAAAAGCTCGATTACTTTTAAAAAAAAGCAATTATTATTTTAAAAATTAATAATTATCGCTAAATTATTTAATTAAATAAAAATAAAAATAATAACATTATTTTTTATAATTATAAAAAAACCCTTAATTTTTTTACCCACGCTTTTTATCGTAAAATTAATCGTAAAAAGCTTAATAAAATTATTAGCGTTATATTATAATTTATATTAATCGCGTTTATTTAAATCCTTTAAACTTTTATAAATAAAATAAAAATAGCACTTTTCGATTTTAAAATATTTATAACGCTTAAACGACGTTTTATTATTAAAAAAAATAAAATTTTATAAATATTTAAATATTTATATATTTATTTCGAAAGAAAAAGTTATAAACACTTTATAAAATAAATAAATAATAATTATAATTAGCTAAAAGTTATTATTTAAATTTATTTTTATTATAAAAAATAATAATAATAGCATTTTTATATTATAAGTTATAATAATACGTATAAAATTAATTAATATTATATGCTTTTTTTTAACGTTATAAATTATACGTTATTTAAAATTAATTTTAATATATATTTTAATTTAATCTTTAATAAAATATAAAAATAATTTAATTAGCTTTTTTAATTTATTAATAATTTTAAATAATAAATTAACGCGTAATTATTTAATATTATTATCTTTAATTTTAATTAATAATTATATAACGTAATAAAAAACCAATTTTTTTTATTATAAATATTATTATGCTTTTTTATTTTAATAAAAATATAATATTTTACGCACGCTAAAAATAATGTAAAAACCTTATAATTCTTATTTATTTATAAAATATTAATATTAAAGCTAATATATAAAAAAAATTATTATTATAAATTTAAATACCTTTTTTAATAAATTTATATATAATAATAATATTAATAATTATTAAATAATTAATTATATAAGCTATTTTAAACACTTTAATTTTAAAAAAACTTTATATATATATATATAACCACACTATTATAACCTTAAATTAAATATAAAAAAATATATATATATAATTAATTATTTAATAATTAAAAGTTTTATTGGTTTTTATAAAGCTATTATTATTAATTAATAATTTATTAAATTATTATTATTTTAATTAATCGTATTAAATAAATTTAAATATATTTACTAATAAAAATAGCAAATTTATTTACGTTACTTTTATTTTAAATGCTTTAATTTAAAATATCGATTTAATTATAAGTTTATAGCGTTTTTTAAAATTTAATTTAAGGCTATAATATCGATTTTAAGCTTACACGCTATAATTTTAATGGTAAATTACGAATATTTTTATTTTATCGTTAGTTATATATATATAAAATTATAATAAATTCATTTAAAAAATTAATATAAAGTTAAATAATTATATTTATAACTTTTTTATATAATTATTTAACTTTAAATAAACGTTATTAACGAATAATTAACGTTAATATTTAAATTTTTATAAAATTTTATTTATTAATTATAAATTTTTTTTTATCTTTTTAATTAAGCTTTAAACCTTAAGTTATCTTTTAATTTATTTTAATTAAGCTATAATTATATAAAGTTAAAATCGATATATATATTTTAAACTAAAATTTAAAGAACGCTATTTATAGCTATCGATATTTTAAGTTAAAAAATTTAAAATAATGTTACCCTTAAAAATTAAAAGCAATTTTATAAAAAATTAGAAATAAAAGTTTAATTATATAAAAACGTTTTAATATAAAATTATATTATAAAACGATAATAATAATCGAACGAATTAATTTATTTAAATATAAATAATTATAAAATTAATAAAAAATTATAAATTAAATAATATAAAAAATTAATAGCTAAAAAACGCATTTATATCGAATAAATTAAAAAAAAAAATAGCTAAACCTTTATTTTAAATATTTAAATAATTATTAAATTAGCTTTTATTTTAAAATCGAAAGCTATAAATGTTATTTATTTATTAAAAAAAAAAGGAAAACTTTAAAATCGATATTATTATTTAAAAAAGCGAGAAATAAAAATATTAATAAATTATAATAATTTAATAAAAGATTAAAAATTAAATATAAAAAACCGTTATTTTTATAAAAAAAATAACGGAATAAAATTATATTATATTTTATTTAATTAATATAATTATTTAAAAATATTTAAAAATATTTATAAAAAAGGGGCAAAATTAAAAGCTTTAAATAAATATAAAATAATGCTTAAAAATTTAGCGAAAACTTTTTTAAAAAAGCTAAAAAATTAATTATTAAAATAAAAGATAATTATATTTTAAGGTCGAAAATATAATATTTTTAAAGTAGCTTATATTAATTATTAAATAAAAAACCTATTTTATAATCTTTTAAATTAATTAAATAGCTAAAAAACGATTTATAAAATATTTAACGATTTTTATATTTATTAAAATAACCTTTATTATATTAAAATTATTATTAAATTTTTTAATAAATTTAAAATAAGCTATTAAATAAAAATTATATAAAATATTAAAACTAATTTTATAGTTTTTTAAGGTAAAAATATTAATATTAATAAAAAAAAAAAAAAAAAAAAAGAAACTTAAAAAAAAGGTAAAAAAAAAAGCTTAAAAAACGATATAATAATAAAAATAAAAGTTATATATAAAAAAATAATTATAAATATAATCGTTTATATAAATTAAAATTTATATAAAAAAAACGATATTTTTTTAAAAAAAATAAAAAGATAATTAATAATAATAAAGATTTTAAAAAAAGTTATAAATTATTAAAATATTAACTTATATTTTTAAAAAAGGCTTTTAAAAAATAGTTTATTAATAAATATAAAATAAAATAAATAAAAATAAGGTTAAAAAAAAGTAATATATTAAAAAATAAAATCGAGAGAATAAAAAAGGGTAAAAAAAAAGATTAATTATATAAAACCCTTAAATTAATAAAAAAAAAGCGCTATTTATTTTTTGCGTTTAAAATAAAAAACAAGCTTAAAAATAAAATATTTATTAATTATTTTTTAAAATATTCGGCTTTTTTAAATTTAAAAGCTATTTTATATATTTTTAATTTAATTAAACGATTTTTTCACGTTTAAAAGGCCCGTTTAAAAAAATATATATATATTAATAATATATAAATATTAATTTTTACGTAAAAAAATATAAAAATATAAATAAAATCCTTTAATAAAACCCGTATTTTACGTTTATATAATATAATATAATATTTTAATTTTATTATAAACTTAATTTTTATTAAAATATTACGAACTTAAAATTATTAATAAAATAATAAATCATTAAATAATAAGCTAATAAATAAATAAAAAATTTTTTTCGCAAAAATTAAAAAGAAAATAAATTAATTTATATTTAAAAACTATTTAAAAAATTATATTATAATATTATTATAAATAGCTTTTATAATTATAAAAAAAATATAATATATAAATAAAAAAACGGTTAAATAAGGTAATAATAAATATATAACATTAAAAAATAAGGTATATAAAGCTAAAATATATAGTAAAACTTTAAAATAAAATTAAAAATATTAAAATAATTTAGCTTATAAATATATAAATATAAAATTTATATTATAAATAAGCTTTTATATTAAAAAAATAAATAAATAAAAGTTATTATAATAAAAATTAAAAAAAAACTTATTATTAATTTTTTTTAATTATAAAAAAAACGTTAAAGGTTTTAAATACGTTATATTTTTTATAAATTATTATTTTAATTATATTTCATTTATTTATTTCATAATTAAAAAAATTTGCTATTTAAAAGCTAATTTAAAATAAATATTAAAAATGCTAAAAATTTAATATAATATAAAAATAATTACCTTAAAAATAAATAATAAAATATATATTAATAAATAATTAAAAAATTAGCTTAAAAATAACCTGATTTTAAAATTTAAGCCTTTTATAATATATATATAATAATAAAATAACGCTATAAAACGCTTAAAAAATATTATTAAAATAAAAGTTAAAATTATAAAAATAAATATTAAATTATTAAACTTTTTATAAATAATTATTTAAATAATAATTATATATTTATATAATAAATTATTATAATAAGAATAAAATTAAAAAACCTTTTATAAGGTTTTTTTTAAGTTAATTATAAAATAAAATAATATATTAAATATAAAAAAAAGCTACGTTTATTATATTTTAAAATATATAATTATAAAATTTATTTTATAATTAATAAAACATTAAAAATTTATATAAATTAAAAAAATTATAATTAAAAATTTAAATAAATTATTTTATTAATTATAATTTATTAAACATTCATTTAATTTAAAACCCTAAATTAAATAAAATATAATAAATAAAAAACGTGATTTTTAATAAAATCGCTTTTTTTATAAAAAATATAAAGGCCTTATTAAATAATTTATAAAAAGTTATAAATAGAAAAATAAAAAAGTTTATTAAAAAACATTTATTTATTAATATTAAAATATAAAAAAACCTTAAAATAATTAAAACGTTATAATTAATAAAAAATAATAAGCTTTCTTTATTTAAATTATTTAAAAAATTAGATAATATATTATAAATTTAATAAAATAAAAAAATATTTTTATAATTAATAATAAAAATATTATTAAAAAAAAAGCTAGAATTATTAAAAAAAAAGCTAATTATTTTTATATAATAATAATTTTTAAACTTTTTTTATTACTAAAAAATACGCTATTACTTTTTATAATATTATTAATAATAAATTTAAATGATATTTTTTTTAAAAAAAAGACTAATAATATTATTAATTATTTAATAAAAAAGCAATTTTATTAAGTAAAAAAAAAACCATTTTTAAAATTATAAAAAAATGTTTTTATAAAATAAAATCTATTAATTAAAAAAAAAAAATATTAACTTTTTAATTATATATAAATATATATATATATAAATTTAATAAATATAAAAGATTTAAAAAATATGAAGTTTATTTTATAATATAAAAAAATTAATAAAATAAATTAATATATAAAAATATATATATTTTAATATTAGTAAAAAAATCCTTTAAAGTTTTAATAACGATAATAACTCGATTTAATTTAAAAATAATATATTATAATATTATTAACGCGTTTATATATATTAAATTACCTTATAAAATTTATATAAAAATACCTTAAAAATATTAAAAAAAAGATATAATTTTTTTATTATATAAAATATTATATAATTTATAAAAATCACCTTTTTTATAATAAAAAAACTTTATAAAAACGTTAAAAAAGCTTAAATTTAAAGCAATTTTTTACGAGTTTTATTATTTTATAAAAAATAATATCTTTATTTTTTTTTATATTATTAATATTATAATAATATATTAAAAATCGAAAAAAAGGATTATTTAATAAGTTATATACGCATTTAAAAAAGTTTATAATATTAAAAACGAATATAAATTATAATAATTTTTTAATATTTAAATCATTAAATATTATAATAAACGTTTAATTTAATTATTTTAATCGGATTATATAAATACAATTTAAAATCATTTAAAAATCACACTTTTAACGTATTTAATAACTTTTATAAGAAAAAAAAAATTGTTTTTAAATAATAAATAAGCTTATTTAAACGTTATAAAAAATATTAATAAAAAATAAAAGCTATTTTATATATTATAATAATTACACGTTTTAATATTATTTTTATAGTTTTAAAATTAATTAAATTTAACCTTAATTTAAATAAAAATTATATAATAATAATCGATAAAATTATTAGTTATCTTTAAAATACGCGTTATTATACGTTAAAATTAAAAAATAATAATAAATATAAAACTTAAAATAATATTTTATTTATAAATAATTCTTTAAATAAAAAAAGCTTATAAATATATATTATAAAATTATTTAAAAAATTAATAAGTTAATAAATTAATAAATAAAATATAATTATCACGTTAATAATAAAAATAAAACTATTATTATTAACGTAAATAATAAAAAAGATTTATATTAAAACTTTTTAATAAATTAAATATAAAGCTAAACTCGAATTTTTTTTAAATATAATATAATAATTAATAAATATTATAATTAATAAACGTTAAATTATTTACCCTAAAAATAAAGCTAAAATACATTAATATTTATAATTATTAATTTAAAAAAATAATATAGCTTAAATAAATAAAAGTAATTTATATATTAAACGTAAAAATATTAATAAAAAAGCTTATAAAAACACTTTAAAAAAAGGTTTTTTAGCTAAAAAAAGCAAATAAGTTTTTAAAATATTAAACCGTTAATTAAAAAAAAACCTATTAAAAATAACTAATAAAAATATAAAAAATAAAAAAATAAATATTAAAATAAAAATATAAACCATAAAAAAATAATTAAAACAAATAAAATAATAAACTATCGATAAATTTTATTATAATAAATTAAATAATAAAAAAGTTTAAAAGCTTAATTTTAATTTATTATAACCTTTATATATTATAAAAATATAACTTAAAAAATATATTTTATTAAATAATTAAGGTTTTAAATAAATAATAATAATTAAAACCTTTTTATAAAATCTTTATATTTTTTTATTAATTATATTTTAAAATAAATTAATTTATAAAATCACTTAAAAATAAAAGGCTTAAAAATAAAAGATTTAAAAATAAACAATTTAAAAAATTAATAATAAAATTATATAAATTATAATATTTATAAAAAAAAAATTATTTAAAAAAAAGGTTTATTATAATTATTATAATTATTATATTTATTATAATTATAATTTATTATAAATTTATAATTTTTTAATTATTTAATTTTTTAGTTATTTAATTTTTTAGTTATTTAAATGTTTATTAAATGTTTTTTATATTTTTAAAACGACTCGAATTTTTAAAGCTTTAATTTTATATTTTATAATTTTATCACGTTATTATAATTAAAAGCGCGCTTTTTATAAATAATTCTCGTTTTAAATTAATTACGCATTTATAATTAATTAAAATAATAATAAAAATCTATATTTTTTAAAATTATATAAGATATATTAAAGCCTTTATAATTTATACCTTTTTTTTATTAATTATAAAAATATAAAAAATATATATAAAAAATTCACGATAATTTTTAATATTAAAATATTAAAATAAAATATATTTGCCTTATAGAATCCACCCACACTTTTTTATATAATATTTATATATTAAATTTAATAATTTAAACGTTTAAAAGGAAATTTTTTTTAAAAGGTTTTAAACGGTTTATATTAATATATAAAATATTTACGATTATAAGAAAGGTTATTAGCTAATTATCGGATAAACCTTAAGGGTATAACTTAAAATATTAAATAATAGCTATTATTTAGCTATTATTTAAAAGATATATTAAATAATTAATTATATAAATTATTTTAAACACCTTAATTTTAAAAGAATTTTATATATATATATATATATAATTATATCGTTATAACTTTAAATTAAATATAAAAAAATATATATATAATTAATCGTTTAATAATAACCTAGGTATTTTATTTAAAAAAATGCTTTATATAATTAAAAGCTTTTTTACCTTATAAAAAATCCTTATTTATATTAAATATAAAAACATTTTTAATATAATTTAATTAAAAGTTATTAATAATTTTATTAATAAATAGCTTAAATTTATTAATTATATTAAAATATATATTATATTTTTTACCCTTAAATTTATATATTATTATATAATTAAATATCGCATTTTTATTATTTATATAATATTTTTTATAAAATTTAACAATATAATAATTTAACGTTTTATTATAAATAAATAATTTAATATTTTAATTATATAAATTTTTATTTTTATTTTTATTATATAAAAGAGTAATATGATATTTTTTATTAATATTAAATCTTTAAGAATATCCTTTTTATAAATAAATAATTTAAAATAAAGCCGCTAATAAAAAATAATTTCTATTTTTAACACTATTTTAAAAAATCTTTTATAATTAAATAGCTTAATTTTATAATTAAAAAATTTAAAATTATATTTAATTTTTATTATTATTAAAAAAAACGTTTATTATATTAAATTATATTATTATAATTATTACTTATAAAAAAATAATAACTTAAAAATAATAAATTAATAACACTTTTAATAATTCGATTATAAAAATGCTATTTTAATAAAAGCTAATTAAATAAACCTTTAAAAAAAGGCGTTTTATTTATTGAACGCTTTATTAAATAATTTATTTAAAACACGTAAGATATTAAAAAAAATCGAATAATTTTTTAAGCTTTTAATTAGCCTTTTTAAAAGCGATTAATAATTAAAAAATTATTTTAAATAATAATTTATAAAACGTTAATAAATAATAATAATATAATAAAAATAATATTATAATTTAAAAAAAAAATAATTAATATATTTTAATATTAATAAAAATTAGTAATAAGTTTTAAAGCGTTTAAATAATTTATTTAAATATTAAAAAAGCTTATTTTAAAAATAAATTATCTAATAAATAATTTATTTATAAATAATAATAATAATAATAATAATAATAATTTCTTTAATATTAAAAATATCTTTAATCGATTTAATATAAAAAACCTATTTAAAAAAAGATAAATAAGCTAAATATTTAAATTATTATAAATAAATATATAATAATATAAAATATATCTTTAAAATACCTTTTTAAACAATTTATAAATAATTAACGCAATAAAAAAACGATTTAATAAAAAATAAAAATTATTAAATTATTTAATAACCACCTTTTTAAATAAAAAAGCGGTAAATTAAAAGAAAAAGTAATAAACCAAGTATTATTAATTTAAAATAGGTAGGGAGCATTAAGAAAACGCGGTATCAGAAATAAGCTCCAGCGGGGCTAAGCTCGAAATAATAATTCTCGGAGCAATAGACAATTATTACCGAAGCCACCACCAGAGACAGGCAAAGAAGCACGGCGTTGCCAGGTCAGGTCTTGGATTCCAGGGACCCGACGACGACTCGAGTATTATGTCTGCAACGGCGATCTTGGCATGCGTTGGCGTGAGGAACAATATATTTTCCTCAGCTCAATTGAGCTGCCCTGTCAGTCTGACAGGACGCAGGCTGACTGACAGGACGGGACGGCATATTTTATTTATTATTAGGTGGTGCGGGATGGTGGATGACGAGGGAGCCGTGCGATCCCTGTCACGAGGCTGCACCAAAACGTCGCAGCGGCACTAGCGGGCTGCCAAATTCAACATTTGAACCTCCCGTCTCCAGCATTTGATGTATATATGAATGTACCTGGGTACATCGCTTCTGTATGCTTGGCAGCTGTACAGGCTGACGGGCCCGGCACCCGGCACCCGGCACCTGAGCCGGGCTGTCAGGTATCCCGGTACATCCCTACAGTGGAGTACAGATTTTAAGATCAGGGATCAGACTCTGGGGCGTGGCATCACTATGATTCGCTGATCTCCAACCAGAACTATTTTGATTCATTTTCTCAATGTTGCTGCTGCCCGTCTGCCCGTCCGTTTCCCCTTTGCATTAATAAATCGATCATTCAGTCAATTGATCGGCCAACTACTCCACCTCGTATTCAAGTCAACTTCTTCAGCAACGAGCAACGAGCCACGAGCAACGAGCTACGAGTTCACTGCCACCAGCCTCCCAATCTACTGTCGTCAGGCTTCTTTAGGCACATGACCTAAATATTCAGGTACTGGGTCGCCTATGATCAATACAAGACATAGTTCCCAGCTCTTGATCTTCGAGTTACAATGATATTCGATAGCCATCCCTCCCGCCGCGACCCGACGTGAATACCTACTAAGTAGGTAAAGACAATATCGTGCAGGCAGGCCTAAATCTCCCAACACCCGAGACACCCGTCGTACCGTAACCCAGACCGTTTGCTTTCTCAAGCTCACCTTGGGAGACTCGAGTCGCACAGCCGGGTAGCCGGATATCACCTTTCCCTTCCTGTTGTTCTTGTGTTCTTGTGTTCTTGTGCTGTCAAAAACGCCCCAGGTCATACCTTCCTCTGCTCCTCCACGACGTACACAACGGCACTTGACCTCCCAATGCAGAGGCAATCGCAGCTCCGCACTCCAAGGTGTCCCTATTCCACCAGATAACATGTCCTCCCAATCAAGACCAGGCCGACCTTCCTTTGGTCACTACGACTTCTCCCTCCGCGACCCTTATCTGAACGAACCATCACGACGTCCCAGAGCCAATTCGAGATTGCCTGAACTCAGGCCCCCCAGAAGCCCACATACTCTCGTCGAGTCGAGCTCTGATAGTGACGATATTCCTGTCTCCAAGCCTCACCGTCCTGCCACGCACTCTCGCTCCATGAGCCACCCTTTTCCGTCATTGTTCTCGAGCAAGAAGAAGAAGAATGCTGCCAACGACAACCAGCCTAGCAACGGGACCCCCGTGAATGATCACGACCCGAGAACCAGAGTCCAGGCGCCTCCGCCACAAGGCGGTTCCGCAAACCCAAGAAGAGCTCCGACGCGGGGCCCCATAGACTTCGCGACGGGCAATTGTATGACCTGTGCTAGTCTGGTCCGCTGGCCGAAAGAGCTCCAAACTTTTAGATGCACCATATGCCTAACCATAAACGACCTCCAACCGCATACCCCTGTGGCTGGTAACACCGCCACACGGCCTGGTACTAGAGGTCCTCTTCAGGTCCACGAGAACGGGCATGTCCCCTCGGCAGCTTATGGTCAGACTGGTAAGCCATCCCACTTGTCCAAGTAGACTGATTGCTTACCATCAAGCAGCTGATACGATTTCCCTCGGTCATACAAGAGCCCTGATCCGCCAGTGCCTACGTTCTGCCATACATGCTTGGATATCAGCACGTTCGGAGCCAGATACCACTCAGGCATGGTCTGCGCAACCACCACCCCATGTTCCCGACGCATACTATACGAACCGAGACTCCCCCAGCAAGTCAGATGCTTCACCCTCCTCGCTCGCCACTCCACCTTCCTGTCTCTACAACGCTGTATTCGACGATTTCTCCGACCTGACTGTCGAACCAAATCCTTTGAACAGGACAGCCCCCAGGTCGTATTCCACCTCGCATACCGATACTCGGAGCTCGGTGTATCCACCGAGAGCGCAGACTGTACCTATTGCCCCGCCCCCGAGCGTCCCCTCTGCGGAGGTCGAGCCGAAGAGGATATTCAAGAAACTGGAAGACTATCTGGTCATGTGCTTTGGGTCTCACTCTTGTGTGAATAACTCGTTCGTCACTCGACGAATGAGCCATAGCTCGAAAATTCAACCCGATCCCGCTCCCAGACGAGTCCCCGAGAATCGAAGGGAACCAGTCCGTGACGATGCACCAATATCGGAGCTCGATCCAAAGTTACTATTGTTAGGCGATTTTGCTGAAAATGGCTCTTGGTGGACTGGGAGCAGGGAAGAAGCAGCACCTACCAGAGTACCGTCTCGACGGAACGACGATAAGCCATCCATAGTCAGCGCGCGATCTCCGCGTATCGATTGGGGCGAAGTTATGGAGTGGTACCATGCCGTCATCAACGCTGCGGAATCATGGCTGGAGGCTTATCAGGAGATGTTTGACCTTGACCCGAGCAATGTTTTATCGGAAGGCTCCAAGCAACAGTTGGAGGCATTGATTCTGGAGGCCCAAGAACATCTACAACGTACTCTGTTGAAAAGCATGGAGATGCTTTTAAAACGACCCGGGAGAACCCTAGCCGAGCCCCAGGACGTCCGATTCCTACTTTTTCTCCTGAGCAATCCTCTTCTCGTGTCGAACTGTCCAAGTCACGCAGGTCATTTTCAGCACCTGACCAAGGGCAAGCAGACGATGCCCGAGACTGGTGCGGAACAACAAGCCAAGGCAGCCCCCGGGCGTCATTCCGGCATCATCAAGAGAATCCTCGGCCTTTTAGCCAACTCTTCAGAGCAATGCCACCAGCATCTAATTGTCTGGTTTTCACGTCTACCAGAACATATGTTCCTGCAAATTAAAGATCTTATCAGTGGGTTCGTGACATACAGGTTAAACCGGCAAAGCGACAAAAAGATAGAGCCAAAAGTCGATGTGACGAGTGGTCTTATTCCCGAGATGCGGGGCGGACGCTCCGGTAACAACCATGCATCGATGCTGCATGCTGCATTGGAAAATCCAAAGCCCTCAAAGAATCAGAAACAGCCGGTTGAACCTAGTCGAGCGGCTTATACAGATGACTGGCAGATCAGAGCCGCGGCCAGGGTCATGGCTTTAATATTCTCCGCGAACAATCTCACCTATGTTCGGCGTCGTGATGGCCCCGATGGCCGAAGCTATGGCCATCTACTGACAACGAGCGACTTCTACAACACGCTGGTGGATTGTTTGGATTTCAAAGCCGACTTCGAACTGTGGGAATCAAAGCGAGGGCGGTTCACCTTTTGCCAATATCCCTTCTTTCTCAGCATCTGGGCCAAGATCCAAATTCTGGAAGCCGACGCCAAGCGGCAGATGGCTGGCAAAGCTAGAGAGGCGTTTTTCGACAGCATACTTACCCATAGGAATTACACGCAACATCTCGTGTTCACTATTCGCCGGGATTGTCTGGTCGACGATAGTTTGAAGAAAGTAAGCGAGGTTGTTGGAAGCGGCAGTGAGGATATCAAAAAAGCTCTCCGCATTGAGTTTCAGGGCGAGGAGGGTGTAGATGGTGGCGGGCTCCGGAAGGAATGGTTTCTCCTCTTGGTGAGGGAGGTCTTTAACCCCGATCATGGTGAGATTCTACAGAACTACCCCCCTCCCCCATGAGGATTTTACTAATAGTCCCCAGGTCTTTTTGTCTACGACGAGGACTCGCAGTATTGTTATTTCAATCCCAGCACCTTCGAAACGTCTGATCAATTCTTCCTCGTCGGAGTGGTACTTGGCCTTGCCATATACAATTCGACCATACTTGACGTTGCTTTGCCTCCATTTGCGTTCCGGAAACTACTTGCGTCAGCCCCACAACCGGCGTCAGGTGGTCTCGCTCATCCTCGACCCATAATGAACTACACCTTGGATGACCTGGCCGAATTCCGACCCGCGCTCGCCCGTGGACTTCGTCAATTATTGGACTTTGAAGGTGATGTCCAATCGACTTTCTGCCTCGACTTTGTTATTGAAGTCGAGAAATACGGAACTCGAGTCCGAGTACCGCTGTGCTCAGGGGGCGAAACGAAGATGGTTACTAACACTAACCGGAAGGAGTATGTTGACCTCTATGTTCGTTTCCTGCTTGACACCTCTGTCAGCCGTCAATTTGAGCCCTTCAAGCGTGGCTTCTTCACCGTCTGTGCGGGAAACGCCTTGACTCTCTTCCGACCTGAGGAGATTGAGCTTCTCATACGCGGTTCCGATGAAGCCCTCGATATAACGTCACTCAAAGGTGCCGCTGTCTACACAAGCTGGCCAAAGCATAGTACCCCTGATACAGAACCCACGATCAGGTGGTTTTGGGATACATTTGAGACCGCCCCCCCTCAGGGTCAGCGACGGCTCTTATCATTCATCACCGGAAGTGACCGTATCCCCGCCATGGGTGCAGCGTCTCTTGTTATTAGAATCAACTGTCTCGGAGAAGATGAAGGGAGATACCCTTCTGCGCGGACCTGCTTCAACGTGTTGTCGCTTTATCGCTGTCAGTCCAGAGAGAGACTTAAGGAGACGCTATGGAGGGCGGTCAACGAGAGTGAGGGCTTTGGGCTCAAATGAGCAGGGAAATCCTAGATTGCGTCAAAGGTGGTCGACTCATCGACCGAATAGCATTGCATTGGCGTTTTATGGAACAAACATAGGGAGTCTTGATAAAATACCCAGGGAGAGAGTCGTCAGAACGTTGCATATCGTTTTTCTTTTTTTTTTTCGTGTTTCTTCACACCATTTGACTTTTCTCCGGCTCTCTCATTTTAGCCCCTCTTTCCCTGCTTGGCATTATTCTTGGATGGTGGCTAGATGAAGTGATGACATCTAGCTCCCCTGGATGCCTTTCGACAATCGCGATTTTGAGAATAGCCCCGGGGGTCAGCCTGAGCGGATGTGAGGGAGTTTAAGGCAAATCGCTTTGGAGTTAGCAAATAAATACCAATGCGTCTTTTAACGACGACTCCAGAGAATCTTGAACGAGAAAGGTTCAGCTGATGACCGCTTGTTGAAGGTGAATATGTCTTGGGAGGAATACTACGATGCAAGAATGTCATGCCTACTGATTGGGTGGACATATGCCTCGCCAGCCCCCCATTCCCATCTGGCGAGTATGAATATTTGTTCTGTTCAGGGGCTGTTTTTTAACCTTGAGTAGGCAGTGAGGCTGGAGTTGTCGCTTAAGCGCGAATTTTCGCCTCAACCATACCTCATACCATTAACTGGGCTCTCGCGCCTCACGGGATCATTGTGTCCCTCTCGCTGGCCACATTATCACTTAGCTCCCTCGGTGAGAGATCAAAAAAGTGATGCATGGAGCGGAAAACTAAAACACAGCAGGATTTGATTTGGGACAAAAGGTCGGTCGAGCTGAGAAAAGAAGAGTCTTGCGTATTTTGACGGCTAGACTAGTAAACTACTGTACCAAGCAAGCTTCGTTCCAACGGAAGAGACTTATCATGCTGCTTCCCTCTCTTTCTCCGCCTTACTCTCCGTCACAACCTGTTATGTCCCAGCATCCCCCGCAAACCTCAAGCGACCAGGTCAATCAATACATATATCTTGCTTTCATGCGCACCAGAAAATGATGCAGTGACTAGTTGTAATGATAGGAGTCTAAAGTCAGCGCTGTAGTATTTCATTGTGTGGTTTTTTTTAATTCTGGCCGGTGGTGTAGCATAGAATAATTCTATCGTATGAGCCCACCTCTCTCCCTCCTGGGCACAGAAGGCAAAAAGGGGGGGGAGAAGCGACCGCGCCGCGAATAGATAAAGTATGTATATATGAAAATATAAAGAATTACCATGGGAAGAGATTGGACTCTTATCCACCGACGCACGGAGCGAAAAAAAAAAAGAAAAAAAAAAGAAAAAAAAAAAAAAAAGAAAGAGAAAAAGATCTAACTCACCTGCATCCATCGCACATACCCGCATCAAACAAGCAGAACTGCTCACTGCACCTCGACCGTCCTTCAATCCCATCATCGCGACCGAACAGCTCTTCTTCTTCGTCGGCCGCCAGGCTCGCGCTAACTTTACCTAGATTCTTTCTATTCTCATTATTCTTATTCTTCTCGACCGCCGCATCGGCGTAGACCTGTAATTCCTCCCGCAGCTGCGGGCCGATGGTGGCTAGGTGCAATGGTCCGGTGGATGTCACTAGTACTAGGACCATGACCATGTTCTTCTTCTGCCCGTCCACGTCCACGTCTAAGAGCTCGATACGCGTCATGGTTCCGTGGGCGGCGCTGAGGGCGTCGAGGTCGGCATGGGTGTTGAGGACGGGGGCGCTGGAGTTGAGGTGGGAGGTGGTGAGGGGGAGGGAGGCTGTGGCTGGGGAGATGTCGAGGGTGGCGAGGATGGCTAGGGGGGCGGTTTTTCTATGTGTGTGGCGGGTTTTGGGGAGGGTTAGCCAGTCGGTGTGGTTTGGTTGGATTGGTCTCGGCTCGGGTTGTTGGGTTGGGTTGTGGTAGGTTTGGCGAGAGGGGAGGGGAGGGGAGAGAATGTAGGTGAGATGAGCTGGATGTGGTGGTAATGATGGGCCACGAGTCACTTACCCGATGGCAGGTTTAACAGCTTCTCCTGCTTTCACGAGGGAAAGGAGACCGAGAATGATCAAAGAGATAAGGGAGGTCTGGAACTGCATGGTTTTGGCTGATCGATTGGAGGAGGGGAGTTGATATTGTATGAGGTATATAAAATCAATGCTGTCTAGTCCTTCGTCGACAGAGGATAAGTGGTCTTGATACAGTAGAGGATGCCTCGGAATGGTCAAGACCGGGAGGGAAAATCTCTTTGTGGGCGAGGAAAAATTGTCCCTCTGACCTTATATACACTCTCTCTCAGCAACCGGGCTTTCTCTGTGACCACCACGGAGCGAAATCGGGTGTTCCAGGCAGATCAATCATCTCATGAATACCCTGGGATCTATCCCCCCTCACTCATTTCAGGAACGTCGAGTTGTCCAACCTCAACAACCCGCACGTTGGTGGTGGTTCGTCCGAAAATTCCCGGCATCTCCTTGGAATACTTACACTGGCTTTGCAATTTCCAGAAAGGCAGCTTCTCCGATGTCGATCAGTATCTTCGTCTCTTTCGGATGCCGAACCGCATCTTATCTAGACATGTGACCTCGGCTCATCTTACTTGGAGGACATACATACGTACGTAATGTCGTGCCCCATTTACGGCAAATAGACTTGCCGAGAAGTGGTGATCAGATGAGATGAAGTTGGTCCCCCGAAAATTGGGGGTCGTGTCTCTCAATGGGCAGGCTATTTGCTGGAATGGCTTCTACTGGGTTGTGAGACAGTGTTTGTGAGGGGGGATGGATGGGTGGCGACGTTTTCTGGCTGAGACCCCTTATTCCGGATTGCATCTTTAGACCATCCATCCTTCGACTTTCCTCCCCAGGTTTTTTTATGTCGTCTTGTAGGACCTATGCTGCGTCGAAGCTCGGTAAGGCTCTGTCTGGGTTTGCTATGTATGAGTCTCTGGCGACTCTGCAATTGCCTGTACTTAAACACAGGAGAAAATGCGTGGCTGGCAGGAGATGTTTGCATGTGTCTGATGTGCACAAATATTTTTGCCTGCCAGAATGGTCCTCAAATATCAAGTTATTGAATATTATACACTTGATATGATCATCGGCTCTCCAGTCCACGGGAGCACAGTTTCTTGCCAATCAAATACTAGATAGAGGGCGGTGGCTTTCTGCAAGGTGGCGAGCTCAGCCGCATAGTTCCGAAGTTGCAATAGTGTGTCTGGTGGTAGAGAATAAATAGACTCTTCCAGGAAGATTGTCTGGTTGAATTTAATTACCTAGCATTTGGACATGGGGGAAGAACAGAACAGGTCATTCTTACACGCATGTAACTACTTGTTTCAGTTGAAAAACGAAACGTGTGGCCAAAGAAGAAATAAAAAAGAGAAGGAAAGGGATAACCTCAATGCGAAGTACAAGTAGGATAGAAAGAAGCTGATATATAAGAAAGGCAATAATAATAGGAAGAAAAAAAAAGAAATTGGCAAAAAAAGCTCAGTCAGGGAATCGAATCCCTGACCTACGAAAAACACCTTTAGAATTCCGAACACCATCAAGTTGCAGTTTGCAAAGCAGTGACCGCTCGGCTATTTGGGAAGACTGGTGGCACTTTCTCTGGCCTTGTGGTCACCCAGGAATGCGTCCTTTTTGCGGGGAAGGTTGAAGGTATGCTGGATATTAGGTATTATATACCATAGAACCAGAAACCCCCTCCTATCCAATCAGGTTACTTGGGAGATCCTCGGCACCCATAGAGTCCGAAGTAACAGCGGTATTACCTTTTGTGTTTTGCAAGATTGTTTATTTGTTCCACTATCTTATTGGTTGTCTTGTGCAATTGCATTACACGAGGATAACAATAACCCAACAGGGCAAGATGCATCACAGGTCAGCTTCTGAATAGGCAGGTTGCGTATGCTTCGCCTCGAAGCTATTGACATGATGACATGATGATATTGACTATCCAAATCAATGCATCAAGATCTAGTTATTGGAGGTCTACTACAATCTGTTGTCCTGCTGCTTGCCAACATTGAAATAGCACTCTTTGTAGGCCTTACCTTTTGAAATCACGCAAACTGCTTGTCCATGGCTGAAGATTTACCCTGCCAAATCCCAATTTCTGGATTCATTGTTCTTACTGCTTGTATAGAGCCTTTGTATTATTTTCTCCTGCCCTTTTGTGCCGCCGTCTTCTATGTGTATTACGATTCCTCAGCTATCACCAGAATCAAGATCTGGCATGAGGAACCAAAAGTCCGGTTGATACCGATTAGAGGATGGCCTCACGTGCAAAAACTTTACGACGTGTACTAAGAAGTTTGACTAGGAATGACAATGCCCATGGCCGTTTTGTGTACTTGTGTTAGGGACGAAGAGACGATTGGGAAACTAACTATATCTTGATTGGGATCATTGGTCTATCAACAAATACAGTCCGTCTTGTGTGGCTCCAAGCAGAGGAAAGTGTCATGCTTGTACAAGATCGGAAGTGTCGTAAAGACAACCACAGTACTGTTTCGATGAGTGTCGAAGAAGCGCCCTGCTTGTACCAGACCGAACAATATGACATCTTGTTTCGACCGGGACCGAAAGAAGTGCTGTCATATAACAAAACCGAGCGCCGACCACAAGACGTTCTGTTTCGACCAATTCCGGAAGGAAAAGCCTGCGTGCTTGTAGTCGTACCGGCAAGACAATGAATGATCGGCATCAAATCCCTGAAAGAGCTCCAACAGACTGACAAGATTCCTCCCCGTCCAACAAGCATTACAAAGTTTCCTGGTTACCATCCAGAAGCGTACGACTGTGCATCCCAACTCTATCATTAATCCCTGTTTCCAGCGTATCGTCCAAGTCGGGGTAGCTGAAGTATTTGCTTTTTCTTGGAGACAGACATAGAACGGCAATTTCCGAGATCGGTCGAGGAAGAGCTTCCGGTTGTCCCGCGGAGACTAGGCTTAGGATCGAAGCATCCGAGAGCCTGGATTTCTTGTCAGTTGATTGAATACGCGAAATGTAGGCTGCTTGTGCCAAGTGCCGGTGTACCTACTCTTTTAAGCAACTCGCGTACATTGTTGCCCAGGTACTCAGCGATATGAACCAACGAAGAAACCCCTGACTGTTCTCAGCCGTCTAGTGCGGAATATGCTCCATGATTTTGAGCTCCAGATTATCCTCTGTATAGAGAGAAAAACATTTGCAGTCTTGGCGGGTTTTGTAGCTCGGAGGAGCCAGATCCGTTTTCGGGACGGTGGTCAAGAGCCGTTCCTTCAAGACCTGGCAGACTTCCTGTGGGATGTCGGTCATCGGCCGAAGGTTCTGAAGATCGAGACGACAAGCTGGCTTGCAGCTCTCGCAGACAGGAAGAACGGCGACGGACTCAATTCTTTGGCGCCTCAGATTCAGCTCTCGGGCGGTGCGCAAGATCACGCCGAGCACGGCTTCGATGGAGCGCAGCGCCTCGGCATCAGCCGTGATCCATTCCAAGAGGATTTTGTCCAATGGAGCTTCCAGCAAGCAACGCTTCACATGTTTCGTAGCCTCAAAGAGAAGCTCCTGTTTGCATAAGGCGAGGAAGCCTCGAGGATGGTTGTTGGACTCCGGGTCCTGGCGAATCATATACATGGTCCGGACTCTCCACTCGAACTCGAACATGCCCGACGGCGACGGAGCGTGAGCTAAGATATCGTGTGAGCCAACGAGCACCATGTGCGACTGGCGGTCAGAGTGTCTCAGGAAGGTGCCGTAGTACTTTCGGGCCATGTGGTTGGCCTCGCGGTTGACGAAGAAGATGGCAGGGGCGTTGCGGTATACATTGCTTCCAATCCTCACTGCCACATGATTCTTGCCGCGGTGATTGCGGTTCTTGCACCTGTCCACGTAGATGACCCTTGGAGTGTTCAGTACACAGCGCCAGACCATCTGGCGTAGCTCGATTGGCAGTTGATTGAAGAGCAGGAAGGCTCGCAGGGGAGAGGAAGGTGGGAGAGGAGTGGTAGGAGCTGTTTAGGTGTTAACAGACCGATTGGTTATAGAGAATCTTGGTAGGAGAAAAAAAAGAAGAAAAGATGAGATTGTACCTGTTGATGCTGACTGAGCATTGATTAGCTGGATGAGCTGGTGGTCGCCAACGCCGTCGCCGTCAGCGCTCGCCATGGTTGACAGAATCTTGACCAGTTGAGCGTTTGGTGTGCTGGTTGAAGATGTCAGGAACAAGGCGCAAGCCAAAACGACGGTTGGATTTTAAAGAGCAGGGAGCTAGTGATTAGGGAAAAAATATTCGCTTAGCAGAGTTGAATAATGCAGCTGTCCCTCAGAGTCAACAATGGTGTAAACACCAACACCCACATCCCACATCACATATTCCACCACCCACCTACGCAGCTCCCACTTGCAAAGGTCTGATCATCTATTCCAACTCCTCTGCCACATCTCGCTGGCTCCAGCATCTTCATCCATGTCAAGGACAGCTGCTTCCAAATCTTTTCACACAGCTACAACGATTCTGCCCTTCGCCTATCATAGGATGTATCTGCAGCCAGCCTCATCCAAGCCACATATATAACTGACACCAATCTTTGGTCAAAACAAGAGATCACACTGCATTTTACTTCAACAACGCCTCAAGCCTTTCGGTTCCTTCCTGGCGGAAGCTTCGACAGATAGCACCAATTACGCATCCGAGCTCACTTCAACTGTACCTGCTCGGCCGGAACAGGGATCTTCCTCTAGTGGTCTACCTAGGTATGTCTTTCTCACCCTCTCATATTCTAGAAGGGCCATCGTGTATTCTGTACAACATAACCGTGCCACTATAATCAAGAAGTTGGCCCTCTTTCCATCTTACCAATCCGGGCGCGCCTGGTCTAATCAGCCTCTAGGTACCTCGCATGACCATTGAAGCATTACCACGACAGACCTCCGTCATTACGTCCACTGAGTTTTGAGGCCGTATTCATTTTTCGAACTACAACCTCCAAAGGGCCCTTATCCAAGTCGTAGACTGCAACGATTCATTTTCTCAACCAAAAAGACGGACATCACCACTCGCATGCACGATGGACATTCCCGGAAATGAAACAGGAGCTACAGGTATGTTCGAAGCGTGAATCCAGCTGCTGTATTATCCCGTGTACTGACTCAGTTTGTAGATCTCCCTAGAGGCCCCCAGGCTATGGAATCATCGCCTACATTTCATCCTTTTCCAAAACTGCCACCCGAATTGCGCATCATGATATGGAACCTTGCGGCAAGCGAACGTCAGATGATTTTCCTCCACAACTGCTTCGCACGGCTTCCCTGCAGAGATAACCAGTGCGAGTGCCGGAACAAGAGACGCCTCGATATAAACGGACTACCATACGAACAAGTTCCTAGCCTTTTCTTCGTGAACAGGGAGGCTCGGGAAGAAGCTGCCCGTCATTACAACCATCGTTTGATCCTTTTTAGGAGGGGCTGGTTAGTGCCGAGATACTTTTGTGTCTCTCGGGACGTCATTCTGGCTGGAAGAGACCACGTCTTACATAAGATAATACCCGGTCTTCGAATCCAAGGTGAAATCAAACCTCGCCATCTTCTCCTTATCAAGGAACATCCCGATGAATCAGCTCTTCCGCAACTTGTCCGTCGCGGAGACTTCATCAATCTCTGGACGCGTGCTGCGAGAATCAACGACTGGAAAATTAGAAAGATCACGGTGCTGTTCAAGGAAGCGGGTAGCGATCCCCTTTTTTACAGTGATATCAAGACGGCCGATGAGTTCTTAGTTGTAGGAAAATATTCCAACCTGGCTAGAGCTCTCTCGCCGCGGTTAGCCTGGTTGGTGCCTTCTCTGTCGCGTTTGATTATTCGGCGAGCTTATCTGAAGGAATCTCGAGGTCTGAAAGCCTGAAGGGATCAGATACACAGGGCTTAGAATTGAGCAAATATGGTACCCAGGTAGTAATGAGAAGGACGCATTCTGTCAGAACGCGACTTACTCCTGTCGTAGATACAAGACTTAGTAGATACACCTCTTTCTCTCTCTATCCTATGCTACCTCTCTACGGCACGATTCTCTACCAGACGTTACGCTGTGCACATGAAAACTGATGACTAAGCCTAGAAACCTTGTTTCTGCTCCTTACAATATGAGACAGGCAAACACGAAGTGCGAGCTTGGTAAGTCAAAGACCTATGTGATACGAGAATTTGATTTCACATCATTCAAATTTGTAATTACTCTTCTTTTCTTAAGGAGGCCAAGCAGGAGCTGTAGGCACATCCCTTGCTTGTAGCTATCTATCATGGCAGGAGACAACATAGAGGAATAAAAATAACAGAACGCTATAAAGTAACTTCTGAGTGATTGATAAAGAGATAGAAAAAAAAGAATGGAAGAAACTGGAGAGGGAACAGAAATAACAAAAAAAAAGAATAAAAGTGAGTTGCAAAAAAGCTCAGTCAGGGAATCGAATCCCTGACCTACGAAAAACGCCTGTAGAATTCCGAACACCGTCAAGTTGCAGTTTGCAATAGTGACTGCTCGGCTATTTGGGAAGACTGGTGGCATTTTTTCTGGCCTTATGGTCACCTAGGAATGCGTCTTTTTTGCGGGGAAGGTTGAGAAAGCAGCTGGTTAATAGCACCTATATACCTTGGACCTTGGACTTTCATATAGCAACCGGGTGAACCTAGGGTTTTTTCTCGGCCAGTGAAATCACCATCACCCGGCTGACTGGCTGGCCAGCTGGCTGGCTCTCTAGTACAGGTTCGCCAGCACTTGACTTCTGGGTAACTATGCCCAGTCCGACAGCAGCGGTACCGTGTTGGGCTAACTAGATCAGATATCTGTGTCAATGCAAAATAATTTTTGGTGGCCATTCTAAGACTTCTTTCCCACAGACCTATTCTGCAACCTCATCCAGTTGGCGTAATGTTGTACTTGGCCGACCACGGATCGAAGTCTTGCGCATGCGGCTGGTACTCCTGGATATTTTCAATCTTCTCTGCCCACTCAGATCCCCAGACCTCTTTGATCCAGGCCATCGTCATATCACTGCCTGCGGTGACCTGCAGAAATACTCATGTTAGTTATCATCTCTCTCTCTCTCTCTCTCTCTCTCTCTGCCATCCACTTCCCTCTCTTCCCACTTGGTGATTTTTCATTCAAAGAAACAAGACTCACGCCTGCAGAAGACCAGATATTCCCATCCACGACCCACCGCGCGGGACTGACCCACGTTACGTCCGGCCCCATGGCCTTCATCGCCTCCCAGCTCCCCTTATTCGTCGTCGCGCGCCTGCCGTCCAGGACGCCCGACGACGCGGCCACGCCCGCGCCCGTGCACACCGTGAGCAGGTACTTCAGCCCCGGGTACGCCCTGGCGATGAAGTTGGCGACGGGGGCCAGGCTCGGCGACCGCACCCCCGGGCCCCCGGGAACGATCAGCACGTCCAGGTCGGCCGGCGCGTCGGCGAAGGTGTGCGTGGGCGTCAGCGTCGGGAAGAAGGACGAGTTGTACGCGTTCATACCCGCCATGGCCGGCTCCGTCGTCACGGGGTCGAGCGTCTCCGCTAGGAAGTAGAGGTTCATGGGGAAGTTGAAGGCGAGGAGCTGTAAGGGGTCCGTGACGCCGATCACGTCCTGCATGACGAACGCCCGGTAGAGGACGACGCCGATGTTGCGCGGGGGCGTCGTCGTTTCGTTGGTCGTTACTAGTTGGCCGCGTGTTGTGTCAGCTGGGGAAAGGAAGATTTCTTCGAGTAGTATCTTTAGAGGGATGGTGGTGGGAGAGGCGTCAGACAGACCTTGATGCTTGACGAGGGGATACATGCTGGTCCGGGCTTGATGGGTCAGGGCTGCTGTCGCGCTGAGCAGCCCTGCGAAGGTCGATAGTAGGTACATTGTGATCGTTTTTGCACTTTGTCACTGTCTGTATCTCAATGATGGCCATGGTGAGGGCCTCCGCCGCGTTTTATACGTGCGGTTGTATCCCCGGTCCCCCGCATCGTGAAATTACAGCGGCAAGCTGAGTATCTGTTGGTCGCTGCAAGGATCCGAGACCTTACAAGAGGTAAGGGATAGCGGTATCCATTTCTTTGTCGCCAAAAGTCCCTTTTCCAGATCACATTCTCCCCCGTGCCTCCGGGCAATTCGACATGCGACCTGTAAGTCTCGGCGGTCCCAGTCCCGATCCCTATACGGAATAGGGGGAACCCCATTCTGAGCGGCTGACAACAGGTCACAAGCCCCAATCATCCGATGTACTATCCGTCTTCCGTCGGCGAGCAACCAATCATCGCGCCTGGTATGCACAAAGTAAGCAAACTTTGAAAGATGATCTCTCAAACTGATCGGCGCTCTTGGACCCGCAAGCCCTATGAGGAATAGGGGGAGCGCACTTTCAGACCGGCGGCCTAAAAGTCTCAGCCAATCACAGGCCCCAACCTGCACGAAAGGAGCAGGTTCGAGTAAGTTAAGGTTCCACCGATGCACCGTTGCGGAGAGCGGCCCGGGGTGTTTTGAAACCATATCCCTGGTGCTTAGCTAATTTGGCATAAGGGAACAACTGCGCCTGTACTTTTCACTTCCTAACTAATAAATACAGATATAATAGGGGGCGGTGTACCTCCTTACCATACCAAGAATCTTGGCTTGTATCAAGTTATTCCAGCCATCATCCTATATATTCTCTAGGTGTGATTTCGATTGGATTTTCGACATAGGTACGTCCTCTCAGGAGATCGAGTCATGGAATGGATCCAGGTGTATCTTCACCAATCGCGACACAAAAACTCAAAAATTCCGAAGGATTGATCCCTTCATTGACAGAACCGTTGCACGAAAACCAACGGCACCATATCCGAACCACAAACCCAAACAAAACCAGTCGGTTCCAATCATCGCCTTGCGAAAGATTCTATGAATAAAACCATCAAGCAAGGGGCCAAGGTATCAATCACAAACCACATTGCTCATTCCTACCTAGGTACATATCACACCCAATCACCGCGTCAAGCTTGGAAGCGCCCGCTCATCTTCTTTCTCTGGCACAAGCTAAGGAACCCCTGGCCGTACGTAGTACCGCATCCCCACAACTTTGAAAGTACCGTGAAATGGGGACCTCGAAACCTTATATTTCTTAGCGTAGGTCAGATCCGGGTCCGGACCCACACAACGATCTCTGATGAACGAGTCACCTGATATATCCGACGACAAATACTCTGCTTCCCAAAGGGTAGGACGATTGTGAATTTGATGTTATACTGAACGTTGTCACGCATATGATGGAGGTGACGCAAAGGTAGCTCGGTCGATTTGTGGCATGGAAAGGATCAGAACCTAGTTTACGGACTGACTGTTTGAATTATATAAAAACTGTACGAGATATTAAGAAGCACCTACAGCATGTGCATATGTTGTATCGTCATCGTCTTTCTTTTTTGGATACCACTGGTGATTCCTGGCGATGATTCATTCTCTATTCCAGACGTTGTTGTTATTGCTTCGCTTCGTTCCGGGCGGCTTTCGTGGTGCATTCATCCAGTGGTGAACTGACGCTCGGTCGAGTGAGTCGGGGCGGAGGTTGCGATTAATTTGCTGTTGTTGATCGTCTGATGCTGGACGATGAGGTGCTGTGTGAACACGTCCATTGCTACTGCTTCTTTTACCACCTGGTTCTTGGCCCCTCGAGACTCACCGCACCTGAGTACGTATGCTGTGGTCGGAGTAATCCGTCAAGGGGGCGTTCATTGGTTTGGTAGTTTGTATATCGCATTGCATTGAAAACGCGTCAACGTACTCAAGTGATCCTCCATACTTACAAAACAACGTTGAGCTAATCTTCTCCGTGTAGAGCTATGTATGGAAGACGAAGCATGCTATGATACCCTCAACAGACTTCGGTGCTGGGAAGAGAACTCTAGGCTGTTTTCCAGGGGCACATGATGTTTGAGCGAGGGAAACGGATTGATTAATTATTTCATCGCGTTGTGCTGTCTTGCGTCATATTATGCAAACGTCCCAGAGGACTATTTATATGTAGAGACAACATGGGAAGCAAGTCAGAGACAGACTGAAATAAATCAGAGATACATTAGGAATTGTTCGAAACGGGAAGAACTTACAACATGGCACATTCGAAGCTGGACTGTTCAATATCAGTAGGAAGACAGAATTCATTCATACTAAAGGTATACATCAGGTTTCCCAGCACATCCGAACACGCTTCTTCGACTCCAACCGCAAAGCTCGCTACGAGATTTGCGAGATGATCCCCATGGCTTCGCGGTTGCAATAACATTTTAAAAACAGACGACGTTATTCCTCTGCACTCGTGGGCCATTGTTTCCGTCGTGTATTGCAATGGCCCAGCACCATCAGAGTCGAATAATGTTATTGGCTCTGCAGCACGATAGTCAAGCAGCTCGTCATAGCCATATTGTAACAACGAGACTCTCTCGCCCATTCTTGAAGACCGCAGCATTGTATCTAATGAGATGTCCGGGAACACTCACTTCACCTCGGTCAGCCATCTGTTGTGGATTTCTGCCCTGTCTCATCCTTTGCGCTACGTTTGGTAGTCCCAGGAAGTGTCTCGTCATAGTACAAGACTATATCTGGAAGGATTCCACATGAGTTTCTCTTTTCCCTTGAAGGAGAGTGTATAGTTTCTGTTCGCGGGAAAGGGGTGTTGTTAAGACGAGATGAAAGGCCTTCGACTTTACGCGCGCGAATGGGTGTTGAATGGTAGAAAGTCTGTGGGAAAATAGCATTGTCAGTATTGAGTTCGTAAGGAGGAATAGGGGTTTCGAGCATTCTTCACTACACAGTTTGTTATACAGTTCTCCAATACCTACATCAAAGGCATAGACGTACCATGTAGTCTGGAGATGCTCGCCGACGCTTCCACGCTAAGTCAGTCATTCCCACGAAGCCCCAGGCCGTATATGGCACCGATACAAGGCCTCTCATGGGCGAGCGGCGCGTCTGACGCGTCGATCAAGCGCTTGAATCACATACTTCCTAGGTAGAGCACGGGGACGGGAGAATCTGCTGACCAGGGACTGAAGGACAGAGATCCGAATAGGGGACTGGTGGATGGAGTGGCATCTACTTGACAATTGATGCTCTCAGCCTATCATGGGAGCAGAGAGCAGCAATTGTCTGCGTCGACTGGTGGCCTCTGGAGAGTCCCTAGAGGTGGCTTCGAAGCTGATGGGCAGAGGATATGTTGATCATGCTTGGTTGGTAGCAGGGAACAGTGTGTTTTTGGATCGCGGCAGGTTGAGATTCACCTGCCACTGTGTGCAGTTGGGTAATCAACTAGGGGTAGCTCAATACAGGGATCAATCTGAATGGGTAGCCATCTGATATCGGTTCTATATAGACTATTGATTTGTTGACACTGTGAGGGGGATATGATAATACTTCTTATCTCTTTGAGGGGTGGTCTTCAGACTACGACCCAACTTCTCTTTTCACCTCATACCTTTCCTTTGATCTACTTTCCTCCATTACATTGATTCCGCCATCTCTGCTTCCCACCACAAAACAAGTTCTCAGCCGGCATGACCACCGAATCTCTTTCAGCTTTGCGTCCTCCAGTTCCTTTTGCAGAACAAACCAAGCCACCATCGACGGGCCTCTTACGCTCCACCTTGAGATCTGTAGATAGCACGATCCCCAATCTCGATGATTCGGACTCCGAGTCTGACGATTCAGATGACTCTGAAGAGGAGGATGAATCAGCCCAAGATGAGATCTGGCTGACCAAGGCGACGGCGCTCTGGTAAGTACACAGCATACTCACGGCTCATTCTTTTCACATCAGTACTAACCTCAAGCGTTCCAGTCAGTACTTATGGCCATCTGCGATTGAAGACAGCATATCCGTCCAGTTCCTTGGCCAGGGCTCCTTCAACGTGGTCTTCGCATTGTCTCTGAGGATCGCCAATGGTGATCATTTCGAGTATATTCTCCGCGTTCCCGTCACTAAGTCCACCATTCCTAGGACAGCTGCTATTCTAGACTGGCTTGCCATATACACAGACCTTAAGGTTCCAGAAGTCATCACTTGGGACGCCACCGACAATAACCCACTTGAGCACGGTTACATGATACTCACGCGGATTCCTGGACAGTCACTGAATCGCGTCTTCCCGAAATTGTCGCAGGCCCAGAAACTTATCCTCGCCGAGGAATTGGCAAACCTGTACCTCGATATTGAATCAATCGAGAATCCTGTCGCAGGCCACATCAAGATCCACAGCCAAGATTTCAAGCCCGGAGATGACCTTGATAATCGAATTTTTGTGCAGCCTTTTTCCACCGACGTCATGGAGGAGTCTGTGAACCCTGTCAACTGGCAAAACACTGTAGGTTGCAGCGCTCTCTTACCCATCGACAGATTACGACACGACCCTCCCTACCTGTTCGTGGAGCAAATAATGGTCTCACTATTCGAGCGACGCATATACCAGTGTCTTAACAGGGAGAAACCAAGAGAGTACCTCTTGAGGACATTTGAGCCTTGCAATCGGGTCATACAAGAGATGGTCCTGCAGGGTGTCTTCTCATCGGTTGAGAACGATGTCATATGCTTGAATCACCCGGATCTCTTCCCCCGCAACATCATGGTCGACTTTGAGCCGAACACCTCCCGCCCTTTCATCTCTGGTATCTTGGACTGGGACGATGCCAGGTTTGTTCCGCAGTTCTGTGGGCGAATACCACCATGCTGGCTCTGGCGATCCGATCTTTGGCAAAGCGACTCTGATAGAAGATCTGGTGATGGCGCTAGCATCGATGACGCCAACGAGGAACCTCTTGAACCTGAAGACAAAGAGGCCGACTCCCCGGAGAATGCCGAAATCAAGAGAGCATTCGAGGAGGCAGTCGGGTGCGCTTGGGCATCTGAAGCCACGAGAAAAGATCTTACACTGGCTCGGAAGCTGTTCGGGTTCAGCCATAATCTCGTCTTTCTCAGTTCCGAAGAGAGGAAGCTCGAGGAATGGATCCGACGTTGGGATCAAATGCCTTCATCCCTTCAAGCCCATAACATCACGGACGACAGTTTCAGTGTAAAAGCTGCAGAGTCTTCTCGCGTTACAGAACCAATCATTCAAGCCGATGTGACTACTGCCGCTACTTCCGACGATCTACTCCAAGGTACAACAAGTTCTGAGAAGAGCGAGGCAATTGAATCAACATCTCAGCCACTTGAATCTCCTGAGTTGGCCATCACGGATGTTATGGCGGATACGCAAGACCTCGGCGACCCATCCAGCTCGATGCTTTCTTCCGAGCCTGTTCCCGGGAAGGACTTATGCACCCCTCAGCAGTCCGAAGTGATCAATGTCGAGGGGAAAGATACATCTGATCCTAATGCGACACACTGCCAATCGAGCCTTCCTACTGCAGATCCGACCAATTCTGTCCGTACAGCTGAAGATGAAATCTTATCATACCTCAAGGCAATGCTCGAAGCATATCCGTCTAGTAGCATATCCTCTCAAAATGCAACCGAGGCCGGCGAAAGAATCCTTAGCTACCTCAAGGCAACACTACAAGCATATCCGTCCTCAGCCCCTTCTAGAAACAACATTCCTGAGGTCGGTGAGAATGTGCTGGCGTACTTGAAGAGGATGCTCGATGAATATCCATCGTCTTCCCACCCGAAGGATAGAACCCACACCGAAGACAAATCCACGCATTGATACCCTCGAGGTCTCTTTGCTTCCACATACTTGCGTGTCTCAGAATTCCTCAAGGTGCAGGCCAGTGATGGACTGTACTTCGTTCATGGGAGGTGTGGAATGGCGGGTACGATATGGCGTTGCGAGGACGGCGTTACGGACAGGAGGATGCACTTTATGATACCCCATTTGTATTCGCGGAACTGGTTTAAGGGATGATTTTCTTGTAGGGTAGTAATGCATGCGATGCTTTGAGACTGGTATGGCTTGATAAAATCTCCCTCTTTGATATGACGTGAATCAGTTGCTTGAAATCCATTAACCGTATGGAAAATTCATGGGCATGACAGGCGGCTGGCTGATCGCTCAAGCTTCACCGTTCGATTCTCTGTCCCCTACGGGCATTGTATATTCAAAAGCTGACATGGTTCAACCAGGGACTTGGGGACAGCCAGGATATAGAAAGGTAACAATTGGCCATGGGCGGAAGGCTATTGATCATATGCTTGCTCTTGGATCATGCCTCGACATTCAACGGAGTCAAATCCTCGCCCCGGGTTCCATTCCATGGCCGAGTGGCCCTCCCCTCGACACATGAGACGTTTGTAACGTTTGTACGTTCCGCTTGATACCGTATATCCCAGCCCCATGGCCCTCCCTACGTTGAAACAGCAACGTCCCAGCTGCTCCTACGAGCAACCTCATGGTATCCACGCAAAGCTTCCAGTATCCCCCGGATCTAGTAACCGTCCTTGGTCCCTACCTACTTACCTACCTACCGACCTACCTCACTCCCTCTGTCGATTCACACAACCTAGTGATATCACCACGGGTAAGGACGAACCGGTAAGCTGAGCTGAGGAAATGGGGGAGTGAGAAGAAGGGAAAAAGATAATAGATCGGGAATATCTCCAAACTCCTGTACGGAAGTCGAGTACCTCGAGATCAGTTCACGGTTGGGTTTGGGTTTGGGTTTGCGCGGTTGGTTCTTGATATGATATGTTGACTTGGTCTGATCTGACAGTAGGTACTAATTGGGTTGGCTGGTAAGCCTAATGGTTAGGGGTGTGATGGGGGTGTTTGATGGGTTTACGAGTCCTACTTCTCCTCCGTCGTTGCCTCGTTTCTATTTTGGATTAATACCACGTCCATGGAGGATGCTTATATAGAGAGGGTCTACGAGGTCAGTTTGGTGGCTCCTGCGATGGGCACCAGTTCGCCCGTCTTGCCTCTGGCTGTTCTAGGTTCGTCGAAGCGGGGCTTGGGGTGATTTTCTTGATGGATGCTGGTACTAAAGGGATCGAGTGAAGTGGAAGGGACTGGCATGGTATGGTGTGGTGTGGTGTGGGTGGTGGCGCTGGGTGTGATACTGTACCACCATATCGCGCGGCTTCTGGCATAAGTCCCTCGGGATCTGAGATTGTGCTGTCGGGTTGGTATGTCGTGGAGCTGAATAGGTACGTCGAAGCTAGGGAACAGTGTGCGTCAACTGGACTGAGCAGAGATGGATCGATGTGTTTATGATTTGGTATCGACTCGCTGGTGTGACTTTGCAGCACCGGAGTAGGAGGGGAGAAGAGAGGGTGATGAAGTTTGGTGGCTGCGATACCGCAATTATAGTACAAGAGAAAGAGGTTCAAGAGGATGTGGGCGCTGATACTGCACGAATCCCCTCCTTGATCGAAGAAGTCCTCTTCTCAACGTTACGCTAGTAGTTTCACATCTCTTGAAACGGCTCCACGAGGAGAGCCAACGAATAATTCACGTCCAGTGCCCGTTCCAACGTAGATCCTATCGGAGTCCACTCAAGCCACCGTCAGTCATGGCTAGAAGTCCGATGGCTCTTGAGGAAGTTACTGGGCTCTTGCAAGTCGTGAAGCCAGACAAGCTTCTCCCTCCAGCCCAGGCAGTGTTAGTGGAGTAGACGATCTGGAAAGACCGTTGACTGCACGACGAGCGAGGTCGTGCCGTGTAGATCCAAGTCTATCGTAGTTATCGTTCGGCTGAGTTGTTCGTATCTGAAGTTGGCGATGCTAGTTGGGGGACCATGGCAAGAATAGGAGGAATTTGAGCATGAGGTAGAATCCAGTAGACCATGGACCGGTGTGGATATGTCTCTGGAAGAAGATGTTAGTACTTTTGAGGCCATTGTCCTTCTGGTGTGCTGTATGTTTCTCGGCACTGGGATGCGTTTTCCTCATGACCTTATATAAGTCTGAGCGATGGGGAGCGTGGGCTGAGATCTCAGATCCTCCGAATTCTATAGAGGGGTGCACTAGACTCGTAGTCATTCTTGTCGACGCCCTGATGTCGTATCCGGCTTGATCTCTGGGATACGTGGTTCAGAGTCTGACTTTTCTTCCACATCACATCTCCACTAAGCTTCTGACATGCAGGCCTCTATGCTGGATAGCTCGTTCGAGTTGTAATATTGCCTCAACCACGATTCGATGATCATGAGAATGAGGGTTGCCAGCTATACGCTACAGCATCGGGGAGTCTGACGATGGCCATGGACTCGACGATGACTAGACACTGGACTCCTAGATTCGGGTCCCGATCCATTTTTGATGATATACGACAATCACAGGAAGGACCAGACTTGAGAATGCAGGGCCTTACACTTATCGAAGGTCTTGATATGTCATTGTGCTTCATACGACAAGATTACTGCTACAGAAATCCTAAGGTGGACGAATTCTCCTTTTTCAGATTGTCGTCGATGTCAGTCCTTCAGATTGACTTCTCCTCGTGCAACCACACGGCCCAGTCCAGGACTTGCATCCATCCAACGAAAGTCCTGAGTCCGAGTATTCCCAACGGTATGAGGATTTCTATCTAAAGATGGCTGTCCCAGAATCTAGCCCCTTTTCATGGGAAAACCTCCTTAGACTGCGTCGAAAACGCAACTTAGTCGAATTACATATACGCCTTCTCAGCGACATGACATGTTATCCAAAGTTGTATCACCATATAGCCCATGTTTGCGCTATTAGGGAGAGGCAAGGTAGGTGCTTCAAACGAGCCTGTACATAGGACAAGACTGACTGAAGGGCGAGTGAGTCGTAGCTTACCCATCGCCGTCGATGTAGTGGTCGAATTCCAAGTGAACGGAGTGTTGGGTAATCATCCAGTATATCTGCGGAGGAGTTATCGTAACATACGATGGGATTCTACGCAAGACTAGCATGATAGCCGTCGCGACGAAGAGCAAGGCTCACGAGGCAGCTTGACGCACCCGTAATGACTAGAAAGGAACGTGCTTGCCCAGCTCAAGGATGAGGTAGCGCTGGCAAGAAGGGCGTTGACAGCCTCTGAATATTAGCTCTTGGAGTAGCCACAACTGAATCCTACTCAGAGCTGTTCGGGACGTGATATGCAGGGAATTTATTCACGTTGGGAGGCTCCTGGGCCGCTCTCGCTCTCGGGCACTCCGCAGTCGAGCAGGATCGGATTGTGAGCTTATTATGGGTATGGTTAGTCCGTAGCCCCAGAATTTGCCAGTGCAATGAATAATAGTTCGTGTTGCCACCCTCGTCAGCAGTATTTGGGCTGGAATCTGTCTCCGAAAACTGCCGGGTGATATCAGGGGGCGGGAATCAGATGCTAGTCTTGCGAGCGATATATGAGGAGGCTTTACTAACACCCGACATCATATATCATTGACAGATTTCCAACGTATTCACTTAATTGACGAAGCGTGTCGAATGGTGGGTATGAGTTGACTTCGCCAATGTGGCGATTTGGTGCCTCAGTGCCTCGTCTTCGGCGGGGCGACATAATCCGGTGACTCAGACGCACAATGCTGCAGATCAAAACACGGTCAACATACATATATGAGGGTATCATAACCCCAACGTAGCAGTCCCACACCACGAGGGAAAGCTTTTCGCTTCCAGAGCCCTTGCTAATAGCCAGGATTGATGTATAGTCTTAATGTGTTTCCGCAGAAATGTCAATCTGAATGGTAGTCGATACCCTCTGTTCGGTAGACCGGACACATGAGGTCGTTTGAAAAATGGCCTCTCATTTCTACCGGCCGAGTAGGTGACTTCGATAAGACTGCACCGCAGGTGCCTCATTGAAAAGATGGTAGCACTTCTCGCCTTGGATGTAGACTCGCCGCCGGCGTCTGACCTGATGACAAATGAGGAATGACTGAGATCAGACCCTATCTCATGTCGAGATTAGAAACATCATAAGCTTGGGTCTACCGATGTGGCAGCGGAAGCCGGACCCGGAGGCCCGGGTTAGCCGGACGGGATGATGTCTAAATTAAGCCGAGTGGGCCCGGAGAAGTTCCATGCAGTAGGAGAAAATGTGACGATCGTCTGACTTGACAGATCTGCGCCCTTCAGCCTCGTGTGGCACGTCATGGTCCACCTGGCTGGGTAATGTCGCAGCGCTGCGGACGGCTAGTTGCAATGGGTAGGGGTGAGAGCTATCTGCCTAAGACTGGCTAGATAGCGGCTTAGTACAAGCGCTATTAATATGAGTGAGCACAGCTTGCGGACCTCAGGGGTTTTGTCATCCTTTGCGACGTCGGACTCCTAAACGGTGTTCCTTAGCGATCGAATCACCAGTCACACGAGATATCGCGTTGCCGTAGGTAGAAAGGAGCGCAGCAGATCATGCATAAGGCTCGCGCTGTGACAGGCCTGAGCTGGTGGCACGTTGTGGGATGCTTTCGTGCAGGTGGTAGATATTGTCCGGCCAAGGGGGGGCAGGTAAGCAGGCTAGGAGATACCCTGATGACGAAGGACCCTCCATCATATCCCGCCAAGGCATGTGTACCCGCACCATCACCTTTGCTATCTTGCGCCCAAAACCGAGGTGATGCTCGGAATCCTCTCACTCGAGACAGCAGGGAGATATATTGACATTATGAGGCTTCCCCGGCTCGGTTGAAATAGAGAAGCCAAGAACGCAACAGCCGAGCTAAGACTCGGAGAGAATCGTGAGAGGCACCCGTATCCAAACCGAGAACCCGGTAGGCGTTCCGGCCGTTTTCGTAGTCTGGGGTAACCAGACTGTCCTCGGTTGTAGGGTAGTGACATTGAATGTACATGGTGATTTGAAGGCTAATCAGCGCTTGCTGAAGCTCTCGATACAGCTCTGATGAGAGAAGGCTTGGATGTGACCCAGGTTCTCATAATGAGTTGAGTCATTTTTTTTCACGAGACACCTTGATGGGGTATGAGACTTAAAAAATACTCAACTCAGTGTGTGATATCGGTTGGGTTGGATAACGCACTGTACTAGGGAGCTTGGCCAGTTAAGAGCCCGTGGTTGTGTACTCAGGCTGACTGTATTGTCCGCGGGTGAAGTCACTGGCCAACGCGAGTCAACACTCCAGTCAAAGCCAGATAACAAAAATGGGAATCTCTTGGTGGGAGTTGGCTCCTTCAGCATCGATTCATAAGAGAAAAGAACAGGATAATGCACTTCGAGGAGGTTCCCCGCGGTTCTTGATACCACAAAAAATGTCCATTGCATTATTAGATGACCACAAGGGCAAACAAAACCATGCTCATGTTGAATGGGCTGATACTGATGGGATGGTTAGATGGTGATCAAGAGCTATGTTAGGAGCCAAGCAGAGTCGGGCCGGATGTATCTTGGAGGTAACTCGCAACAGACGGTACAGTGTGGAAGCGGCTGTGGGAGCGGCGTCGAGCGATAAAACACCCCACCTTCACCTTCTGGCCTTTCCAGGTCCGCAGCGCGCGATTGCTGTTAGCCAGCCAGGTAGGTGCCAGGCTAGCGCAGGCCCTGCTTGCCCTCCTCACCAGCTTTTCTTTTCGCTCAACCTTTTCCATTTTAATGTCGCGCAAGTCCCAAGTACGGAGTACATATCATCATCAACATCCTCCACTACCCCTCCGAGAAAATTCACTTTCTCTCTTGTTTCTTCCCTCTTCTTCTTCCCTTCTACACCAAACCCTCCCACCTAGCTTTGACCCTCGACTCAACTCATCGTGTTGAGTTTGATCATCGTTTAATACAGCCAAGATACCTATAATACCCTCCCTCGAGTCCTTGAATCAAGTAAGAAGCTACCCCTCAACAGCTGTGTTTTGAACCCCACCATCCCAGCCCATCCAAACATCGAAACATCCCAAGCCGTTTTGCCCCGCCATCCTGCTGCAGTGCCTGACGCATCTCTCTCGCTTCCAACACGCTTCGCTTGGATTCACACTTGCTCCCGTTGATCCTGAACAGAGCGGCTTCTTAAAATAGTAGTTCGAATCATATCGGGTTGTCTACATAAAGCCCTGTTTCCATCTCAACTCCATTCAATTGCTTCTTGTTTTTCACCATCCCCTCCTCCTCACCAGACTTACTAATCCTCCTACCCCTTACAGACACCATGGCCATCAAAGTAGGCATCAACGGTTTCGGTCGTATCGGCCGTATCGTGTTCCGCAATGCTGTCGAACACCCCGAAATTGAGATCGTCGCCGTGAACGACCCGTTCATCGAGACCAAGTACGCCGAGTACATGCTCAAGTACGACTCGACACACGGCATCTTCAAGGGAACCGTCTCTGTCGAGAAGGACGGTCTGGTTGTGAACGGCAAGACCGTCAAGTTTTACACCGAGCGTGACCCCGCTGCCATCCCCTGGAAGGAGACTGGTGCTGAATACGTCGTCGAGTCGACTGGTGTATTCACCACCACCGACAAGGCCAAGGCTCACTTGCAAGGCGGTGCCAAGAAGGTTGTCATCTCTGCCCCGTCCGCCGATGCCCCGATGTACGTCATGGGTGTCAACGAGAAGACCTACGACGGCAAGGCCGATGTCATCTCCAACGCCTCCTGCACCACCAACTGCCTGGCTCCCCTCGCCAAGGTCATCAACGACAAGTTCACCATCGTTGAGGGTCTCATGACCACCATCCACTCCTACACCGCTACCCAGAAGACCGTTGATGGTCCCTCGGCCAAGGACTGGCGAGGTGGCCGTACCGCTGCTCAGAACATCATTCCCAGCAGCACCGGTGCCGCCAAGGCTGTCGGTAAGGTCATTCCTGACCTCAACGGCAAGCTTACTGGCATGTCCATGCGTGTCCCCACCTCCAACGTCTCCGTTGTCGACTTGACCTGCCGTATCGAGAAGGGTGCTTCCTATGACGAGATCAAGGAGGCCATCAAGGAGGCTGCTAACGGTCCCCTTAAGGGTAAGTCCCTCAACCGGAAACGAATGCTATGACAGCGCCCAAGCTAACACCCATATGTTCCAGGCATTCTCGCTTATACCGAGGACGACATCGTCTCCAGCGACATGAACGGCAACACCAACTCCTCCATCTTCGACGCCAAGGCTGGTATCTCTCTCAACCAGAACTTCGTCAAGCTCGTCAGCTGGTACGACAACGAGTGGGGTTACAGCCGTCGTGTCCTGGACCTCCTCGCCTACATCGCCAAGGCTGACGGTGCCAAATGACTGCACAAACTGTGATCACGATGGAATTGTCCGAGTATTCTGAGTAATGCTGGTGGCAGTTACATCAAATGTATCATGATAAAAAAAAGGCAAAAGATCCATGGATTATGAGGGGGACTACGGAATGGGTCGAGGCAAACGGATTAAGATAGTATGATTCCATGACCATGAAATAGACGATTCCCACTCCCTGTACATACAAGACTATCCTGATCGTGATTGATCAATGTTGTGTCAAGGTCCTTGTCCACGACTAACAGACATGTCGGAATGGAATTTGGTGAAAAGCTCAAGCCGGAAAGTACTGGTATTTCTGCCCATCATCGTACGCCTTTTTACCACGTAGTAAAAGTAGTATTACTGTACACGTCTTTCATTTCCTCTCTATATCTCGTATTGAAAAATCAACTCGTCCACAATGGAAGAGAGAGGAAAAAAAGAAATTGTAGCAAGCCTATGCTGTAGCCTGGCCTAGCCTAGCCTAACCTAGCCACCCAGGTCTTTTTTTTTTGGTGATATCCATCCGATGAACGCCGGCGAAGAAAAAAGATGAAACGACATTAAAACGCAGGCATTGACTGATTACAATTCGAAATACGCCTTTCCTACCGTATCATCCTTGAGAGACCACAGGGTCATCATACCGTATCACCACGCGACGACCAAAACAAGCAACTAGAACGGCGACTAGCTGATCTCCATAGCATCCCCACCACCACCGACAGCGACGGCGGCGGGAGCCGAAGTGGGCGCAGCCGTTCCCACCGCCGCGGCGTAGCCATTGGTGACGGCGAAGTCGACGCCGCCGTCGTTGCCGATGAGGCGCTTCTCGGACTGGTTGACGAAGGCGACGCTGCGGGCGGGGTCGTAGAAGAGCTTGAAGCTGCGCTGGACGTCGTCGACCGAGACCTGGCGGGCCCGGCGCTTGGCGCAGACGAGCTGCGAGGTGGTGATGAGGTTGCTGGCGTAGCGGAGCCCGGCCTCCTGGCCGATCTTGGTGAGCAGGGCCAGGGCGTCGGGGGACGCGTCGACCTCCTCCTCCTGGGCACGGATGGCCAGGATCTGGCGGATCTCGTCGGCGGCGTAGGTCTGGGTCTGGATGATGACGACGCGGTCGAGGAAGTCAAGGGGCAGGCCGTGCGGGCTCCGGTAGTCGGTGCCGCGGATCTTGGAGTTGCCCCGGTTGCTGGCCATGATGACCACGGGCGCCAGGTCGTCCTCGAGCGCGCGGTTGACGTAGCTGAAGCACTCGATGTCGAGCATGTGCACCTCGTCGATGAACAGCACCCCGGGCACGATCTCGGCCTTGCCTTCCTCCTTCCACTCGCCCACTTTCGTGTTGATCTGGTCCCGGATCTCGCTGCGGATCTCGCCCGTGTCGCCGCTGAACAGGGCCAGGAAGCCCTGGGTGCGCGAGTTGATCACGTCGATCTCGTGCAGCGTCACCGTGTGCACCACCTCCTTGCGCTTCTGCAGCTCGCCGTCCGGGCACTGCAGGAACTTGGTGTCGGCGCCCATGGCGTCGTAGTCGCGGCTGCGCGCGTAGCTGCGGCCCAGCTTGGTGATCTTGCCGCTGCTCTTGTCGATACTGATAATATCGCCGGCCACCACGCGCTCTTTCGTCATGGCGTCGATCATCTTGCTGCCCATGTCGTATACCGCCTCCATGTCCGTCGTCTTGATGGTCAGCTTCCCCTGCTTCGCGCCGCCCGTCACGCTCCGGTCGATCTGGATCTCCACCACCTCGCCCTCCATGATCTCCGACTCCTCCTTGATCCGCACCCCGATCGACTTGCGGAAGGCCTGCGTCAGCGCCTCCGTCTTGGACATCTCAAGCGAGAAGATCTCGGAGGAGGCGAGGGAGGTGAAGGGGACGTCGGGGCCGAGCGATTGCGTCATGCCCATCGCTATCGCGGTTTTACCCGTGCTGCGGAAAGGGCCAGGAGGATTAGTACGTGTGACGCGGGACCGTGGGGTGCTGATGGGGCCAAAGCTTGCTTACCTTGGAGGACCCGCGATCAGGACTGCTCTACCTGCGATCTTGCCCACCTTGATCATCTCTAGTATCACCGCGGCTGCCTTCCGGGCTTTCGCCTGTCCTACCAGTCCTTGCGATGAGGTTCGAGGCTCTAACGTGTCGGCGTCTACACCGAGACCGCGGATGTGGGAGTGAGCTGCTATGAGGTTCAAACCTCGCAGCTCTCTGCTTTCGCCGACTGTCACCACGGGCTGTTTTTGGCAGGATAGTCAGAGGAACGAAGCCATAGATTCAGAAGGATACCATGGTCAAGCATGGTGTTACTTACTGCAGCCATCGTGATTGTGATTATGTGAGGAGTGACGGGGATAAGGTTGAATGTGAAGTCGTCTCCCGTTGTAAGTCAGGGCTGGTTTTCTGAAGCTCTATGATTGATCTAACAATAATTTGGCGACACCAAAAAGCTAAGATGCCAAGCCCATGCAATGGTTATTGATTGCGGCGCAAAGCTCTCCACTCTTTGCTGCGACAAGTAGCGCTGTGGCTGGTGGGTTTCGTGAAAATGTGCAGGTGCCAAGCCTTTCTCCTCCAAACCCCAAAACGCGGTGTGAGCCCTGGAGCAGTGGCACGCGCTGGAAAGCGCGCTAAAAGCGGCATGTCTTCCAGGTTAATAGCCCGTAACTAGAACCTTCTTTGGCGTGCCTCTCCTGGGCCTGCGACCTGTGTCGTTGGCTCGCCTGGTTTTACGGTGATAACGAACTGGGGAGCGCGAAGAAGAAAAGAAATCTTCCAGGTTTCCTTCCAGGGCTGCCTACCTACTACGCAGTAGACATTCGCATGAGTCGCCATCCTAGTCATTGACGAACAATCTTGGACATTCCCATTGGAGGACCTTCATATGCATCGTCGTAGGTAAGTCGCATAAGATGCGCTGTGACCCAACCTGCCACTCAACACTTACCCGCCTGCTCCCCATCTTCTTCTTTTCTAGAAGACTGAATCAATCCAATTAATTGCTCTGTTGCCCTCGTTTCTGATTGTCTATCACTCCAAACAGGACAACTCCAACTGACGAGTTTGACTAAATACCTACCTAGATACTTATATAAGGTTAGGTATCTGTATGTAGCGTCGCATTGCCGTACTACATAGGTAGATGCATAACTCCCAAAAACCCATGGCATGTAGTCTGAGCGCATAGCTAGTAGATCCCTGGCGATTCGATGCTCTATCCCATCTACTTCTTTCGTAACCTACCTCTCCGTAGAGGTAACTGCTTATTCAATATCCACGAGGGAGACGCATCACTAGTGCTGGCTGTGTGGGACTAGCAATCTCTCCAATTAAAATCCCTGCGAGTTTATTGAGAGTAAGGTTGCCATCGATCCGAGCTCACAATTCACAATTCGCAAACGCGTACATACCGCCGCCCGCATATATCCATCCCCCTTACTTCTCTTCTTCTGTTCATATCTTCAATTCTCAGAGAAAGTGCATATTTGATCCAGTAAATAAATACTTAATACACCCCGACACCTGGGCAGGTGCAGCACACCCGTACTACTACTACCTTGCGCGCTTTCTGTCCCTGATCCTCTGGGGATACCCGCAGACCCGAACCTTCTGTTTTCCGCTTTTGCTGCTTAATCTGGTTTTTTTGCCTTCAGCTCCAGCTGTCACCATCACCACGTTTTAGGACATCCGATCACCTCCGAACTCCTCCTTGACATATCACCTGCAGACATTTCTAGTTTCTAGAAACCGAACACGGCCACATTACAGCGAATTTCCGTACTGCCGATTCTTCTATTCCCTCCGAGCAGCTGCATACCCGAGTCCCAGTGAATATAGGTACCTTAGGCGCCTCCTGTCGCTGGGCCGGTGTGTAGCGTCCTGAATCAACACATCTGCGCAAGCATTTGTGCCTACCCGACAACGAGAACCGAACCCGTACTGCTGGCGGCAGAACAACCCTCGCGATCGAACTTGACCTGAACTCTAGGTATATCAATAACCTTGAGTCTTTCCGTCATCTTCTTCATACTAGAGTCTTCCTTGATTTGTTCTACGTGAATCAAATTCCGGTTATCAATCGCCGTTCAATCCTTCCATACACTAGTCTCTCCAAACGAGAGGATCGACGAATTTAGGCCGTGCAACCCGACAATACTTAGTCTACTAGGGAGTTACTCAATCTATTTGGGAACCAAGAAGAGGGGATACCGATTGGGGATTAGGGGGCGATACCGGACAATAGTCGAAGCATCATGTCGCATGTACCCAGGAAACCGCCCCCATATGGCGAGGAACGGCCCCGGTATGATTCTTTTAGGGCAGGATTCCACGACAGAAGTCGCGATCGAGATCGTGATCACGACCGAGACCGCGACCGACGAGATCGTAGTAGAGATCGAGGCAGAGATCAAGGCAAAGATAGGCCCCCTCTACCCCGGCGAGATTCGAGGGATGCCAGGTCCCCAGGTGGTCGTGACCATTTCGACATGCCGAAACAACCTTCACAAGATCCACGAAGAGAACATCTAGATTCGAGAAAGAATCTACACGTTGACACGAAATCGATACCCACAGGTCCGTCCTCTATGGCTTCGGGCAGTTCTCCTGCGAGTGCGCGCCATCCTAGCCATTCCAGACCGAGCGCTTCCGGTAAGTTGTTTGTCCATCTTCATATTCCGAGTTCGAATAAGCCCTACACACACGGCCAGGTAATCACTTGGATGTGTGGGCTGTTTGCGTTCAGCGGACCCTCCTCAAATCCGCTAGTCCTTGTACTTTAACTTACTGTTCATCAGCGATGACACCCGTTTCCACGTCTGGTCTTCCGAAAGATAAAGACCCGAAGGTGGAAGTTGCGCTCGAATTGGGTAAGCTGATCGAGATTGCACAGCAGCGGACACTATGTCAGATGCGAAAAGAGAAGGCCGAAAAGGAAGATATGGTGCGACAACGTGACTCCGCCAGGGTAGCAAACAAAGTTGCAGACCACCCGGCAATAGCAGAATATACTACCCGGCTCAACCAAAGAAGCCGTGCTGAGCGAGAGGAGCTCAGTAAAAAGATGACAATTATCGATAAGCAATACCGCGAAATTCTCGAGCGTTGCGTGGATTCTGTTTCCTTACTAGTCCCCCCTGCTCCAGCGCAACCGGTATCTGTAGCGAAGGACTCGTCCATGTCGATTCTGGAGTCCAAGTTCTTGGATTTCCAGAAACAGGTTGAGGCGCAACAAAAACAATTTGCTGATCAGCAGAAGCAATTCGCAGAGCAGCAGAAGCAAACTGCTGAGCAGCAAAAACAATATCAGGATAAGCTTCAAGAACAGTTGCAGGAACAGTTGAAAGAGCGCAAGAGGTCTAATGAATCTTTCAATGCTCTCCGGGCCGGCTTCGAGTCCCTAAAATCAACGTGCACGAAGATCGAGACCGATAACACCACACTCAAGGCTGCCAATGCTTCTCTAAAGTCACAGATCGATAGTCTTCAGACTTCCCTCGACGAGCGGACGGCAAAGTTGGAACTTGAGACCAAAAACACTACACTCAAGACAGACAATTCGAATATCAAGTCACAGCTCGAGAGCTTTGGAGCTGCCCACGATGATCGGGCCGCAAAGCTGGAGACCAAAGTCGAAAAGTTCCAAACAAGGCTTGAAAAGACTATCGCCGACGTTTCGATTTTGAATGGCAGAGTTGATGATCAAACAGCTAGGAGTCGAGAACGAGAAAGCGAGTTGAGTGTTTTGACGCAGGATTGTAAAGGCTTCAATCATTCGCTCAGTGGCATCGAGACTAAGGTGAATACCGTGGACGAAAAGATGGATAGCCTTGACATGGATACATACAATGATCTTCTCAATGTCCTTCCAGACATTGCAAAGTTGCCATCCGCCGTCAACGACCTACGCCAAAATGTCCAGGCTCTCGACGAAGATATGCGATCTCTTCGAAAATCTCATGATCAACGAGTCTCGGAGATGGAATCGAGCAAACCCGATGCCGCGGGCAAAGCTGGCTCGTCCAATGAATTTTTGGAGACACGGATCGCTGAGCTTCGTACTGATCTTGGGGCCCTGATGGAAGAACGGGTGAATAAACTGGTCAAGGATTGTGGTGATGAACAGATCGAAGCGGTGGGCGCGATGATAGAAGAGGTCTATGCGGATATAGATCAGCTCAAGGCGCGCATCCAGATGGTCGAGCACGTTGCTAGGGACAAGCCCCCGCCTGAGGTTTCTAGCTTGTTACAAGCTAAGTTGGAAGCGCTGACGTCCCTGGAGCAACGTGTCGGACAGATAATGGATCCCTATAACCAACGAAGCTTACTGGTCGTCAACGAAAGGGTCCAACGACTCGAAGAACAAAAGCTCACTGAACAATTCAACGAACTGAACAACGTCTTCGCCTTTTTCAGGAAAACCGCCAACGAGAACAATAGCAAACTGGACAAGCATCTTGTAGAAAATGTCGCGCCCCTGGAAAAGTTGAAGCCAAAAATGGACGAGTTGGAGGCGAAAGTGGAGGCTGTGGTCATGTCGATAAATACCCTGGACAGTCAATGGGCTAATTTGAGCTCCAAGGAGATGGCGGAGCGCGTCATCCGACAGCTTAACCCCTACGGCCAGAAGACTGAGGAGCGCATGACTAGTCTCAGCACGCAGTATGCCCAGCTCGAGGGCCGATGCCGCGATTACGAAGCGACCCTCGTGTCCTGGAGCAAGGATTTTGAGGACATGAACAAACTCGTGCGATCCTTGCATCCATCCTCAGAGAAGCGGCCCGCGTCACCCGCATTCGGCCGGTTCGCCGATGATCAGCTTAAGAGAAGGAAGCTCGATGCTAGCGTGAACGGCTACGGAGCGCCTCGAGCTAATGGCAATAGTGGCCGCCTGGATTCACACTAGTAGAGTACAAAAAGGGGACAGGGTTCGATCTGATGGACCATGCGGCGGCGGCGGGGTTACATGTAGAAAAGGGGCGGCGGCGCATCGCTCGGGGCGTTCTGGGTGTCTTGTCATCATCACTGTCGTATCACTGTTGTTGGTTCGTTGGCTTTCTCGAGTTATAATACCCCTCCCGTGCTGGACTTGCGTTGAGTATGCGTATGTGTCTATGGAGTCAGTAGCTCAAGCGTCAGTCCTGCCAATCAATAGCTAAAGACCTACTGAGGGATTGCAGGAATGTCGAGGAGATGTAAACAAATGTTCAGTGAATGTATATGTATATGACCAACGAAGTGACATGAGCGCCTACTTATTATGCCGCTTGGGTACAGTAACTCTCTCACCCACACCGATAGATATCTCACGAAACAAAGAAATAAACAAGTAGTGGGTAGTGGGAAACCGAAGAGATAAGAAGAGCCCCCCCCCCCCCCCCCCCCCACGAAATGGGGGACAAATGTATGAATGCCATGCCATGCCATGTCTGTCTGTCGACTTCCTCATGTTATCTGAGAGTAGCAGTGGATCGGGCGGGCTACCGATGCCATGCCACCTGAGGACGGGAGGGAAAATTCATATGCCTAGGTAGGTAGGTTGATGAAAGATTTTCGAATTCACCTACGAGATGATAGATGGGATGGGGGGCGAGGAGAAAGAAGACTTTATTTACATTATGTATACGGCTCGAGTCAATACAGGGAGGGAGGAGTGGAATGAAATCGAATTAATAGATAGTCCCTAGATACTAGACTATGTAGGTCTAGGTCTTGAAAGACTTGAGACATTGATGATCATTGATATAGGTAGGTATTACCCCCTTTTTTGTCTCAGATATGCTATATTGTCTTTTGTTATCTCCCTCCCTATTAGATCTCTTCGCCCCCCGCCCCCCCTTTCGACCGGAAACGCCTGTGCTTTGATTGCTTGCTTGCTGCCGTTGTTGTCTATGTTTCTATGCCGGTGTTGTGTGTATTAATAACTTGCGACTCTCTGCAGTTCCCCCTTCCCCCTTTTTTTTATTCCACTGTCCTTTTCCCCGTACCCCCCTTTCCGCCCCACCACCACCATCCTAAGTCCCTTTACAGCAACTTCAAACCCCCCGTAACCTGATCCACCAGGCTCTTCGGCGCCGGCCCGACCCCCAGCACCGTCAGGCTGCCGGGCTCGATCTGCGTCCGCCCCGCGTCCTGCACCACCTCGGCTGTGATCCCCAAGCCCCGAGCCTTGCTCCTCAGCGCTAGCATCTCCTCCTGCGACTTGACCTGTACCGCGATCTTGGCCTGCCCCAGACGCTCCCAGCGCTGGAGGATCCGGGACGCTGGCGTGTTGTTGTTGTTGTTGCTGCGGGAGGCGGCGCGAGAGAGGGCCTTGTAGCAGGCTAGGGTCGCGTGCGAGCATTGCGCTGCTATTTTGCCTGAAGAGAGGGGAGGAGGACCGTTAGGGGTTTGATTTTCATGCGGTGGGTGGGAGAACTTGGGGGATAGATGGGTAATTTAGGTAAAAGGCGAGTTGAAAAGGCTTACCTTTCGTCATGCCCAGATCTGTCCTCACAACGAGGACTAATTTACACTCCTCATTCGCATTTCCAGACTCGGCAATCGTAGAAGCCGGAGCAGCAGTCTCTTTCTTTTCCGGCTCCTCCTTCTTGTCACTGCTGTTCTTCTTGTCGTTGTCACCCTTCCTCTGCCTCAACCCGTCGCGCTTGTCCGCGTCGGCGCCGTTCGCCCAGTTCGGGGCATGGTCGAGTATGGTGTCGTCCTCGTCGACGTCGGACTCGTCGCTCTCGACGGGGTCGGTGTAGTTGGCGCGGCGCTCCGCCACCAGGGCCGGCGAGATGAGGTAGCCGCGCGCGGTGTAGATGCCGAAGGCCCAGCCCGTCAGGAAGGTTACTAAGCTCGTCGTCACTAGGACTAGGGATGTGTAAGATTTCTCGGACATTTTTCTTTTTTTCTTTCTTTTCTTTCTCTTCTTTCTCTCACTCTGTTAAAGCGGTTTTGCAGGGTAGATTGGGTGTATAGAACGAGGCTGACAAATATAGCAGAAAGGGTGTTTCGCTTGCTTGACGCGAGATGGAAACACGTTGATCAAGCAAAATCTAAAAATTGTAGTTGATTCTGCGTTTTGACGGAGAAACAAAGTGCACACAATCAACGGCTGATGTTTGACTCAGACCGTTGGTGGCCGTTCAATGAAACCTTCAAGAGGCTGAGGTTGGTGGTGTGCGTGTGCGTGCGTGTGTGTGTATGTGTGGGTGTGTGTGTGGGTGGCAGTTGTGGTTCCTGAAATCTTCCAGACAAGGCGTCGGGCTGACGACAGTCTGACAGTGACAATGGAAGGAAAGTTTTGGATCCTTCGCTGCCACCCCACGTCACGTCAGCCTTGCGGCACCTAAAAAAATAATCAGGGGGTCCTTTTATTATTAGCCTCGATCTCGTGAGATTCAATGATAGACACACACCCCGATCGTGGTCTTCCTGATATCACACCACAACGAGGATAATAAGTGTCATCACTTGTATGAGGGATATATTGGGCGTAACGGAGTGTTTCCGTCTTACCACGGAGTCTGATATGCATTGACCCTCGGTGGTGATATACTCCAAGATCCCCTCGAGGGAAAATAAGCAATGGCGAATCAGCATGTCAGCATGGCGATAGGATGGAAGAACGGGACGTAAGTGGCACCCAATCAGAACTCGTTCGGACATATACGCAGTACCTGAGTACCTACCTTTGTAACAACTTCGCGGGCCAAGCCAGATATGGACTTCCGCTGTCGCGTTCCCAATGATGTTCAAGGTTACACGTAGGACAGAGAGAGACCCAAGGGATCGATCGCCAGCTCTCGGTACACTGTTGGGCGCGTCCCGGTCCAAGTGAAACAACCTTGGAAACATTTGCATAGGTTGATGGAAAAGGGATTGGAAGCATTACTACGCTGGCAGGCAGCCAGCTGCTACCTAGGTACCGAATGGATCTGGCATCACTCGCACTCGCAGATGCACCAAAAGTGGCAACCCGGGGGCGCATGTGCCTGTAAGCCAGGTGTGTCGCATTCTCTGGTTCCGGGATGCGTGCGAACATGCGACTCCATAAGGTTGTCTCTCAAGGCCTGCTTGCCTGCCTGCCGGTACTCATAGGTAACATTGAAAAATCTCTGTGTCGACAGCCACAACAGAAAACCCACGACACGGTCGCGCGCACACGGAACGGAAGGAGAAAGGAAGCTTTCTTGGATCCATCTTTGCCCGCTCCGTATCGACAGGGAATTGGTACTTGATCCCTTCTCAATTGATGCATACCTAGGTAGAAACAAATGTACGACATGGATACCTTGAGTCTAGATACCTTGTAATAAAGCAATGAATGTCTCCGCATCCGCATCCATCTGGTGTCTGAACATTACTAATAAAATAGCGATATCTCTATCCCGTCTGCCCGTCTATCCTACGGTAGGTTGGATTCGACCTCGAATGTCAACAATGACTTTGTATGATAATCAGTCGTAATATTCACTCGGGAACAAGATCCAGTCATTATATACCTACTTAGGTAATACCTCTAATTAATCACTGAGGTAACAAGAAACTCTAAATCGATGATGGAAGGCTACAATTGATGGACGATGTTTATTTTTTAAGTTCAGTTCAGTTCAGCTGCCTCTCGGTGCTGCCGTGTCGCTCCATGCCCGGGGGTTTCTGATTCGCTGAGCCCCCCCCCCCCCCCCCCCCCCCCCCCCCCCCCCCCACCCCTCCACTCCCCTAAAGCACCCAGGCACCCAGGCACCTCCAGGGCTGCTGCATCTTCTTGTCTCGAAGCTCCCAGTCTGCCAGTGTCCCACTGCCAGACTCTCCCATCCTTGACCCTTTTTTTCACCACTCTTCAGAAATCCCATCCAGACCTGCAGACCTGAACCACCTGGGCACAATCCACTGCAGCTGCGAGGGTCTGGGTTGATTGATCATCCATCCACGTCCATCCGCAACCCACACCCACCCGACCTGTCCGTCCTGCCGTCCTGCCGTCCTCGAACCACTGGCACTAAAGGAGCTTCCCGCTTGCCAATCACGACACCCACCCAGTAAAAGAAGATACCCTGACCAGCCTGATATCCATCCAGTCGTCTGTCCGTCTCAGACAACAACCCAGACCACTGCCAGATACCTACCTAGGTACCGTACAGTATCTATTTACCATACAAGACCTTACCTGTTGGTAACATTAGTTCATCACTCTGTATTCTCCTCCAGAGCTGTCCGTGGTTCATACCTAGGTACTTACTTCGTACATGTCTTCGTACATGTCTGTCTGCATGGAGCCATAACGCCAATCACCTGCACCGCATCTGCAACACAAGCTTTTCGGTACACTCGTTCAATTTCCAGCCTGTCTGACAACCCATTTTCGGTCATCTGTGAGCCTGCATACCACATCTCCTCCTCCACACTTTTCCCCCATCATACTACTACTACTACCACCACCACTACTACCATCTAGCCACGCAACACCACGACTCAACACCACGACATACCCGAACCTACCTCAATACCTACCGTGAGATCGATCTTTCGCCAATCCATTGTCCTGTAGTCCTATTCAGTATTTCAGCCCCCTGTCTGTTGCGCCGCCCTCCAATCCATCGGTGTCTTCGATGCCAAGTACCTGTCAACTGTGAGCGCAATTCAATGAGAAATGCGCCGGGTCGATTGTCACGACGGTTTATTGGAGGCTGGATAAGACAGAAGAAGGTCCATTCGCGACACCAATAGCTCAAGCTTGTCCGGTTATTCTGCAAGCCGAGAATCCCTTCACGATTTTCTCAACTTCGGTAAATATTCTCTTCCCTCCAATCTTCTCTGCCCCAGAATCGTTGGGTTCGGCTGCCATTCAATGTTGTTGCACATGTGCTATCCTAGTTTCATTGTTCCGTCATTCTACCACATTCACCGAAAGCCTACCTCCACATTCATACCTCCCGCCCCCTCTGGTGTCACAACATGTACCGCGAAATCCCCAGATTGTCTATCTTCGATGCTGAACATTGGAATCTGCAGAGACCACCTTATCGCGTTCCGTCTCCGGTGCGCCTTGATAACCGCCCACGCGGCCACCGATCGCCTTGTTTCTTTGATGACCCACCCCAACGTCTGCGCGCAACGGTTTGCAGTTGCACGAACAAAGGAGAACCATGGAGGGGGCCAAAAAGTCGATTGAGAGTCTAAGTAAACAAATATTGCCTGTCAAAGCCCACTACCTGTCGCTCTCCCCCACGCGCCGATATCGACCGCACCCCGATGAAAAGCGCTTGGAGGAACAAGACATCAGACCTTTGCAATATACCACCTTCGTCAGCGATGCAGATCGCGGAGTCCTTTTGACTCGAGCTTATTTCGATGTTCGCGAAGATCCCGTACCCCCCAACCATGCAATGCCCACTCCGACACCCCGTGGCGATCCCAACAAGCCAAAGACGAAGCTGTCTTTGAAAGACTACAAGAACAGAAAGACCGAAGGCGACTCTCCGCCCAAGTCTGCCAACTTGCTCGCGAAATCTAGTACACAGAGAGAGAAGGAATTTCCTATAAAGAAGCCACTAGAGCCCCCCAGGAAGGACATGGACGGCCGCCGTGATGACAGGAAGGACATAACCCGCGCCAGAAAAGACACACATCGGCAGCGCAGTCCATCCCCGGAGAGAAAGAAACGAGTATCGGACGCCGATGAGAGCTTCCGTCCAGCGAAACGCAGCAAACTAGAGACCGCAACCCCGAATGGAGTGGCCTCACGTTCTTTGAAAGAGGCAACCCCGTTGAAGACCGAGCGCTGCGTGCAGCCTGAGAGGAAGATACCCAGGGACGGAAAGCTTTCCGCTGTTCCTAATGGACGACCACCCCTGGGCAGTAATGGTGCTCGGGGGGTTTCCCCGAGGCCCAACGCCCAAGTAAATGGGGCTCAGAAATCCGCAGTCAGCAATCATACTTCGAAGAAGACAGAGAGCAACAGCACTCCGACTTCTAAGCCAAGTCTCATGCCGCTTCTCTCCCCACTTCCAAGTGAAGTATCAGATCTTGTGAGAGAGGAATCAAAATTATCACGTCCTAGTCCGAAAAAGAAGCCGGTAGAGATTACCAACTCGAAACCCTCTCTCCAGAGGCTTAAAGATGATCGCGAGCCGTCGCCTGGTCCGAAAAAGCGGAGGATTCCCCCCCTTTTATCGCCGACCCTACCAGCCATCGTAATGGAGGAGCTAGAAAGGGCTGAGAGGCGAACGCCATCGAAAGACACAGGCCAGAAGAGCAGCCAGACGGATTCTTCAGTACCCCCTAAGAGGGCTTTGAAAGCGCCGGCAGACCGCGAGACAACAATACATGTTGATCGCAAGAAGGATGAGTCAGAGACGTTCATGGTAATCTTGAAGTACAAGAAACGACAAGCTAAGACCGTCGAACGGCTTCTTGCATTACCTCCGGTGGGGAAGAAGAAATCCGAGGGGCTGAAGAGAGAGGATCGCGCCGTTCGCGACCGTTCCGACAGTGTGGAACCCGGGACTGCACGCAAGCGGCCGCGCACCGGTGCGGATGCTAGCGAGGCTATCAAACGGCCCAAGACATCAGAAAATGTTCGCCCATCGACACCGCCAAAGCAATCCGCGGCCATGACCCGAGTCACTTCTAACAGCTCGCAAGCTGGCACGCCTGGCGACCTGACAAGTCTGACCCCTGCGTCACAAGTTGTGCCCGAGCGACGCCGTCCACCACTCGACCCCGAGGCGCTTCAGAGACTACACAAATTACAAGCTAGATCGCGGGGCTTTATTGAGCTAGGTAGGAAGCTCAAGCATGAACGTGATGCGCTTATTGGTCATGGTAGGGACGTCGACCGAGCTTCCGATCGTGATCGTCAAATAGCAATGGGAGCTGGTACACAGTCACTATTGTCATTCATGCATGGGTTCATGATGGAAGCCGAAGCCCACGAAATCGAGCGCGGGGCCCGGCGTATCGGATCTTGGAAAGATATGATGCCGTGGATGCACGTTGTCAGGAACGATTGCAACAAGCACAAAGCATTGAGCGCATTACTTTTGCGCATCCAGGGCATTTGCCTCAATTCGCTTCAACGCGCCATAATGGCAAATGCAAATCCGCATGACCCAAAGATGTTCAAGGAGCTTCAGAACAGTTGGAGAGAACAGAACGAAGTCTGGCGGCATGCGCAGAATGCTCGGAACAGCCTAGGCGTTTACACTGGTGCTGCAAACTCGGATGACGGAGGCCCTGTCGGAAAGCTGATTGATCGACTGAGTCCGTTCACCACTCCAGAGGAGGCTATACCGATCTCTCTAGAGATTCTGCGAAGGATCATGCGCCCTCCCTGGAAACCAGCCGAAGAACTATCAAGGGTTGGGCTACATGGGGCGAATGGCGCCTCCTCAAATCGATGAGGCTTTGTTCGTGACGACTCTGAACCCAATCGGAGTTCTATCAAGAACGAGAAATCGAGCGAGAAAGTTTCCTAATAATGTATATTACGACCCATGAACCGATACGACACGATACCAGAGCATTCATCTCATCATTTCTCAGACCAGGTTTCGTCACATGTTGTTTTATTTTGGGGGCTACGGTGCCCCGGCTGATGGATTAGTAATTAGAGGCGCGGGGATGGTTAGCCAAGGGGAGCGAGGACCGGATCAGGGAGCGGCTATTTGATTTTGGATGAAGCAGTTTCCCACCTTCCGATGGTAAGACTCTTCATAGGCGTTTTGTTGTCGCTGCCGCCCTTACCGGACGGCATAAGTGATGGGGTTATGTATTCTTTCCTCGGAACCCGGTACGAGGCTGGCGAGTTAGTGGCGTTGTTGATGTTTGGTTGTGGCAAAATTGTCTCGCGGATTTACTCTTCGAGTTTAGTCCCTGTGAAGACAAAAGGCGGATTTGGTACGAGATGAAAAAAGTAAGAGAAGGTGGAAGGGAGGAGAGACATGAGCCTTTCGAATTATGATCCAGAGAGAAGACCAGATATCCATCCGCAGCAAGCGAGAGAAAGAAAGAAAGAAAGAAAAGGAGGGGAGACGGCGATAAACTCCCGATGTACTTTGCCGCTATTTATCAGCTGCTCTGCTATTTGCGTTCCTGTCTTGTCTTGTCGTGTAATTCCCAGCCAGGGCGGTTCGTTGTTGTTGTTATTGTTGCTCCACTACCTACTGCTGTTACTTTCGAAAGTGCCAGCCACACGCGAAGAGAGAAGGGGGGGGGGGGAGTTGCAGTGCCAGTGCCCCATCTTGTCTGAGGAGAGAGGAGAAGAAAAAAGTGAAGAGAATGCTTGCTACTACTCATGTTGTTGTCCCCTCTATCTTGTTCTCTATTTTCATTTTCATCTCATTTGGGTTGTTGTTCTCAAGTCGAAAGAGGGTGAAGAGAGCAGAGAGGGAGAAAGATGGGGAGAAAGAGAAAGAGAGAAAATGATATCCCGCCGACTTTAAACCCCCCATAGGAAGGAAGAAAGAAAGAAAGGAAGAAAAGGGGGGGTGGGTCGGTTCGTGCTTTTGTTGATGTTGAGAGGAATGTTGAAATGGAGAAGAAAAGTACTTGACATATATGTATGCGTGTATGTGTGTGTGTGGATGATTGTGAAATGTGATGGTGATGGTGATGGTGATGATGCGTAGTGAATAAGGTGAATGAATGTATAGGGGATGGGGATCTTGACGTTCAAATCTTAAGGGGGGTGTTGGGAGAGAAAAATAGGGGGGATGGAACAAAGGGGGGTTTTCAGGGGTTGGGAGTGGGGATTTGGATTGGGGGTAGGGAGGTGGAATTGGATATGGGCAAACATTGGTAGGCATCATCATCTGATTCCCCAACTTGAGGGCATATACACAATTAATTGTACATGCAAGGACAACCCCGAGGAGTACGAAGAGTTCGAAAAACGGCTCAATCAACAAGTTTATCCTCATCTCGAGCAACAGGTGTAAATTAAAATTACCTCTAACCGGGGCCCCTTTCACGCGAAATCCGCCGTCCGACTCCAACTCTCGGCCCCCACCGGCCGGAACTCAACCCCCTCGCCAAAGTATCCCGCGTCTTCCCAAGCCCGCATCGTCCCGCCGTCAAAGGGACCCTGCTTATCCGCGCCGTCCCGGCCGTCTGTCCAGCGGTACTCCCACATCTTCTGGCTACTATTACTATTGCTATTGGCATCCCCAATGTCTTCATCCTCCGATTCCTTCCGCGGCGGATCTACCCATTCCTCGTCCGTCTCTCGCGTGTATTCGCGTATGAGTAGTTCCCGCTCCTTATCGTAGATATCCGGTCGGTCCCGGCCCAGTAGCTTGTCCGCCGCGTCGGTGATGGCATCGATGGCCTCTTTGATACGGACTTGCTCTGGGTCCTCTGCTTCCGCGGCTGCTGCAGTCTTATCCACGTCCATAGCGTCGTCTGCCTTGTGCTGCTTCTTTTGCTTCCACTTGGGGACTTTCTTAGTTTTTGTCTTGCTCTTGGTCTGCTGCCGTCCTAACCTAGCCAGGGCCTCCAGCGCCGTCTCGCCGCGTTCCAGACGCAGGATGAGGGCCTTGAGCAGATCTGAAGTCAACACGCTGTCCTCCTCCCTCCGCTTCTGCCGCTGCTCCGCCTCCCGCTTCTCGTGCGCCTCCGCCGCCTTCTTCATGTCCTTCTTGCTCAAGCCCTCGAGCCAGCGGTCGTGCACGGCGTCCGGGTCGATCGCCTTGCGCACGAAGTTGCCCGCCTCGTCGAACCTGCCCTCCTCGTGCTCCGCCTTGAGGTTGAAGGCTTCCACCTTGGGCGCGTGCTTTTTGAGTCCGCCCGCGCCGACTTCCTCGTCGATGCCTTCTTCTTCTATTGCCAGGTTGACGATCTCTTCATCGTCCTCGCCCGACTCGTTGTCGTCGAGGCGCACGTGGCCGCCGGATTTCGACCGCGTGTCCTGACCTTCGATGTCTACGGCGTCCAAGAAGTGAACCTCTTTGCTCTTCTTGCCGGTCGTATTGTCCACCGTGTCATCTTTGTCATCGCCGTCCTCCTCCTCGGCGAACATGTCATCCAGATCTTCCTCCTTCTTGGTCTTCATCTTGGGAACGTGTAAGGAGCCGAGGTCCTCCCGGTCCGAGTCGGAGTCGTAGCCGTCGATGTTGACCGCACCGCGCTTCGTGGCCGCGCTGCCCCTGATCACGTCGGCATCGGCCTCGAGGAAGGCGTCGGCGCCCTCGTCCTCGTCGTCGACGTCAGGGGCGAGGGCGGATGGATTTCGCACGTCGAATTTGACCTTCTTGCTATCTGGCTCGGAGTTGTGGTGCTGTCGTGCGTAGTTCTCACCGGCGCGCTTCGGGCGCGCGGCGCTGTAGCGGGAGGACATGGTCGAGGGTGCGCCAAAAGCGACGACAGATAGGGGTAGTGTGGTTGAACCCAATTCCGACTTTTTTGGGATGGTCTTGGCGTCTAATTGTAGAGCTGAATGGTACGGTCGCCGCTTTTCAATGCGTGATAGTATCGTGCACAGAAAGGGTAATTCGAAAGGGAGTCTGATCAATTTTCGGGATCTCAATAATCAATTCTCAGAGCTGCGGTGGGTACGACCTCAGCTATTGAGGCGAGAGCTAACGAGAGCTGGGAGGATCCACTGTGAGCTCATAGCGCTGTCTTAAGCGGGGTCTAATGGACTCCACCCACCACCGGCAACTTGGACTGTACTGTGTACTACCTATGTAACCTGGCTGATGGCCCAAGCTCCAGCTCCCGCGTACCTTAACGACGTGGGCCATCACCGGAACGGAATATTCTAGCTGACTCCCGTTTCGTCATCAACTGGACACGACCGCGACAGCTGTAGATGCCTGCGGATGAAACTGTAGAAAGCACCGAGGCAAACAATCCACGAACCCATCTGCGAAGTTGCGAAGCTGCGAAGTTACCATTTCCTTCGAGACAACACGTCGCGAACCCTCCTCTCCTCTCCAACAACCACGCCAGGCTATTTTAGGTTCTACACAATCAGTTGATCGCCGCCGTAACCCTAAGAAATACATCAACTACTTATCCTCCTTTCCTCATATCTGCCGCAATATGGTACGTGGACGCGCAACTCCGGTCCTCCCCAGTCCAGCGTCATGTTCTAATCATATAAATAATAGTTCAACCCGGGCTTTGGCGATTTCGATCCTGACAACCCCGCCGCCATGTACAGCATGGCCCGTTCTATGCGTGCACCAACCATGCGCCGATTCGACGAGTATTTCCGTTGCTTCTCGATGGAAAGAGCACCTAGAACCGAGACTCGAGAGCTTCACTACGGCTCCAAGATCTTTCTTCCCCCTTCCGCCCTACAGAAGATCTCGCAACTGCACGTACAATGGCCCTTGATGATGGAGCTGGTGAACGGCGAGAAGGGCCTGCAGACTCATGCCGGTGTCCTCGAGTTCGTCGCCGCAGAGGGGCACACATATCTACCTAAATGGGTGCGTTATGTGTTTGAGCATGCTTGGTGCAAATCGACTGTGCTAACAGGGATAGATGATGAAAACGTTACAAGTCGAAGATGGGGATATGATCCAGATCAAGACGACGTCTCTAGAGCTTGCCAAAATGGTGAAGCTGCAGCCCCAGTCTACCAACTTCCTCGATATCAGCGACCCGAAAGCTGTTCTTGAAAAGGTCTTCAGAAACTTCGCCACGTTGACGAAAGGGGATATCTTCAACTTCGAGTACAATGACGAGATGTACGAGGTTGCCGTTCTGGAGGTCAAGCCTGAGACGGATAAGATGGGCGTCTGCATGATAGAGACTGATGTGTCTGTCGATTTTGCGCCCCCCGTGGGCTACGTCGAGCCACAGAAAGGCAGCGGAACCAGCACACCTAGGAGTACGCGCGGCGGGCTGCCGGCTGGTGGTCTGTTGCATAGCCAGGGAACTATGGCACAGTCTATCAACTATGATGCGATCGCCCCCAACTCTACGACAGCCGCGACCGGAGCTCGTGCTGTGTCGTCTCACTTCCTGAACGAAGGGCACAAGCTCAACGCCAAAAAGGGGGCCAAAGGTCCAACTCCCAATCCCTCGACTCCCGTAGCAGGCGCCTCAACCCATACGGTACCTGTTCCCCGCCGCCGGCTGAACGGACCCGTGCCCTTGCGTCTGCCTCCGAATAAGCTGTTCTTCGGCTACGAGATCAAGCCTGTCAAGACCGACGCAGACAAGGAAGCGGAGAAGGAGAATGCGAACAAGCCTCACTTCGCCGGTCAGGGTCAGACTTTACGAGGTGCGGTCAAGAGGAAGGGAGAGGGCGATAGTAAGGGGAAGGCGCCAGAGAAGAAGTCGAGCGAAGGACATCGTCTTGACGGCCGGAAATGAAGATACTGCTAGGGCATGGGAATGGCGTTCGGAGTTTCTATTCCTAGATGACAGGAAATATGACAAGTATCGTGCCGCTTTCTGGTGCGGTGATGGGATGACATGCATGCGATGAGACTGCTTCTACCAAGTCGCCCTTTTCTCTTAGCTGCCTAGACGATCCTGGCAATGGTATGAGCATGCAGCCTAGGTAGTAGTGTCCATACATCACGTGCGTCAGGGGAGTTTGTCTTCTAACGGTGAATGAAGCCAAGGTCAGCTAGTAACCCATGCTTCTGCCACCACCCCACACAAGTGCAAGCAGGCCGCGGTGAGGTTACGATACAACAATCCTTATAGTTATCCATGTTCTTCACAGCTTGCCGTCACGCCCTCCTCTAGCAAGCATGTCGTCTGACGAGCGGCACCCCTCCCTGATTGTCCGGCTCCCTCCGGCACTCCGGTAATATCTCACTTTTTTTTTCGATCCAAAGGCGACGTCCCCCCATCTCTCCCCTCCCCCTCCCTTCTTCTCAAATTGGGTGAAGAGGTATCCGACGTGCTCACGTTGATCTCGCAGGTCGGGAATCCTTGAATTCTTGCGTGAAAGCTAAGGAGTTTTTACACCTGGTGATTTATATACCGTGGCTTCCAGCGGCCGTGTTGTTAGCGGCGCATACAAGATCAATCAAGAGAGTCTCGATAGTTACTACCCAATCTTCACCAAATGATGTTCGACGTTGCGGTTTCATATGGTATGGATGGTGTATTCATTCATTCAATCATATCAGGTATCTAGTGGCACAGGTGTTTTTTGTTGTACAGTTTCATCTTCCGTAGAAGTCCAGTTTCCTCCCCCCCTTTTCATTCGGTCTTGGAAGACTAGCTCGAAACCCCCTTTTTCTTTTTCTTTTTCCATTTACTGACCTTCGCATTCAGGGTACTTGTCCTTTATACATTGCTCCCGGCTCTCCTCGTAGCTGAGCTCTGGGTGTGCTGCGCGAGTACTTTCCGTGCAGTGGTTCAATGAGGGTATCTTTTTTTTTTTTTTTTTTACTTTGGTTAGCGAAATCGAGTTCTTGTCTTGGGAGTAGCGGTCGTCTGAGGGGAGGTGAAGTAAGTGATGGGATCACTTACGGTGGTAGGGTCGCAGAGTATCTCTGGGGGAGGCACGGCTGCGACGAGGAGGAGGCTCGTGGCAGCGAGGGAAAATGAGATTATGCTTGTGAAGTACATTGTTTTTTTCTGTTCTGATGTGTGCGATAGTACAGGGGACTGAATGAGTCGGAAAACAACCGACCAGGCGAGTGAGGTCAAGCATCTCTTTTATAAACAACAAGAACTTCCAAAACGTCACAGCGAAAGAAAGACGTGAGAAAGAAACAACGTAATGATCAATTGAGATATTCGCCATTTCGCCATCTGAGAGGCTCGATCGCCATTCCCCAATCCCGGTGAGCTGTGACGATTTTTTCAGGGTCCGATCTACTTACGCTGTCGGTAACCGTGGTGCGTGGGGAGGAAGGAAGCTGAAGGATCGGGTGGATTTGCGGATCGCCGGAATTGCCTTGGCGATCACTTTTACCACAACTCGACCCATGGTGGGTGAGGCGAATAGGCCTGGTGATGGTGGGGTGCAGCTCCATCATAGGGTGGCGCAATCCTTACTTAAACCCGGGGATGATCATCTTTTGACAGCTGTTTTGTTTGCCGTGTTGGCTCTGTCGCCAATGATGAAGGACTGTTGCTGTGGTCTTCGCCCCCCTTTTTTTGTGAATGATCATAGTTGATTGAGTGTGTTTGTCTGTTTTCTCTGCTGCTTTTTCGGTTCTTTCCAGCTGGATCAGACGAGGAAGCTTGGCAAAGATACGGCCCTTTGGATTGCAGAGTTGTTTACGAAGACCCCTGAGTTCCTCGTCCTCTCCTCACGCTTGTGTATATTAGACAATCCGGCATTATTGTACGCGATGCTGACTTGAGAAAGAAGACATCCAGGAGTGACAATTCTTCAACTTTGAACAAATTCGGCTGGATCAGTCCTTAATTCATTCAGGCGACACTCGATGTTTCTGGACACCCACGAGTAACACAAGTGCCAAGTTCCGTGGACCACACTCGTAAACTCAAAACATGAGGCATCAATGTGCTGCCCGCGAATGTCACCACCAGTATTCAAAGTCTTATACGGCCTTGTTCTCTTTGCTTTCTGGTACTGATACTTCGAGTGGCGGGTGAGCACGTGGTCCTACTTGCTAAGTATCACGAATGTCCTACTACCATAGCTGAGCCTTCAGACTCTGCTGGATGTGACAGAGAGGGCCAGAGAGCGGGACGGTGAGTTTTTGTTCGCGTCTGTATGACGGCTTCGTCGTTTCGCGTGACCGCATCCTACGTTCTCGAATTTATTCTTCATGAGTGGTAGATTTCCCACTCCACCTAACATACCTAGCACATGTGGTTTGTCGCCGGTAACATATCAACGCGGGATGTCCTGCGACTAGTTTTTGCTCTTGACCTTACCGTGTAGGGTTCCAACACCTCCGAAACCTTGTCTGTCACATAACGGTGGACCCGTGTGGCTAGAAGACATGGTGATAGGTACACCCACCTGGCCAGCCTTTTCCTGTTCCCATTGGACCAAATTAGAGGGAGCCTGTGGCGTCCTGGTCACCATGTAAGGAGTCTAAAGAAGCAAAAGATCAATCGTATTATTATTATAAAATTTTAGGCTCCTAGTGAATCGCTATAAATAATTGCTTTTATAGCTAGCGTTTATTAGTATGCTTTATAAAGGAAAATATAAATAATATATCCTTTTAGCTTAAAAATATATATATAATCTTTTATTATATAATTATTTATAAATATTTTTTTAAATATAAATATTTATATTTTAAATCGTTTTTAAAAATAAATTAATTATAAGCTTTTTTTAAGTTAATTATATTATTATTTTATTATTTAGCTTTTAATATTTTTATATTTATTTTTATTATTATTAAATATATCTATTAAATTTATTTATATTATTAAGTTTTTTATAAACTTAGTTTTATTATATATTATATTAAATTTATTACGCGTATTATTAATAACGTTTTTTTATTTAATTTTTATTATTATATTATAATTAAACTTATAAAAAATTAGGTTTTATTTCGTTTTTATTTTTATTATTATAAAAATAGCGTTTTTTATATATTTTAAATTTATATAATACGTTATAATATATTAAATAATAGCGTTTTAGCTTATATTTATAAGATACGTTTTATTTTTAATAATTATATAAAGCGTTAAAATATAGTTTTTTATAAAAAGATTTTTTAAAAAAAAGTTATAATAATAACGCTATTATTTAAAATTAAAATATATTTTATAAATATATTTATATTTATTATAATTATAATGTTTTTTAAATAATTTAAGCTTATATTTATATGTTAAATTTTTAAAATTTTCGATTAATTTTATATTAATTAAATATATTTTAATAAATTTTATATTTTATCGTAATTTTATAATAACGCTAATATTTTATTAAATAAATATAATTTTTTAATTATTTTTAAATTTAATTATTAAAATTTATTAAATAAATAAAACTTTTTAATTATTTTTAAATTTAATTATTATTATTTTTTATGATTTTATTATATTATTTAAAGTTTAGTTAATTATATTATACGATTTATTATTTTTAAGGTTTAAATAACCTTATTTAATTAATTTAAAAAAAATATTAGTTAAAAAAAATTAAAACCTAAATTTTAAAGCGTTTAATTATAACGTTTTTTTATTATTATATCTATTTTTATTTTTTTAATATTAAATTATATTTTAATAATTATAATTCGGCTTATAGATCATGTAAGCCCTCGGAGCTATCGGAGTGGGGGGTTTTTAAAAATAGCGGCTTGGCGCCGTAAAGCACTCGTTAAAGCCTTTATAAGTACTAGTCGCTCGCGACACGCACTCATTGGATATTTAATGAGTACTCACCATATGTTTTTCCCATTAAGCCTTCCCCCCCCCAAGTATAATCGTAGGGGCCATACAGGTTATCTAGGGAGCCCTCATAAGGGAGCCCTAGGGGGGTCTATAAGGGAGCCCTGGGGGGGTCTATAAGGGGGTCTATAAGGGGGTCTATAGGGGGCCTTATAGGGGGGTCTATAAGGGAGCCCTAGGGGGGTCTATAAGGGAGCCCTTTAGGGGGGCGGGGGGGGGGGGGGGCGGGGTGGCATATATGTGTATATATGGGTGTTACAAATGTGTGTGTATATATATATATCGCATCTAATTGCTAAAATTTTAAGGTTATTAATAAGGCGTAAAAAACGAGGCCAAGGGCTTAAGTGATCTACCTGGCCATTATAATTTTATATATAATTATATTTTATTTAAGCTTTTTATTATTTAAAATTTTTTAATATATTTAATTATAATATATTTTATTATTATAAAATAATATTTTTAAAATATTTTAAAAAAAATATTAATAATTTTTATATTATTTAAAAAATAGTTATAAAAGCTATTATTTAAATTTTTAATAATTTTAATTTATTTTTAAATTCGAACTTTTTAATAGCCGCTAATTTATTTTTTAAGGGTTTTTTTTTATTATTTTATATTTTAAATTTTAGCTTTATTAATATTAATAATATTATAATTAAATCGATAATATTTTATTTTAAAATATTTTATATAAAATTAATTATATTAATCGAAAATAAAGCTATTATTTTTTTAATTAATTTAAATCTTATAAAAAATATAATTAAATTAAATATTAATATTAATATTATTATTAAAGCTATAATTATTAAATTATTAAAAAATAAAATTATTATATTTTTTTTAATTAAAAGTTTATAATAAATATAATTTTAATAAAAAATATAATTGCTATTTTTTTAATTAAAAATTTATAATAGATATAATTTTAATAAAAAATATAATTATTATTTTTTTAATTAAAAATTTATAATAAATATAATTTTAATAAAAATAAAAGTATTATTTAAAGGTTTAAAAAAAATAAAGCTATAAAATTTATAATAAAAATTATAAGCGTAAATATTAAATTAATAAAAAATAAAATTATTATCTTTATATTAAATTTAAGGTTTATAAAAAATAAAGCTATAAAATTAATTATAAATATAATTAATATTATTATTTTAATTAAAAATATAGCGTATATATTTATTATAAATAAAATAACTATTTTTATAACTAATTTATTTTAAAAAACTGCGATTATTATTTTATTTAAATAATATTAAGGTTTTTAAATAAAGCTTAAAAATAATATTAATTTTTATATTAAATATTTTTTTATTATATTTTATTTTTTTAATAGTTTATAAATTAATAAATTATAAAATTCATATTAAAAAAATATAAGATTTATTTTCCTTATTTTTTTAAGCGAGCATTTAAATAAAATATATTTATTAAATAATTTATTATAAAAGCTATATTTTATTATAATATTTTAAAATTTTTTCTACTATTTTTTATTAAATTTAGCGTTTTTTTATTAATATATAAGCTTAAAAATTCGGTAAAATATAATAAAAAAATAGTTGAAATATAATTTATTTATTAAATTTTTATTATATTATATAATTATTTTTATTTAT